>VZTJ01002253.1:1487947-1700099 GCA_013397795.1 Orthonyx spaldingii | reverse complement strand
CATCTGCCGGTGGGCGAGGGCGCGCCGGGCTGCGAGAGCCGCGCTCGTAGGGCACCGAGTCGTGCCATAGCGGTGATCCCTCCGCCCATTCGCGTACCCGCGCCTGGGCTGTTTCCTACATGTGGTCGGGTATTTATCGTATCAGGCTGCCTTTCACAGGGGTCCTAGCAATGGAAGTGGTGTGCGCATTATTTCTCACTCTCTGATAAGTCATTTAAATGTTGGCATGTGAACGCGCGTCTGGAGTGGTGAATTTCACTCAGGAAGAGTATCAGGGACGCGTTTCTCCTGAGACTCGTGTGGTTTCTTGTGTTTTGGCCATATGTGGTATAAAACACTAAAAAAAAGTTTTTCTTTTTTTTTTTTTTTCCTTAGCTACGTTGCGTATGAGCTATAATTCTTGGAGTAGCTTCCATGTAATACCACTTCCTAATGGTTTGTCTCATGAATTGCCAAGTTTGGTTTGATTTGTAGTGATTGGAACTGAAAGACATGTATATCTTAAACCCAAAAAGTATGGAAAAGAGGCATACACTGCAGAAGAAAAAGTAGTATAGAAGTATGATCAGAAATGCTAGGGCCTAAATACAGGTTTCCGTTGCTTCCGAACTTGCTTTGCATTCTGCAGACAGTGTAGCTTCCTGTGCAGCAAGTGGAGAGCTTAGTTTTGGTAAACTCTTAGTCATCACTTACTGCAACAGTGTTAATGCTTGTCTGAAACTTAATGTGTGTTACAGGTAGTTAAGCCGTATGCCACCTTTTTAGCCATACTATGAAATCTGAAATTTGCTTGAAATAGGGAAAATTGTCTTTATTTCAGTCACTTGGTTTTTCTACCAGTCAAATAAAGGTTGTAACATATATATATATAATAAATTTAGTGGTTTTCTAAATGCAGTTATAACCACACTCGGAGAGCTTTGGACTCTTCTATTGTTAAAGATTGTAGTTAAAGATAAACATGGGATTTGTTAATAGCAGGAAGGACTGACTTTCCAAGACACTCTTGTTACAAAGTTTCAAACTGCTGGTTTCAAGATAAACCTTAGTTCAGTTGCTTGGAAATCAGGAGCTCGCATGGTGTCAATTGTAGTAGGAATGGTTCATTACTTTCATTTGTCTCCTAACTTCTGAAAATACTGTGCCCTTGAAAACAAACAAAACAATTTAAAAATAGATTTTGAATGTTTTAATTTTGCTGCTTGCGAATTATTCTTCTTAGGGATCTTAATGGAAATAACATCACAAGAATCACGAAGACCGACTTTGCTGGTCTAAGGCACCTTCGAGTTCTGTAAGTTTTCTCTTTCTCTCATTGATAACTTTTAGAACTGATGCTACAGGTTGTAGTTACATTTCAGTTCATTAGCTGGATGGGTTATCACTTTTTAACTATTATATTACTTTATCTGAACTTAAAACTGCTCTGCCACGTGTTATACACTATTATGCACAAGTTAGCAATTCCCTTAAACATAATTTGTTTCAATTTTTTAATCTCCCCTTAAGGTTACGCGAACTTGAGGACTTAATTTAGCACATAGCTTACAAGTAAGAGTTGCTAAAGTTGGTTGAGTAACGGTTGGAGTTACTTCAGTTTAAGGCTGTGAAATTTATAGTTCACACTGAAAATGGGTACTCTCAACCAGGACTATAACGGAATTATTTAGGAAAAAAGTTATTCCTTTAACTGAATGTAAAAGCAAGTCCCAGGTGATTATTATTGATTTTTCTGTACCAGTGAATTTGAGGAAGGAAGGAACTGTTTGATTGGGTGGTTTGTTTGGGTGAGTTTTTGTTTGTTTTAAACAATTTTCTTATCAACCATTACTGAGGTTTTAAAATTTGGCAGTGGGATTTTTTTTGTTTGTTTTCTTTTTTTTTTTGATTGTTTGGGTTTTTTTTTGGTTGGATTTTCTGTTTTGTTTTCTGAAGGAAATATCTAACTACTTAGCTTATTTGTTAAGGCCAGTTTAACTTGAGCAAGTAGCCTTGTAAAATCCTTTTCCTTTTCTCTCTGAAATAAATATAGCATTGTAGTAATTTTTAATTTTGTTACAAAACAGAACTACTGTTATGGTTACAGTCTCTGTGCAGTCTTTCACTGGTGTTTCTCCCAACACCACGATTCAGAGTTTTAGTTTTGTTATTCTCATGTGAGACTAACATGGCCTTCATACTGTTCGACTGGAGCCTTGTAACTTGCCGAAGGGCAGTGATGTGTGTGCATGTGTGCACTCAGCATGTAGGCATATGTGTAGCTTTTTAACTTGGGACTCTTTCAGTAAATGAGCAAATGTAATGTCAATTCCTGTTTCTTTTACCAAGGCTTATTTTCCTTCTTTTGGGTATATGAGCCCATGTAAATTGTTGGTGACAGGGATACAGAAGGTTAAAGTGGATGTCACTCTAGAATAGCTGTTGTATTGTTTTAAAGAATACGTGGCTGCCTTTAAATGACAATTGTTAATGCAACAAGTTATCTCAGATATTAAAACTTATATATAAAAATTTCTGTATTTCAGTCAGCTGATGGAGAACAAGATTAGTACTATTGAGAGAGGAGCATTCCAAGATTTAAAAGAACTGGAGAGGCTGTAAGTATTTTTAATTCTAAAAGTGTCAGCTTTTGGGGGGTCAAATTAGTTGTGTGTTAAGGTACTTAGGCTTCAGATTTTTTCATTTTTTTTTTAAACTTGAAACCTCTAGCCTTACTGAGACACAAGAGAAGGAAGAAATTCTCAAGCAGTATGCAAGGGACTCGGTTGGGGGGGGAGCATTCACAAGAGTCCAGATTCAAAGTGCAAACTGCAATTGTCTTGTAGGAAATAGTTTGAATATTGTAAAATATTTTCAGTCTAATCTTGAATATACAGGGACTGTTGAAAACACAAGTGGACCAAAAAAAGCCAGTTCTCTGACCTATAGTGTTAGTGTTCGATGTTGGATGTTTTATATTGGGTCTTACTGGAAGTATCCACTGGGTATAAAGTGTTGTCTTGTTACGTAGCAGTAATTGAGTTCTACTCCAGTTTTTATATGATGAAAGCTTTTACAAGGGCTTAGAAAAAAATACAAACTGTTAGTTTTCAAAAATAATTTGGATTAAAAAAAAAAAGGTGGAGCACTGTGGGGAGAGAACATGGAGCAGAGATGAGAGGATCTTCTCTGGTGACGTTGAAGTACAAACACCTGCTTGGTTGCAGTGAGACCTAGGAAATGAGTAATTCCCAAACTAGTTTTCAGTATATGCCTTCTTATTTTGTTACACTTCAAATGAAAATACTTTTTAAAATGTATTGTGCAACTTGGGACATCTGACTTGTTAAAGGCGAGATGCTGTTTGTTCGGCTGTTTGTTCAGTGTGGAGCCTGGAAAGTATTAATATGTGTATTTTTCCAGAACTTCATGTCTTCATTATTAGACATCTTAGTTGCTGCATTTTCATTGTATCACCTGTTCTTTAAGCATTCCTCAGAGGTCTTGTTTAGTGTTTGATTTGCTGCTGCTTTAACTTTATAAAAGTATTTTTGCTTTACTCCATTGAAAAGCAGCACTGGCCTGAACATGGTTTGTCTTACTGTAGTTGCTTTGTATCCACAGCTGCTGTGTGTTTAAAACAGAAATCCCCACAAACCATTATGGTTTGGTTGGTCATTTAGACAAAGCTGTTCAAGAGACTTAGTAACCACCAGTGTAATTATGATATTTCTATAATAGTTGAAATATTATGTACTTGAGATAATTACCTCATTTTTTGAAATAAGCTGAAGTTACTTCTTGACCTAAAAAATGCATGTTATTATGTAGTACAACTTCTTAAAAAATAAATTTTAATAAGATTGACTGCTCTTTGGAAAAAAAACTGGTTGTGCATTTCTAAGTTGTATTAAAACACTTAATTCAATGCTTTTTTACAATGTGTTTTCAACTTTGCACAAAGTATAGGGATTTAAAACAGCTTCTCCTGCTGAGGGATATATTGGAATAATACATACACATTCCTGAATTTGGTTTATGGTGTCCAGATAAAAAATTAAACAGCAGTATAGTTCATATTGCAAAAGTAAATACACATATATGAAACATGAACAAACATTAAAAGATCCACACTTTCACTGTGAATGTGGTTTGACACTGAGATACCAAATGCTTACAAGGTTTTAAAACAGTTTATTGGCAGCCTTAGTTCTTAATTATATCAGAGAAAGATGCTGCTATGTAATTAACAAATTTCTAAAAACCTTTGAACTTGTGTTATAATATCAAGGCATTTACTGTTTATATTTCTGAAGTGTAGAATTGTTTTACCAGAGAAAAATGAACTTCAGTAGTTAAAACTTACTTGTCTGATGTGTTTGTATTTTGCCATTACATTGTTTTATTTTTTATTTGGTTTTCCCTTGATATTTGGAAAACAATAGATATTTTCCATTTACTTAAGATACTAGTTCTGAAGAGAAATGGTGATACTTTTGGCTGCTTTGTGGGTTATGTTTTTTCACCCTTCAGCAGGAAAACTGCTATCTGAAAGTTTAGTTTTTTAGACCCACAAAGTTACATTATGTTTTGTCTTCAGAGTTATATTACATCTGCTCCAACACTTGTCAGTTTCTTTAATTTGCTGGAATTCACTTCATGTTAGGTGTGTGGGTGACTTGTAATTTGAATATATATGCAGGATGTCTTTAAACTGCCCCAGCTGTTGGCTAAGAGCAAATATTTCATATTTGTGGGGAAAAGCTGAGAAAATTCTTCTTGTTTACAACTGCCAAGTCCATCTGATGAAGGCACATTGTTATCTGACAGCCAATTCATCTCCTTGGGATTTTGAAATCCAAAATGATTTCTCAGGAAACCTGTGGGTACTTCATTCAAGTATTTTCTTTTATACATTAAATAGCAAGCACTTTAAAGCTTTTAATTTTTTTTTTCAATGTGTAAGTGTAGGGTGTCACATTTTCACTCTAAATGTGATGTGCCAAGCTGCTGTCAAAGAATACCTGATGCAGACCTTTTAACATGCAAGCAGAAGGTATAAGAGAACTTCCCTGCAGCTTAAATGAGCTCAATTTGATTTATAATATTGTTTGCATGTAATACTGCTTATGTTGAAACATCTTGTGCTAGTGTATACAGGTTGAACTTTAAAATATATTTCCTGTTCTTCAGTACTCTTTAATGTGAACAAGAGACTTTCACAGTAGTTTCCCTTTCAGAAAAATGAAAAGCCCATCTCTCTAAGTGAAGCGGTGGGATGTTTTGTTTTGGGGGTCTGTTTGTTTGTTTTGGGGGTCTGTTTGTTTGTTTTGGGGGTCTGTTTGTTTGTTTTGGGGGTCTGTTTGTTTGGTTGTTTTTAACTGGAATTTCAGTTACAAAAATTTTTGTAGACCAGTAACTCTGATTTCCAAGGAACTGTGTGGTTGGTTAATGAGTTACTTGTGAATACTCATTTATAGGTCTGATAATTCAAAATGCTGGGTATTCTCAGCTCCCTCTTATGGAAGGGAAGACCTGAAACAATTTGCAAAATTAATCTCGGAGAGAAGAAACTTTCATCCTCTTCAGAAGAGATCTGCTTAAGATTGATTTTATTAAATCCATATCGATGTCAGGTGGTTTCTCCTATAGCTGAATAAAACCACAACATATCTCTGGTACACTAGGTCTGTAGGTTAGGATGTACACAAAGCTATTTGGACCTAATGTGCTTCACAGTTGGAATTTGTGTCACACCAGTGCAATTGTAGAAGTGCAGTGGAACCCAAGGCTACAGTAAATACTGCTGTAACAAGTGATTATTACTACAGCAACCTGGATTAAAGTAAAAGCATTCAGTTTGCAATAAACTATTGTGTAGCTATGCCTGCTACTTAAGAAATATGAGGGAAAGCAAGGTGGAAATTAGCAACTTAAGTTTTAGGTTTGTGGAAAAATTAGTAGATGGAGAAACACTGGTGAAGTTGATATTGCTGTAAGCCTTTTAGTTGGATACTTCTGTGAGAAGTCTTTAGTCAAATAAATGTCTATACACTGCAGTGTTCACTTAGTTTCAATCTTTGATAGTCTTGAGGGTTCTTAAGGGCTGAGATCTTAAGGGTCCAGTCCAAGCCAATTTGGTACAGCACATTTCCTGATCTGGCAAGTTTGTCACAAATATGGTTTTCGTCAAAGACTGGATACTGAACAGAAGAATCACATGGTCTCTTGTGTTGTGTAGATGCTCTGTCTGCTGAAACAACAATCTTTGATTTTAAAATGGACTGTATGTATTGAACTTCAGTTGGGACAGCTTGTACCTTTGAGTACATCCTGAAGCAGTGCTAAAAACTCATGGATTAATTACAGTCTTGACTGTCCTGTATGTAACATCTGCAAGACTTTCTATATTAATTAGTAACTTGTATGAGCCCATGTTCTTGAGCAGGGCCTTTAAAGAGGATATGGCTGTTCAGTACATGGCAGGTCCCATAGAGAAAGGATTGAATGTGGCCTGTTATATTTTGTGAACCTCTTTTCCAGAGGCCACAGTCATGTGTCAGTAGTGGTTTTCAATATGCTTCATGGCAGTAAGACAAAAAGAGTTAAGACATGAAAGATTTTCACAATACTTAGGAATTTCCAGAGATCAGTGCATATTATGGAGGACAAAACCTTTTGAAACAATTCCTTATGAGAATGTGAAATTAAACACTTGTTTCTTCTTTCTTCATGAAGCTGTTACCTTGGGTGTGATGTTTATAATAGTTTGAAATAGTATCTTAAGCAAGATGAAGATAAACTGAAAGTTTCCACTCTATGAAAACCAACATTATTAGATGCAGCTTTAAAAATTATTTTTAGTGAGTGTAGGCCATTGTTATCCCCAAGTTAATCTCATTCTCTAGTGTTGCAAATACTGCTCAAAATACCCCTGTGTTTTTACATGTTATTGTCATTGGAGGGAAGTATGAAATTTTGAAGACAGCTACCTGTTGAACCAGTTCTGTTAGAAGCTACTTGAATCTAAAATTTCTTCACAGTTCTTTGTACTCCAGAAATATAGGGTTTTCAGGTATTGAGGGCTGAATATACTCTTTACTTCTTTACAGAGAAGTGCAGTTACCTTTTCATTTATTAAAAAAAAAAATAAATTGGCTGATAGGACAACTTTTCAATCATAATTTTTCCTAATATTTTTTTTAAGTCTAGTAGTTGGAATTCCAGCTGTTACTGTGCTAAGGCTGTGGCATAAAAAAAAAATCAGAATAGGAAGAGTTTACAGGAATAGTTTCAAAACCACTCACTTTTTTTCTTCCTGTATTTATGAATAATCCATCGAGAGAGTAGTATGTCCCAAAAATGCTAATTTGGAGTCTGATTCTGCAGACATTTATCATGTGAATGACTTGGTTTGCATGAGTAGTCTCACTGATTGCTCTTGTGAGAAAGATTACTTGTGTGGCCTAAAAAGTTTCCAGGCCAAGCCCTTGTACTTTCGATACTTGAGTTAATAGTTTTTATTTTTAATACGTCCACTTATTAACAGTTATAAAGTGTTACCTTTGTAGATTAAAAAACCCAAACTATGAAAAAAAAACACCCAACTCAAAAACCCACGAACAGAGGAAAAAAGCCACTTATCCCCACTAAACCTATTTCTGCTGAAAATGAGTGTGTAGCTGAAATGTTATTCTCAAAAGAATAACTGCAACTTCTGGGTTGGTGTCTGAACCAAATACCCCCACATACCTCCCCCAGAAACAGCCCCCCTGAGCTAACTGATGTAAGCTGAAATCATGAGTTCAAGAAAAGAATGCTGTAAGGGTTGAACATCAAGTTGGTGCATGAAGTAGCTTTTAAACTGAAAACTGTTGTATTTTCATGTTTCTTACAATGCATTACTGAATGATGTAGAAAGAAATATTTCAAGAATTAAATGTTTTGTTACAGTTCATTGATTTATTTTCTAAATTTTTGCAACACAGTTCTAAAATGATAAACTGAGGAATTGTCTCTACTTGCTATTTATTTGGGCTCCATCTCCACAAATACATTAAAACAAATTATTGAAAGTTAACATGAAGAGAGCACTTAGGTGTGTACTTGTGAGTGTTTGAGCAGTACTGAAAGTCAGTATTATTTTGTACATGCTGTGGTTAAGCAATTTGAAACTTGCCCATGTGCCATAGCACAGAAGGAAAAGTATATTTCAACTACATAGTTTCAAGGAAAAGTTCCTTCTACTTAATAAACAAACTCTAGTACTAGGTGCATTTCTTTTCAGGATAAAAATCTGTATGTGAAATTACTGTTTGCAGCTTCAGCTGCAGCAAGGGCTTAATTATAACCTTAATACAAAGGAGATCATCTTGTCAAAAATATTAAATGGGCTTCAGTAAAATAAAGTGGGGTTTAAGTGTATTTCATGTATTACAGGGTTACTGTTATCAGTTTGAGCTCTAACCTAGTTGGGTAAACGTGGTAAACTATCACACTGGATTAGGAGGTTTTGAAATTATAAAATCCAGACTGACTTAGGAGTTACTGTGCTCTCTGAATGTGTGGTGTTTTACAGAGCATCTCGTCTTACAAAGTCATGCATCGCAAGGTAGACTAAGAAATAGAATGTTCCATCTGTGGTGAAAAAAAAATACAGTTTGTCTTGGGCATAACTGCCCAGCAGGCCTGGGCATTTATAAAGGGCATTAACAGCTGCTTCAAAATAGACCAGGTGAACAAGGACTGTTCTTTCTGTCTAGTCTAGAAAAGGGCCACACTATATTGTGTATGCTCTTTCTTAGGATGTGGACTTTCTGAGTCATTGATGGGGAAAAAACATGCTGTCCAGAGATTAAAATAAACCTATGTGCTAACATTTCATTATTTATTGATGTGTGGCATGAGATTGCAGTTTTATTCCAATTAATTGACTAGCTCCATCAATAAAATGTAAATTCCAAGTAGGGAAATACTTCTAAATACTTAATAGCAAGATTTTCTGTGATTCTTTAAATGTGAGTTGCATCAATAAATTAATCCCAGAATAAGCAGGTTTGGGCTTAACTTATTTTTCTGGGTTTTGAATCTGATAGTATGTAGTCATTTCAGTTAGAGACAAGAAGTGTTAGAAACCTTAGATTTCACTTGTGTGAAGCTGTATGATCAAAATTTAGGAGCAGGGACTTCTGGAAAAAATGCTAATTGTTGTCTATTTTTATGATGCAGTTTTGTGTTTTTAGCTGAAGCAAAATAGGATTTTTTCTTCCTAATTTACAGACACTTAGGTGGAAAGTATGAAGGTTAATATGGTGTTTTAGGGTGTCTGGCAAAAATTCTGTGTTAGCAGCAGAACTACTGTTCCAGGAATCATTTATATCACTATCATTCCTAAAAGCACAGCCAATAAATGAACAATAGTTTATCTTGTGCTGGACTGTAAATTGTGTCAGTTTTTTAGGGATAAGACCTTGTGTTCTATAGTGTACAAGTTGTGTTGAGCTCTTAGATTGAATTCTTAGCTCTTTAACTGAAAGTCTGTCTCCAGTTCATTTTCTCACTGAATGCTGGTCTTCATTTTGATGTGTAAATTCATTACTGATGTCTGAGAACTAATTTTTCTTTTCATTTGGAGTACATTCTGAAGAGTTCTGACTACTGGTGCTGGGAAAGTCTAGGTTTGATTGCCTAAAACCCATGAGGTTATGCATGTGCTTGTTTTTTAAAGGCTGCTTGATGTTACTCTTCTCCTTACAGCATTTGTACTTAATCACCTGTGTGGCTTCAGTTTGACTGTGAGTATTTGGAGGGTTAACACCCTCACACAGGTGTGTGATAGGTAAGGGAAGAATAATGAGCTCAGAGAATACCTGGTTTTGAACAGCCCTGAAGGGGGTGAACAGCTATCCCTTGTTAATCATGGATGTGAAAAATCCTTCTTTTAGTTAGTCGTACATAGTTTAAGGGCAATGCACAACACATTCCTCCTCTTAGAACAGGGAGGAGACCACAAAGCCTGCGGTATTAATCACTTACCAAGGGAATGTGGGACTGTATTACATGAGTTATACTGGCCACCTGTATTTATAGTTTTTTAAGAAAAAGAATAAAAAAAATACTATTGTAGTTATTCTGTATTAGCAGGCTTTTGTCAAAGCAACTTCAAATATCTTCTTTAAAAATATCTGTTGAATCAGATAGACAAAGGCTGTCTTTGAAGACAGTGTTTAAAAAAATGCAGTGTTCTAATGGAATTTTAAAAAATAAAATTATAGCTACATTTTGATTACAGAACACTACAAAATATTTGATGAAACTCTAAGAGCAATATTCTTCTAAAAGCTTTGTCAGTGCCCACCATTTATTTTTATATTTTATTCATCTGAGTCTTTTCTCATGGGACTCCTTTTATAGGTCTAGAAGTCAAATTGCAGTGAGAAGTCCTGTTTGCTCTTTGCAGACCTTTTTACAAATTCCAGGGCAGGAAGGCTGTTTATTTTTCCCACATCTGTTTTGTGCTCATCCTTTGTGGCATTGTTTGCTGGATGCTCTTCTCTCTTGCTTCCTCTGAAATGGGTAATTTGCACTGTTGCAAAATGGTGAAACTAAATCTGATTCTGTAGAGCTATTGTGCCAATGTTTTTGTTTCAAATGGTGTTTTGTGTTCAGAAGCTATTTTAAATGGATTCTATGGAGGACTGATATTAAACTTAAGGCTATACATTTTAATTTTACTTTGTAAAAATCATATTTATCTGTTGTAGAGCCAGTAAGTGTTTTTTTTTAATACTGATTTAATGCCAGGTGACCATAGGTGAAAATTGACTTGTCATTACATTGTAATATAGCATCTTGGAAAGATTATCTAAGATGCTCCTTATTTTGATTGCAGAAATCACACTTCTCTCTGGAATTTTACAGTTAAACTCCAAAATGCATGAGGGATCTGGCTGCAACTTCAGTGACTCATACTGTTATATTACCTCATTTACTATGAGGAGCCTGGTTGAAACTTCATCAGAAGAAATGCTTTATTTTCCTATTTTCCTTCATAGTATGTAGTTCATTGTGAAGGCTTGTCTTTAATATAGTCTAGACTGATAATCAAATACAACATGGCAAAGTCTCCTTTAATTTTTTTAAGGCACACCAGCGTTTCTGACTTTAGTTTGGCAGGATGTCTGTACAGGTGCTATAGAAAAATACTTGAGTGAAAACTTACTGTGATAACTCCTTGCCAAAAAGACAGTTACAAGCCCATCAGGACTATCTGCAGGCCTTTCTTGTCTTTCTAAACAATCTGTTCAAACCTTAGCTAAATTCCACCTACTAGATCAGCTTTACCTCCCCTCTTTCTTTGCCTTTTTTTTTTTTTCTTGGAAGTACTCCCAAGTATTGTCAAAATCATCCTTGCTTCATCTGATAGTTGAACCTCTCTTACTCTGTGGAGGTTTTATAACTTCTGTTTTCTTCTTTGTGGAGTGCTTTACAGAATAGAATTCAGTAAGTGAGCCTCATAACATTGTGGAGGCTTGAAGAAGTCTCTGTAGATTGTCTAATCCCATGCCACAGATTAACTCAAGGTCCATCAGAGCAGATAGCTGAGGGCTGTTTCCAGTTGGGTTTTGAATGTCTCCAGCAATGAAGAGTCTATAACCTCTCTGGGCAACCTGTTCCAGTGTGTGACCACCCTCACAGTCAAACACTTTTCTTAAGTTGAAATGCAGTTTTCCTGTACTTTGATTTGTGTCCATTGCCTCTTGTCCTTTCACTGTGCACCCCTGAGAAGGATCTGGCTCAGTCTTCCTTACTTGGGATGGAAGTGCATCACTTATTTATACACATGAAGTGTTTATACACATTGAGATATCTCTGAGACTTGTCCTCCTCAGGCTCAACAGTCCCAGCTCTCTCTACTTCTTCCAATGTGACAGGTGCTTCAATCTGCCTCCTTAGTCACCTTAACAGTTCTTCCCTGGACTTGGTCCAGTATGTCCCTGTCTCTTGTAGTGGGGAAATCTAGCACTGGGCACAGCTCTCCCGATGTCCCTCCAGTGCTCATTGTAGGGGAAGGACCAGCTGCCTTGACCTGCTGGCAACACTGTTATGATTACAGCCCAGGATGCTGTTGGCCTTTCGGGTGAGGGCACATGGCTGGCTTCAGTTTAATTTCTTATTCACCTGCACCTTAGGCCTTTCTCTGTAATGTTGATTTCCAACTGGTGGTTCTCCAGTATGTGCTGGTGCAGGGGGTTATTCTTCTCCAGGTTCAGGGCTTTCCATTTCCCTTTTGGTGCCCTTCCCAGGTTTCCTTTTCAAGCAGTTCTCCAGTCTGTCTATCTGCAAATATGCTGAGGGTGTAATGTGTCCCATCTTCCAGGCTGTGAATGAAGTTTTGAACAGTACTGGTTCCATTACTGACCCCTGGGGTACATCACTAGTGACTGTTCTCCAAATGGCCTTTGTGCCCCTGACCACAGCTCTTTGAACTTGGCACTTTAGACAGTTTTCAGTCCACCTCACCATCTCCTTTTGTTGTCTGTACTCTATCAGTTTGTCTGTAAGGACAACCATTATGAATGGCAGTGTCAAAAGCTTTACTGAAGTCAATATAAACATCTACTGCCTTCTCCTCATCTGCCAAGTTCCTTATTCATTGTAGGAGGCTACCAGGCTGGTCAGGTGTCATTTTCCCAGTGTTAAATCCATGCTGACTACTCGGAGTCATCATCTTGTCCTTACTGTGTCTAGACTAGAAATAGCTTCTATTTTGCCCTGTCACCTTCCCAGGCACTTAGATGAGGCTTCCTAGCCTGCATTTTCTTGGCTTTTGCTTTGTTTTTCATGTTTTTTAGTGCTGTAGGCAGAATTAATAAGAATAATGACCAGCTATTTATAGAAATATCCTTTCTGTTGAAACAGTAAGGAATACAGAAAGCAGCAGCCTTAGTTTCTGTCTTTTCATAGTGAAAAACCACTTTGAAAAGGCAAAGTGAGTATAGACTCTTAACAGTGCAAAACACTGTTCTGCATAATGTATGGAGAATTGACAGGGGTAAGAGAGGAGTGTGGTAATTTTGGACTTGACATTAAACTCATGGGAGAAGAAAATGAAGGACAGAAATTACTTCGGGTTTCAAGTAGTGTACACTAGTACAATGTAGTCTTATAGTTGAGAAGTACCTTTCACTGCTTCCTACAGAAATAAGAAACTAAGTTTGCAGTAGTGTCCTGCTTCTGTTCAGAATTTATTTTTTTCGTACTGAATCAAATACCTAATGGATATTTGAAATTAAATTGAGTGTAACTTAGATACCTTTTTTCAGCTACTCACTATTTAGCCTGGAAAATGGAGTCCTGCTTGAGTGGTTCTTGACCTGGGGAAAACCTTCTTGGACATCCAAATGCTGTAAGAACAGTCTTGAACTTCTCAGATTGCAGTTTTCACTCATGTGGTTGGTAAACTTGATATTGTTAGGCTTAATGAGATTATGAGTAGTTTGACTGGAGAAAGGAGATTTTTGCAGAGAATTCTTAATGGAAAAACTGGCACAAACTTTTGCTTAGCTCTTAGTTCTTGGGCTTTCCTCTCACTTGATGACATGCAAGTCACATTCACAGACAGCAGTTGCCAGATGTGTTGAAGTTCAGCAGATTGTGGCTTTGGACATGGATGCACAAATATTTTCTGCCTCTGGCAGATATAGCACAATGTTTTTCTGTAGAAAATAGTGACTTGCCTTTCTTTCAGATGTAGGTCTAAGTTAAGCTCTCTGTAATGTCTCTGTTGAGGCAATAGGAGTCACTTATTCTGATATTTGTTATTCTGACCCTATATATTAGGGTCAGATTTTTAGGACATCATACTTAAACCAGCCCATGGAGATGATTTGGGTGCTGTGCACTAGCTTTCTGTCTTGTGATGCTTGGATAATTTTGTAGGTGGATTCTCTATTTCCTGAGCTCACAAAGCCTGATGTTAGACCTTCACAGAGGATGCATATCCCTGTAACATCTTGGAACTACTTAAGGAGCCTGGTGGGCTCAGTTGTGAGTAGAAAGTGCTCCTGTGTGAACACACAGAGGGTTAATTACTGACATGTTCTTACATTTTAAATTGAAATGTAATGAAAACAGGGTTTTGTGCTTTCAAAGTTTATGTATATTTTGCAAATGAGCTTCAGTGAGCTGTTACATGCTGTTTTTGAATGGGTGTGATAGTAATTTCCTCTGCTGACAAACAGAAGGTGTGAATATGCTCCTTTGAAGAATACAATTTTGAAGCTCAACAGTGCTGTGTGCTACTACAGATAGTGTATTTATTTCTCTTGGCTAACTTTGAAGGAGGAATGAAAAATAATGAGTTCTTCTATCAATAATCTCGTGTGAGTTGGAAGCCTTCTATCCTTTTTCCTGAAGCAATGGTGGTGGAATAAAATGCATCTGTGCCTTATATTTAAAGTTTTGGAAGGCTGTTATTCATTCTCTATGCACCCAATGGGATAGGCTGTTTCTAATAAATGAGTACAGCTGATTTATAACTTACTTGGAACAGCTTTTAACTTTGATCAGTTCTTAAGTTATCTTTGAGGGCTTCTTTTTTCTTATGGTGTCTATGGGTAGAATTGCATCTACTTGAACTAAAACTCGTTGGAAAATTAGGTGGGACAAAATAGCAGCTTTCCGGTGCTTATGAGGTTGTTATGAAAATCTAAGGTTATGAAAAACACCAAGCTCATTGCTGTGGTGAGCCACCAAGCATAAATCAAAGGGGGAAATGTAACTGCACATAAGGGCAAAACCTCTTCACTGCGAGGACAGTCAAGCACTGGAACAACTCATTTGACCAGAAAGGCACTACAGTCTCATACACCTTCTCTGGCTGAATGTAGTTGATGTAGTGGGATCAGAAACCAGTTACAGTGAAGGCTGTAATAAGTCTGAAACAAATTTTGTGTGAATTACAGCAATTACAGATGATTACATTGTACTTGGTGCAATCAAGAGGTTTTTTTTCTGCCTTACTCCTCCATGTGTGATTGCTACTGGATTGTAGTTATTGTGGTGTGAAAACTTGAGAGAGACATCAGGATGGATTTGTGGCATGGCCAGACTTCAATGGGTTTAGGATATGTTGCTACTGGGAATGTAATGTGCTCTCCCTGCAGTGTACCTCTAGCTGTCATCATCTACGTATCCTCTGGCTGCATACAGAAGAGAAGTAAAACTCATATGTACCAATTTCAACTAAAATAGCCTGCTGTTTAGAACCACTAGCTCAAATCAAGCCGCATTTTTTTGCTTACCTTTATCATGTCTGTTTCAAAGTGGTACTTATTCTTTGTCCTTACTTTTTATCTGCCTGTTGGTCCTGAGCTTCATTTAATGAGTATTTTCACCTGCTCATTTGTCAAAGATTTTTCTTCTTTGTCCTTAAATCCTTTTGTCCTTAAATTTTACTTTGAAGATGCTTTTCTAGTCTTCACCATGGCTAGAAGACTGAGCTCTGGGAGCTTTAAGCTGAAGTATTTGAAATACTTTGTATACTTTAGGTAGTGTGTGGACTTTGCTTGAATTAATCATGAAGAGCTCAAAAATTTACCTAAGTTTGCCCAATCTCTTCCTAAAGATGCATTCAACAAGAGAAGAAAAAAGCTGTATATTGGAATTGCAACTTGAAAGGATTTTTTTATATTGGAGCCTCATCTGTTTATTTCTGGACACTACCAAAGGACTTTACAGTGCAAGTTGTTACAATGTTAGAAGAGATTCTTCAGTACATTTTCTGTTGCTCACACCACTAATGCTTCATCTCTGAGCTCTCTGCTTGAGAAATGCAAATAATTGAAGCTCAGTTGGAAAACTGAATAGTAGCAGTATGGAATATCTCATCACTGTTTCTTCAGAGCTTCACTTCGTGTCAGTTCTGGGAGAGCAGTTCTGTTGGTGAAACTGAAATTTCTCTTCCCGCATTGCCCCAGGGGAAACATATCTCTAGGTAGCTGTGCTGAAGTGTCTGCCAACACACATTGAAAGAGGATGTGGTGGAGTGGTTGTTTTACTCAAAGTAGCTGTAGTTCTTTAAAATCTGCAGTCTTAGATTCCGTGATCCACTGTGCTTACCTTGGGTTTCAGCTCCAGAGAGACAGGGATCACATCTCACTCATTCTTGTTGCATTATGTTTGTGTGTTCTGGATAGGTGTTATTTCAGACAAAATTAAGTATCAGCTCACCTGAAAAAGTGGAACTGTTGGGGAACCATGTAAAATAGTGAACCATTTAAAAATAGTAATGTATTTTCTGGACTCCTTGTGTAGCTCTTTCCAAAGATTAGAAACTCTTCATGGTGACTGTTGAATGGGAAACTTGTGTACTGTGGTACTGGGCTGTTTCAGACTTGCTCTGCATACTTCTTCCCATTCATGTATGTTTTCATAGCATTTTTTTTAACAGAACTACCTACTGTAGTCTTGGAAAATGTATTTCAGTGAAGTCAAGTTTATAAAATCTCCATATAGGAAATTCAGCAAATTGACTCTTTTAATAGCATCTGCTGTAACTTAGATGTAAAGAGTAGCTGAAGCCTCTTTCTGAAGTGTAGTAAAAGACATATTTCCCATTATTGCTTTCATAAAAGTTAGTAATGCTTTATGTTCTTGGTCACAGGCAATAAGGATTGGTCAGATTTTTGGTAAGGAAAGCTTAGTTCTAAAAAATTACTCAGTGAGTGGGATGAAGTAAAGTAATTTACTTTATTCAAAGTAAAAGATACAACATGCAGGATTCAAAGAGATCAGTAATTTAATTTGTGTATTCCCTCAATCTATGTAGCGGTCAAAGAACAAATATTTTAGTTTTGTGAAAGGTGAAGTAAAATTGTGTGTTGAAACACTAATTTGAAGTTCCAAGCTCACTCGGTTGAAACTGTTGAGACGTGAGGGTGGTGCTATTTATTGCGAGTTTAATTATTGAAACTTGATTTATTGTCCATAACTTAGATTCGAAAGTCTGTACAGCGGCAGATACATCAGTATGTTAAAGGTGTGCTCAGTTGTGTGGGCCATGTGAACTATAGGTAATAACAGAAACTCCTGATCTAAGATATTTACTCTGTATAAGGGGTTAAATAGTAGAGCAAGTATTTTGCCTATGAAGTATCCTTCTGAGTGATCCTATGTGTCCTTGAAAGACTGTTGTTGCATTTAGTGAAAGGCAGCCTGCCTGACAAACTTGATCATCAATTATTATGTCATTGTACTAGAGAGCCTTTTTTGTATTATATGAAGCTTTGATAAAAATTCAGATACTGAGTAATTTCGTTTCCCTTTCAGTAACAGCTCATCATTATTGTCCAGTATCCAAACTTAATAGAGTTAAGAAATATCAACAGAAATTTTTATCTTGAACAGCTGATTAAAAAACAACTTTTAAAAGTCTTTACTCTGCATGATTTTCCATGTATTTTTGGATCTGTAATCACGGACTTAGAGATTTAAGCCTCTATTTAGCTAAGAGAAGCAGTGAATGAGTTTTATTTCTTTTTTTACTTAATCATTTGTTTCATTTTCAAAATCTCTTTGAATTTCAAATATAACTTAGTTTGAAACAATTGTCTTCTACTTCAGTTTTGTGGTCTTGGCATATATATTTTATACATAAATTTACTAAAGGTCAGAAAGTATCTATATTTAAATGATCCTTTTTTGAAAATGCAGTAGATACAGAAACAGTAAAATGTATCACTTTCTTGTGTTTATGGTTTTCTTCCTGATGTTCAAATCAGAAGCTAGTCATTAACTTACAGCTCTTTCTTGTATGTAGAAAATTTTCCTTCTACTAATTTGGAAATGTGACTTGCAAGATCACAATCCAGATTGTTGCTGGACTAAACATTTTTTCCTAATTATTAAAACTCATTATCACTCATCTCACATATCCCAGTAGCGTAGTCTTTGCTTTCCGGTTCTTCCATTTTAAATTTTCTTTTAATCTCTAAATCCATGATTTAGTTTTTTTCTGCTTAGAGAAATCAGAATTTCAGATGCCTGACTAACAGAAGCCTGAACCTGACATTAAGACTGGAGAATTACGGATATCTAAAACTCAAAAAGCTGACTGCTTGCTTATGACTTGAAGTGTAGTAGCAAACCTCTGTGTGTATAAAAATATTTCTCGGATTATTTCACTCTCATCAGTAGTCACATTGAGCTTTAAGGGAGCAATAACTACGTGAGCTAAACCATGGGAGCTATGTAAAATCAGGTTTTTTTATATCTGTGTGTATCTACATGGGAATTTCTGGAAAAACCCTTAAACTGGAAAGACCTTTATATGGAACAGTGCATATGAAAAATTAGCCCAGAGAGGCTAAACAGACTTAATTATTTAATGTCAGCCCTAAGACTAACAAAGAGGAAAATCTGAGCCTTTATAAGATTCTAAAACTTAATTTTGCAAGACTGATGCCCAGTGTATTTTTTCACCTTGTGGAATGTCTTGATAGCAGTCTGATGCATGTAGTGTAACCACTGTAACAATTATATTTATGTATATGTATGTGTATTTGTGTGTATATGTATATATCAGATAGTCCCATGCAGTCTGGTTTCCATGAGTGCCTTGAATTATTGTATTGATGAGCATTGTGCATTGCCAACTGTGACTTGTGATAAATTTTATGGGACACAACAATTTTTTCCAGTAGGTTGCTTTGCACGAATGGCAGGTGGCACATGTGGTGCCTTGCTTAAAAACAACCAAAAGCCTGTTTTGAGCTTGACTTCTTGACTGGGATGACTGTATGCTCCAGAATAATCTGGATTGTAGGTTAAGATAAGATCATGGAGGTAGAGTACATTTGCCTTGGCTAGTGGTTGTTCTGTTGTCTATGGATATAATACAGTGGGCTTTGGTCTTGTCACCTCAGTCTGAGCAGCTGTGATCGTGGTCAGCATGCTCAGTGAGAATCTTCACAGACAAACGGGCTTAGCTTCCTCAAAGTTTCTGTCTTTACAGTTAAAGAGAAAAAACTGCATGAAAAAGACTCCTTGTGATGCTGAATATAAGCTGTGACTCCTTTTTACTTCTATTTGATCAGGTTTTCTGTTACAGCTTCTGTTGCTTTTTTAAATTTATGTAAATAGGTTATATGGATCTTCAGACATAATATTATCTTGTTACTGAAAGTGTATACATTTCATACATGCTCCCTTGAACCTTTTCATGGTCACAAAATGTCTATCTGCTTCATTATACTAAGAGGAACATAGAGTTGGTAGGGAATTGAATTTACAGTGCTGATTTTGTATTTTTAGCTTTCATGTTGTTTATGTGGGATGGAGTCCTCACTTAGTGATTGGTTCACACTGCAGAGATTCAAAATCTTTCATAAAATAGGTAATATGGTCTGTTGGGGGGAACCAGAAAATGTAATTAGTCCATGGTAAATTTACTACTGGACCATGTCTCCGCTAATGGACCTTTCTGGTCTTTAAAATCAGCTTGTTACAGCACTGGGATTCCAACTCAAAGTGGTTGCATTGCATTGCTGTAGCATTTGTAATTTAACACAACTTTTTCTTTTTCTTTCCAAAGGCGCCTAAACAGAAATAACCTCCAGTTGCTTTCTGAACTGCTCTTTCTGGGGACGCCGAAGTTATACAGGCTGTAAGTAGGCATGGCCTAATAACTATTCAGGAAAATTTGGATTTGGTCCGTTACTGCATCTTGCATTAGGATTTTTGTCTTTTGCCTCAAATAGGGCTAAAATGTGTTTTGGAACATTGATGTTTTGTTTAAGCTGAGTACTTTCTTTGACTGCTTTGCAAGATTTTTTTATATTTTATTTTACATCTAGGTCGGATACTGATACTTGTATGAGAGTATTGTCATTGATTCCCACTTCTGTAAGGAAGCTTTGCTGAAAAAATACTTTGAATTTCCTTTTTTCCTGTTTGGGTTTTTTTTTTATTGTTTCTGTGTTAAAAGAATTAAAAAATGCCTGTGGAGGTTCTGACCCAGAGATGCGGCAATGTATAAGCACTTTGGTTTTGTGATGTTCTGCTTTTGTGGTTGTACACACTAGGCCAGGGAAATGATAACATTGGCAAATGCTAGGCCTGTAGAGAAGCCTCTCTTGTGTCCCTTCCCAGAGAAAACAAAGCTAGTAACTTCAGCTCTGGGAAGAAAAAACTATGAAATGCTTTACCTTAAATAAAAATGACAATAAATTGAGTAACAAGTTTTTGTTTTGGTTGTATTACTTGGTTTGATGCTTTACTCTTGGCAATATGTTAAAATACGTGGTTTGACCCATTGTCCTTTCTAAGAAGTCGCTTAATGCTGTTGCAGTTGAAATGTGGAATAAAGTTTAGATTCTGGTTTATGTGAACAAAGAAAATTGTAAGGTACCATTAAGTTACAGTGTGTGTTATGGAAGGGATAAAACATGACATGCTTAAGTGGACTTTGGAAAGGTTGTACCAATTTGCCTGTTTTGATTAGATATGCATTTGATACATTTCTTTAGACTCCAAGTGAGATTTCTGCTGTCGAAATTGCTGGTTAATACTGTGTTTCAACACTTTTGTGCTTGGAAAAAGGAAAGTGAAGGTGGAGGAAAGTGGGACTCCTCTTGTTTCCACTTGAGTATATGGAGTTATGTTTGAAAACAAATGCGATATTGAAGCTTTATTTTTAGTTGATTTTTATTTTACTGTTGTGAAATAATTGTTCTTTTCTCCCTTCTTATAGCAATGTACAATGGCAAACTGAAAATGAGTCATTATTTTAAACATTTATCTTCGTGTGTTTTGTGTTATTGCTTTGCCTTGGATGTATGCTTTGTTTCCAGAAATTCCCTGTAGATGTAATGAGTTGTTAAATGACTAGGCCAGAAAACTGCTGAAGGCTTTTTCCCTGACAAACAAAAATACTTTGCTCTGCTATAATATTATAATATATTCAAATATGGTATTATATATTAACAATTGAATTTCTTATAATTTCTGTCAGCTGGGATAAAGACATTAGTTCTATCAGGAAGGAAATGAAAGGGATTTATGATTTTTTTATTTCACCTGTAGCGTAATCGTTGCTACCTAGATTCATATAAAATAGAAATGAGCCATAATTTGCAGACAAAAAATGGATACACACTTCAGTTAAAATCATATTAGAATATATTTATTTCAGAATTGTGTATTTGATAGATGATAGTCTTAAATCTATAATGTCCTTTGACATAAAGCACACAACTGCTCATAGGGTATATGGAGGAAAGTAAGAGATCAGTGGCTTCACAGTATTAAATTTCCTCTGCCTAAGGGTTATTGTTGATCAGACCATGAAAGTGAATGTCTGGTTATAATGTATTCATGTTTAAAAGAAAATATGAATGATAGTTAAAAACTACAGCTGCTTAGCACTAAATTTGTAATTTAAAAAATGCCAGGCCAATGAGGGCATTGATGTTAGTTAACTGTTTGTGGTCAGTTTGCAGATAATATGTAGCTTGTTCCCTTTGAAGAGTATAAAGTGATTTGGTTTTTTTACATGTATCATTGTATATGCTTAGAGATATTTACATCCAAATAAATATTTTTCTAAGGAGAATTAAGCTTCTCTAAGCGTGATGAATAATATATATATTTTTTGCTTAGGGTTTAGTATTTATTTTTGGCATTTAACAGCTAATCAAACAATGTGTGTACCGTGAGGTTTCAACATACTATTGAGCTTCTGTGAATAATAATTACCATTTGACCCTTGGCTGTAAATGAGATGCCAGGTGAAGAAGCACATATGCTTGTTGTGTAGGCTATATGCAATATAAAAGAAAGAGGTTACACTGTATATGAATTATGATTCGACACAGTTGGTTGCCGCCAGCGGCTGGCTATGCTTTCCCTTTGCTGTCTGCTCCAATTTCTCTTTGGACGGGTTGAGAGAGCACTGAGTGTTCAGGTCAAGATGTTTGCCTAGAAATAGTAGTACAGTTGCAGCTGTGTTTGCTGGAGCAGGAGACTAGTTTAAATAGCATTACCATTTATCCAGTCCATTAACAGAACTCTGTAAAATAATACCAACTCTGCATAAACTACAGGACAGTGTAATAAAATTACAAGCACTTGTTGACAGATGGGAAGTGTAAGTACAGGAAAGCAATAGGTTGAGAATTTAAAAGAGACGGTGCATTATTTTCTGTGTCTAAAGGCACTTAATTTCAAAGGTAGTTAAATTATTTTTCAGACTACTTTCTTTCCAGTTTAGCAGCCTTCCAAGAAATCTTCTGGAACTAGTTAAAATGGATAATTTTAGTCGAAACAGAGCTGATTTTCCCATTAAGAGCTAGCTACAAAGGTGTTTTGACATAAATATTTCAGTAGGAAGTAGTTAATGCTAAAAATAGTATGAAGAGTGCTGTAGGATGTATTAATCTCACCTTGCAAGCAATCTCTCAAAGCACAATGTACATGAGCCTCTGTTTTGATGCAATACCATTAAAATAAAGGTGCTGTTGTAAATCTTGCTCAACAAGTAGTATTCCTGCAAGGAGGAGATGTATTCTTTGGTGACCCATATGCCCACTCACACTAAGTTGTGTCGTGTCAGGGATGGTACCTTAGCTCAGAGAACTACTACAGCCTAGTCAGTGCTTATCTGAGGCAAATAGATTTTGACTGCTTACTTTGGCTGGTTAGATCACAGTTCATTGATTGCTGTTTGCTGCAGGATACCAAGTGCACCCAAGCTGTTTGAAAAACCAGTTTTAAAAGATACCTTTATTAATCAGTGGCATGTAAAGGTTATTGAATTACATGCACAAAGCTTGTCCCTTTGGATTTACGTTTTTTGCGCTTGAAATGTGGTTAAGTTTCCTTACTGACTAATATCTGTTGTATAAGTTAGGCAATGTTGGCTTTGGAAAAAAAAAAAATCAACTTTTGTAGTGAATGTGATCTTATATATGTTTTTATTCTAATATGTGTACTTGTAGGTATACACTGTTAATGTTTCTCCTCTAAAGGGAAAAAACCCACAAAAATTAATGTATTCTGATTAATAAGCATCACTTTTGAGATGTCTGTTAGTCACTAAAAAGAATTCCTAACAGCAAATGATTAGAGGGAAAAAGTACTAAACATCAAAAAAACTTAAAAAAATTATCTTGAGCCAGAACAACAGCAGCAGCAACAAAAAATGCCGTATGGGGGGCCCTTGCAAAAATTCCTCCTGAATTAATTTCTGCCAGCTATGATTAAAGTGTGTGGTACTAGATGTGTCAGACACCATAGTTCTCTGCTTCATTTTACTCTTGGCCTCTTTGGCCCCTGCCACAATAAATCCCACAATGGTTAGGCAGGAATTGCAGGTTACAGTTGCCAGGGTTACCGTTGTCCGGCCGGACCGACATCATTACTCATCCCGGCCGGCAGCCCCAGCCCGGCCGCTCCCGGGCGGGGAGACAGCGGCCGGGGCAACTTCTCCCGGTGGCTCCCGGTGCTCCTGCTGGAGGTGCCATTTACATCACTTGCTGAGCGTTGTTTTGCTTTTACCTTTGCCGAGAGGACAAAAAAAAAAAACCAACAAAATAAACCCAAAACGCAAAAGAAACCAGGTCAGATAGGAAGGAAAAAAGGTAATAGGATGATGCATGTAAGGTGCTGGAACAAGGACATTTAAATATTTTTAAAGTGCTAAACTCCCTATTGTTAAGGTGTAATTTATGGTTTTGTCATATTCTTTTAACAGCAATCATAGTAAGTGAGACTGTGGTCATAATTTTGTAGAAAAGACACGTTTTCAGTCTGAATCCATTTTAACAACTCAATAAAGGAACCACTCATTAGAAAAATGTTCATTATCTCAAAGCCTCTGAAATATTCCATCTGCAAACACCTGCTCTGGGTGTTAAATCCAATAGGGAGCAAAAATGAGTTTCCCCTTTTCAAAAGGCAGTATTGAAGAATTTTTCTCCTTTTGAGAGCAGATTGTTAATGGAAGTGCCGTCAGGTGAGCGCAGTGGGTTGGTTTCCACTGTGCTGCAGTAACATTCCAGTGCGCTCCACTTTATTGCAGACGTGGGCTGGATGGACAACAATTAAATATTTATTCAAACATGAATTTTGAAGCCACCTTGTTCTATGTCCTTCCAAGGACAGTGTGTTGAGGTTTTTTACTCACTTGTTTGAGTTTTTATGATTTGTTATGGCATATTCTAGCAGCATGCACACAAGGCAGCTCCATTTTTTTTCATGTGATAGAATTAAATCTTATCATTTTAGAGCTAAATGGAAGCAAATAAGTCTTCATACATTATGTCAGTCTGGCTTGTGTTTTGACTTAGGTTTTTTTTTACCACAGTTACTTAGTTCAAGTACAAGAATGTTTGAATTGTTTTATCTAGACAATTAAGTTTAGTTGGCAAGAATACAGCCATTGTACTGCTAGTTGGTTTTTAAATACTAGCATTATTTTATTAGCATTGTTCTTGAACTGTGACTATAGTTCTCAGAATGTAACTATATTTGAAAATTATTATTTAGTGAAGAGTGCATATTAGTACAGGTATAAATGAGTATGCTGTTCTTTCTTTGTGGTATTGTAAGCCAGTAATTAAAAAGAAATCTTTAATATATGAGTAATTACTAATCTTTTTTGCAATGTGGAAGCACACGTATTGCTACATCAGTGCATTTTTGTTAACAAGAGGTCTTATTGCCCCAGTATGGAATGTATTCAGGGTGAATGTCGTCCCTTATGCTGCATGGCCTCTGTGAGTTTATTTCTGTATAATTCCAATCTGTAACCAGATAGGGCTATCTAAAAAAAAAAGAAAATGAGTGGGTATTAAAACTATGCTTGTTATGGTTCATTGCCTGTAAGAACAAACCAAGGTAACTAAGAACATGTTACCTCTGTGCTAGGCTTGTAATGCCTCTTCTCAGGCATTCATTTCTGGTATGGAAGACCTAGGAGATAAACTTCTGTGAGACATTATAAAGACACTAAGTGCCTGCTCATTTTTAATGTAAGGACAAAAGGGAATAGGGAGCTCGAATACTTTATGCAATTTGACTCGCACGTGCATCTTTTTTCTGGTTCTTGCTTCTACCTTGACCTTTCATTCTCTGCTATAATGTTTAAAAATTAAACATTCTGTCCTCTCAAGGTACTGAACAAAACAAAAAACACCACTGTAGCTTTGCTTCAGACATAAGCCTCACTGATATGGCAGGATGGCATTTTAGAGATTTTTTTGAATTGCTGCAAAAATGCTTACAATTCATCAGGTAATTGATTATTTGAGCAAAGAAACAAGTGGTGCTTATATGCATTTGGTGTACAACTTGCAGTAGCTATATCCTAGCAACAGCAAGCATTCAGCCTTAGATTCAGCTGAGTGGAAATGTTGGTAGAACCAGAATGAACTTTTGAAATGTAGTCAGAAAAAAAAAAGTAAAATGTATTATCGCTCTGTGCAATTATTGGACTTCAAACTTCACTATGTTACTCTTCCTGCCCTTTGTTTCAGCATCTCTTAATTTGTAGGCCTTTCCTGAGCTGTGGTTCTTTTTGGATTTGCATGTCACCTGCTATGGTGCTGTGCAGGAAAAAAAATGGTGTACCAAATATACAGAAATCAGGTGAAATGTTGTTACTGGCAGTAATACTATGAGATTTTTGAAATTGGAAGCAAACTGTTTTATTGTGAAATGATGCTCTCAATATGGATGTTCATATTTTTTACTTTAGAGATAATTGGAAGCCATCTTTGAATTGTGGTTGATTTGCCTTTTTTCTTTAATTATAAAAACATAATTTTGTCTTTTTTTACAAGCTATATTTCTCTTGCTATGGGATAAAATGGCAAATTGGACGAGCTGCTGGGGCTGTAAACTAATTGTGATCTGGGCAGATCACTAACTTAATAAGCTGCATTACTAAGTGATATTGTTGACTAATATCAGCAAAAGGCATCTATAGGGATATCCAGGAGTTGGACTTTGATCCTTGTGGGTCCCTCCCAACTCAAAATATTCTGTGATGATTAACTACTGAATTTTTTCATTAGCGCAAGCCCTCCAAAACGGTTCAGTCACTTAATTCAAAATTTATGTTAAACACCAAGCAAACAAAAGTATGACTTACAGCAATTCTTCTCGACCAACATAAATATCTGTGTTTTTAAAAATTTTTTATGCTATTAGCTGCTGGCATTTAAATGTGTCTAATGTGAAAACATGAATCATGTTAATTACTCAAGCCATAGCTCTATTTAAATAGTGCGGTGGCATTCAGAGTAATTGAGAGGTCCACTTGAGCTATTGTGGTTTTGGTTCTTTGACCCCAAGCATAAATAATTATCTTCTGTGTCTTTGTTGGCGTGATAGCAGTTAAAGCAGAGAATTGTGTTTTAATAGGAAAATAAAAGTAGCTGGTTTGGGATCACCTGTAACCATATTCGTGTCCAGTCTGAATCAGTCCCTGGGTTGTTCCTGGAGGGTTGACCTTGAAAGCTTTGGTAAATTGTGATATAGGAAACCTTTTAGTGAGGAGTTAAGAAGGAAACTGAAACTCAGTGAAGGAAGTCATGAAAAGTGAAAAAGCATGTCAGAGGAATTGCCATTATTATGTGGTGCAGAAACATGGTGTGAAATGTTATAAAGAGGACATCTATAAGTTTTGGCTTGCACAGAGTGGACATTTAAGTACAGCCATGTCATCTTGATTAAAAAAAAAAAAAAGAATAGAAAAGAGGAATAAATCAGGCCAAGGGAAAATCTGAAAGTATAGAGGCTTGTCCCTATGATGGTAAGTTTCTTCTACAAGTGGAAGATTAAAGCTTAAAGTAACTGAATAGCTGAGAAAAGTCCAAAGAAAAGTTGATTGCTTCCCCTCCAACAGTTCCAATTGATTGAAAAAAGCCTAATTTAAAGTTCTGTTTGTTCTGTGTCTTAAACCATCAGAATTTTCTTTTAGAACTGGGGGAATGCTCTGGAAGAGAAAGAATCCGAGGATAAAAAGTCATTGCAGGCCAACAATTGTTCCTAATCCTCACAAAATGCTGGAGAAATTAAATTTATTCTTTATTGCTCAAAGTGTTACCTAGGTCACTGGGCGATGGGAAAATTGAACTGGAAGTCGAGTAGGCACAATCTTTGTTTTGTGTCTAGATGCTTAACCTTAGACACGACAAGGCATCTTAGTGTGTTGTGGGAACTTGGTTCAGAGTATTAACACCAGGACGTTTATTACCCTGGATTTATAATAGGCTATGCTGTCAGTAGATGAAAATGTTGTGTTTACATTTCAGTGTTAAATGATCATTTAATTAACACCTAAGAGAAAAAAAAAAAAAAAAAACCTTGTGAAATTCTTAGCAGCTTTTATTGTTGGTTTCCGTGGAGGTTTTAATATCCAAGTTATGCTGCGTTTGCTTCTATAATACAGCTAGAAAAGACATTTATGAATGCAGTCAAGAAGGACAGACCGTTTAACCCCTGTTGACCTTTCATCCTGAATGTTGATTTATATAGCACTTTAAATGCATTGAATTTGTTTTAAAGCTTCTTTAAAATTACTCATACAGCATTCAAACAGCACATGTATTTTTCCTTCTAAGAATATTTCCCAAAGTGTCCATTCTTATCAAGAGCATAGTTTTTCTCAGAAAATTACTAGTGTATATAGAATTTATCAATTTACTGTAGTTAAAAAAAAATAAAGTTGTTGTTTTGTCAGATTTGTCTATATGTTTTTGATAAGGATATACAAGCTTTTATAAGAAAAACCTAAAAGGAAGTTTGAAACAGATAATATCATGTTCTGGTTGCAATAGCTACTGTCTGAATTCTTCAAAAAGAATAGTAAATTGGCAAGGGAAAGAACATTACTACAAAATTGCGTATCCACTTTACCCAGCACAGATCTACTTCCATATGTTCCATTGTATCAAAGTCAAGGCTATCTAAAAGGTTTAATTTGCTCTGGGTCCTTCATAATGCTTTTTGTTGTAATGTTGATGTACAAATGCTTTCTACAATAATGTTGCCCTAGAAAGCACGTTTGAATTGTTTTTTTTTTTTTTTTTTTGCACCCTAGATCTAATGCTAGATGAAATGCTCTTTGTGAAAGAGCAGATGCTTTTCAACTGATGTGTTTTTACAAACACACTGTAGTAACAATTGAAATTACATATAAGTTTAGAGATTGTTTTGGGGGTTGTTCGCTTATTGTTTGACCTTTGCTCAGGGAATAAACTCCACAGTTTTAAGGCATGTTAAGAGAACAATAATAATAAAAAGCAAAGCATAGCTTAAGTCAATTATTGATGATCCACAAATTTTATTGTGATCTGTTTGGTTTTCCTGATGATGGTGTCCTCCTCACATGTCAATAACTGACTTAGAAAATGCAGATGGAATCTGCTGATACAGTAAATATTACTTTTTTTTATGCAACTGACATAAACCATCTAACACTTGATGAAATATTACAGCTGCAGTGAGTCTTCTATCTGCCAGTGGGATCTTAGTGTTTTTCAAACTTCTCTGAATACATTTATTAAGTTGAAATTTAATATTCAGATAGAGACTTGCATTTGCTTTTGTCTGAAATATTTGAGCATTTACAGTTAAAGAAGTGTATTACAATTTCAGTCCTTTCATCAGTGTTTTTAATTGAAAAATAATTCTACAATATCCATTTCCTAATTGACATGTTGGATGAAGGAGCCTTAGGATATGCTTAGGGTAGATAAGAAAGGCTTACCCAGTACTATGCATAGCTTGCTCTCTGCTCAGTCCTTGTGGTGCTCACAGGTTTGCTGTGCTGGTGAGTGATTAAGATGAGCAATGCGTGTAGGAAGACTTAGGCTACACTTTCTACACATGGACCAGTGAACTTCAGCTGGAACTACACTGAACTGTTTGGGACTCAGAGGCCTGGTGGGAAGGTCTCATAAATTATCTAAGTACCAATTAAAGGCATTGTCATTATGGTAAGGAAAGTGCCAATATATGAAGTGCAATACTTGGTCTTGGAGAAGAACTGAAGCCGGGGCTGCAGTGATGGACAACCCAGACTGTTGTCCTGATCCTTGTAGCTGTTGTAAGGGTGTTGGAGCCAGGGCTGGTGGTTTTACTTGGGAAAGGCTGCTCATGAATGCCGAGTGGAGTTTATTCTCTCCCTCAGACACTTGAGAGGCCTTCTCTGCTAATGGCTGTTCAGACCCACCTCATGAGGAATAAAGCTGGAGCTTGGAGAACTCTTTTCATCTTTACAGCCAAGCCCAGGTGCAGGCCCTCCCTGGCTCAAGGGTGTTTAAAGGACCACACTCTGAAGGCTTTTTTCCAGGGCCCTTAGTCTTTAGGGGGAAGAAACAAGGGGCTAAACTGGGGGGGTAAATCTTTCAGTTGAACATATTACCCTGCAAATCCACACGGCGTGCTTAAGAGACAAAATCTTTGCCTCTTTTCATTTCTCCTTCTGTCCAGACAGTTCAATGCTGTTTTTATTTGTGCTATGAATGTGTAATCCATACAGTTGTAAAGAAGGGCTGCTCGTATTTTATAATATAGCGTGTACAAGGAGAGATTTGGTGGCAGCTGTTCAGTGCTTTTAATACTTTAGCATGGGGGAGATAGAAGAAACATCAGCTCTTCCTTTTCCCACTTCTATGGCTTTCTGTAGGAGTGGTGGGTAGCTGGCAGGGATTTAGATAGTTGATTGACCCTGAAACTACAAAGGTTGCATATTGAGTTTGATAAGACCCACAGGGAAGGGTTGCAATGAAGGTAGGATAACAGCTGATGGAATGAAGGTGGATTTGTAGAAGCAGCTTCTCTGAATGTAAAGTTACGGAAGGCTTATTAGAGAGAAAAGAGTGTAAATGTGCACCTAAAAGAGGGAGAAAAGAATTTGAAAAGCTTAGTGGAACTGAAGAAAGTTACTTAGATAAACTAAAAAAATGGCACTGACATATGTATAATGCATGAAAGCAGTGATCATTTCTGAGACTGGTGAAAATTCTTATCTGGCCCTTACTACTTCTCCATAAATGTTAAATCTAGTCAATGATTAATTGATTCTGTCATATTCTCTGTGTTCTTTATGAATTGTACATTCTTTGCAAAAGGCAAGAGGCTTAATTCCCTTCTAGATTTTAGTAATGTCTGTAAATTCAGTAGAGCAAATACTTTTGTGTAACTCTCCTATGCCGTAACTTGTTACAGCAATAGTACTCTTCTCATCACTTATGTGCCTAAAATACAATAAAAATACTACTCAAAAAGCTGTAATTTTTTCATGTCAGAGGCATTTCTAAAAATGACAAAACAGAACTTTTGTGGAGAGCCTACCAAATCTGTAAAAGAGTGCTTTGCTACTTGATCTCTAGTACAGTGTTCATGTCAGAGGTGCAGAAGTCAAAACTACTCATTTGGCACAGAGTACAGAGATGTCTCATGGCAAAATTTTAGTTTTGTATGTAAGTTTAGCAGATGCCAAATTTAAATTTCATCTATAAAAAAATCATAACCACAGCAGTGTTGCTCTTCCTTGGCTCACCAGTGAGGGTAGCCATATGCATTCAGATTTGAGGGTCTAAATGCCAGTCAGGTCATCTTCACTGTTCTGGCTGATAACAGAGGCTCTGTCTGTGTCAAAGAGAATTTTTCACCATGTTACAAGTCTTCTTGGACTAGGAAATAATCAAAAAATTGTACAACTATTTTAAGATCTAAGATAAACATTACTGTTAGTAAAATTTGTTCAACTAGCATGCCATATTAAGATGAAACAGTTTTGTAACATGCAATGTAGTATCACCTTTGAAGTCTTGCATGTAAAAGTATATGCTCTGCTCAAAGCTGCTGGGGCGTGGCCAGTTGTGGCACATACTACTGAAATTTTAGATACTGGGGTGAAATATTTATTTGGTCTTGTTTTGTAGTCTATTGATTGCTGATCTAAACTGTGTAAATAGCACACCAGTAAATTTTGGTAGAGGAAATAATACTAAGGGATTTAAATGAAAAAAAAAGTATGCTGGAATTGCTTCTTCTGTAGATATGGACTGGAGAATGTGGAAAATGGCAAATACAGCAAGCTAGAAATCGTGATCACTGTGCAGCATGGAACAATAAGATCATGCCATTTCATGTGTGTATCAAAGGCACTGCAGGAAATGGAAAAGAAAATATTTCTAATTATGTTATGGAGTTTTGCAAAACCCATGATGATGTAGTTTGCTAGTTAATGTTATGGGATGTTCACTTCAAATTAATATTTTTTCCATTTTCTGCAACTTTAAAAATATTTGGCTAATATTTTGGCTAAACCGAGTTTTTTTCTGTTCTTGTAAATCAGGTTGCAAAACCTATTTTGTCTTTTCTCTCAGTTAAATGAAAGAAAATGGAAATGGTTTGAGTTGTAGGGAAGGCTTCAAAATTAGTCTCTTGTTAACCTATTTATATGAGTGGAATAGAAAAATAATGACAGTATCATGTGTGAATGTATATTGGGAAGAACAAAATGCAAAACTGAGAGAGATGTAGTTGAGTTAGGAAGTTGATTGGTCAAGAAAAGATTTTCGCAGGGAGTTGCAAGTTCTTGAGATGGGTGACCTAAGAATGATTATTTGGTGTATATTCAGCATTGAAGTAAAAATAGTAATAATACTCCTAGATACACAAATTCTTATTGAAGAAATGAAACTAGACAGTTTGCTGGAATAATAAATTTATAAGATTTAACTTTTAGGAGTAACAGGGGTGTTGGATTTTCTGTAGCTGAAAATCAAAGCTTTTTCTGAGGTTTATTTTGTTCATTGCTGGTCTCCAAACCATTCTGTTACAAGCTCTCTTCATTGTGATTTTATCCACAAAGGTGCCAGGTGGGGAGAGGAGCCTAATTCTTTTTTGTGGTATGAAAGACAGCTTGCAGTGTTGTGTTCCATGTAATGTATTTGAATAGGGTGGTGAAAAGGAGTCAGATGGAGCCAGCACTGCTGGCCAGCAGTGCTTCTCATACCTAGATAGACCCTAGATAGTGAGTTGGTAGTAAGGAGTAAATTCTGAAACATGAAAAAACTAGCATTTAACAGAAAGTTGCAAATACTTGGGAGTCTGCTGATTGCTGATTTGTTTTTTTTGTCCAGGGAAGACTTTGTCTTACAAGAGCTGCAAATTACCATAATAGTTTGTTATGTAGGAGTGAGGCCTAGAGAGCCTTTCAGTGGTGGCAGAAAAGTGTATTATTTCACGTTTACTCTAGAGAAATTTAGATTAAGGTACATAAGGATTGTTGCATGTTGAATAAACAAAAATAGAAAACATTTTGTATTAAAAAACCATAGTTCTGTTGCTGTAAAAGACTTCAAAGTCTGTTTCCTGAAGTAAAGCACTATTAGCATAACCACTCAGTTTCGTGTATTCCATGGAATAGGAATTTGAGTGTTCACAACTCTGCCTTTCATGCATACAGCAAGGCCTTAGTGTGTCATGTGTGGGTATGCAAATGCATTAGCACTGGTAATTCTTTGGGCCTTCACTATTAATGTTTAAGATACTAACATCTTAAGACAAACAAAAACAACAACCCCCCAAAGAACTAAAAGAAATCCCAGTCTTTGAGAAGTAGTCAAAGAGAAAATGCCAATAAAGATGGAGATGTCTGTCTAGGAAAGATTTCTCTCAGTTTCTCCAAAGGAAGTAGTTAAGAAAAATCTCTGTATCTATTAAATATTCCATTATTATGTGGTGAATTAGAGATATAAATTTGGAACTTAAGTTAATATATTCATATAGTGAATAAGAATGTGATGCTATAGTTTCAGTTTATAGTGCCTTAGAAATGTACAGCTTTTTAACTGTGTGCTTTGTTGAAAATGGAACTTAAACTAGATGCCTGTAACAGTGTTCAGAGCCTCCTTTTTTGCATGAATAGCTGTGGGTGGGATTGTTTTGTAAGACAGTCTGCTGTTACTAATGTGTTTTGTTCACTTTACTTGCATTTTTAAATTATGTCTGTATGACTGTATTTGTCCATTGTGTTTTATTTTGGCTTCTGAACTTGGGATGACTTTTCAATTAGTTTGCTAAATGTGAACGTTGCAGACAAGTCTTTAGTCGTGTAATCTCATTCTGCACAATAATAGTGCAGGTCCCGTATAAATTGGGCAAGTATTTAAAACAAGAAAGGGCGAGTAGTTTTGATATGCCCAAAGAAAGATACCAACAGAAGATAATCAGTGTATCTGTACTGCTCAAGTGTAAGGTCATCATCATTTTGGTATGCCATGGTTAGTGAATTTCCCTGGGTATGCTGGGAATGTCTTTCTTTCTAAATCAAGATATGGAAAACTCAGGGTCTATTTTTTTTTTTTAATCATATAGAAAGGAGAATAAACACTGTACACAGAAAGATATAACCAGTAATTAAAAAACCTAAACAGCTTGAGTTATGTTCAGTGTTTCAGTTGGGTGGTCCAGAAGAAAGTTGAAAAAATGTACTGAATTTGGTTTCTGTCCCTTGCTGGAGGAAAATATTGTATAATCAGAAATCACACTTTAATTGATGCTTTGTCTTGCTTTATTTGCTTAATAACAATATCCTGCTGTGTGTAGTTTTATCAGCAGTGTTGAGGTTGTGTAATGTTTAGAGAGGATTACACTGTGTAAAACTTTCCAAATATGAGACTTTTTAAAAAAAGAAAATGTGGTGTGAATTAACTGTAGTTTTGAAAGGAAACTTAGTAGTTTTTTTTGGGGGGGAGGGCAGGGGATGTGGTTAAAACATTTTATAATAAATATCTTTTTTTGTCTGTTTTATGCTTTTTGTTTTGTTGTTGGATGTTTTGTTGAAGATGTGAATCTGTAGGAACTGCTCCAGAAAGTATGAACTGTAAAGGGATAGTAAAGAAATACTTGTTTGTGCTGAAGTTTTATATAGAATTGGTACTCTGAAATAAGCCTAGGTAGTGTTTGAACACATGGGAATTCCTTAAAATAAACACAGCCACGAAGGGAAAATGTGATAATGACTTGATGATGATGAGTGTCTGCTGTTACGGGTCCAGTGAGATGCAAGTGCCAACACCCCAGCCTCTACACCATGATCCAAATTGTAATGAAGGAATTTGGCAGCTCTGATGCCTTTATGTGAATGTATTACCATGGCTATGAAGATAAATAGTTCCAAAATGGAAATACTAACAAATATTTAGTCATTTCCAAGCAGATTAGAAGTGAAAATAGACATACTATAGGAACCAAGATAAATAGGAAATATATCTTTTGGGTATGTGTGTTCCATTCCTGTTTCCTTGGGCTGGTTCTTCCTTTTAAAAATCAGTGTATTTAGACAGGTTATATATATTCCCTTTTTAAAGGTCATATCCCCATTTCTTGATTTGTTTCAGCTTCCTTCCTGCTTTCCCTCTCTGTGACTCTCCTCTTATGCAAACATCAGCCCAGATTAAAGTCTAAAACTTGCGGAAAATGTTCCATACCAAATTGTGGACTGGTGAGCTGTCCGACAACTGTAAACTGTCTAATGAAGTGCAAGAGTTCAGATTTGTTCCCAAGGGCAGGCTCCCCCTTGTGGATGCTGAGCCAGTTAGTTCCAGCTTCTGTGAGCTTCCTAGCATTGTACTAACTTAACCTATAATTCCACTTTCTTTTTTTTAATCAGTATCTGTCTATAATTCAAAAGCAGGTGGGGTTTTTTTTGTATCCTCAAGTAATTTTCAAGCCAGACTGACCTGAAAAGTCTTAACTCAGAAAGAAGATTTGAGAGTAGGAAAATTGTTAGAACAGAAAGGTCTTCACTTTTTTGTGGTTTTTGTTTTTGATGCAGCCTCTGCTGCTGCTTTTTGATAAAAGCAATTTCCATATAAATGTGTTATGTTAGCTTTTTGTAAATGTACTGCTTAGCTTCTCTGCTAAATGCTTCATCCAAGCAGTGGATGTCTGACATAGGATACTGATACCACTGTGATTGTCGGCACTGGCAACTGGGAGATTAGTTTCTATCAAATTCCCCAGGTAACTACCAAAGATTAGGGACAGCTGAATGGCTGGGTGGACTGATGTGTCTTTTGTCTTGAATGATGGTGCAGGACTTTGCAATGGAATATGGGCTGTGGCACAGTTTAGAATTTTGGAATTTAAAATTCAAAATTTCAAGGGTGGAATTTCAAACTGCAATTTTTCTGCTCTCTTGACTTGACTGACTGTTTCTTGCAAGGTGTTAAATGCAGCTCATTGAGTTGACTTATTTACATGGGCTTAAGAGGCTTTTCTGCTTGCTTGCTAGCCCAAGCTGAATGACTCATCTGAGATCAAACTGTTGACAGAGGAGGTGCTTTTGGAGCTGCAGATGGCACTGCCAGCATCTTAATGAAACCTGGTGCCAGGGGAAGCATATGAAAAATGTAGGAAACAATACTGTAAATTGTATGTGAATCTTGAAAAATAGTGATGTGTCTGTAGATGGAAGATCTGTTTTTCATCATGAAGAAGTCAATCTTCCTCACTCTTCCACTTCTATCAGTGCCAGCTCTAGCCCTGAAGATTTCTTAATGGCCTACAATTAATTGGTCTGATGGCTTGATCAGTGTCCTGGTAGTTGCCATTGTCTCTAAAGTGAGTGACAGTCTTTTTGGAATAAGTTTTTTTTTGAAATTCAGAAACCTTCTGGTTCTTCCAGATTCCTTTTTTCCTATCACAAATACTAGCCACTAGTGTTATAATGTACATATGGTTTCCTGGCTGACAGAGCTAATTGTTTGTTCTCAGATTATTCTCAGTCCCTGAGTTGTTGCTTGCTGTTTTCACTCATTTTTTTCAGTGTGAAATGGATAAGATGACTCTAAGAAGGAAATTGCAAACTGTTCATGACGCAGCTTCACCAGTGAAGCTGCGTCATGAATCAGGACCAAGAAATCTGTATATATGGTCACTTGAAAATACAGATTATAATTCCCAGAAATGTGCTTTAGGTATAAGATGAAGAATTCAGCCTGCATGTCTGAATTATGATGGCTATTACTTAAAAAATCATCATTAGATTTATATTGGGAAAAAGATGCTACTCTTTTTCCTGCTTTTGTGGACAGATATTTTGTTTGGCCGGCTGCTACAGTTGCAGGGGGTTTTGTTTCTTCAGGAAATGTAAGCTTGCCAAACCTGAACCCAGAGTGACAGGATGGGGTAATTCAGTACTGAAGTTTTTATTTCCTCACCAGTACAAACTCTGACTGCATGCTGTAATCAAACCCCTAATTTGACAGAATTCCAGATTAAGTTTCCTGGGCAGTCAGGAGGAGCTGTATACTAGTCAGATCCCCTTTTTACATGTCATGGATCAATGAAAGAAAAAAATGTATGCAAAGGAGTAGAGGATCATTTAATGGATAAGATATCAGCAATAATTTCTGATGACACGTGTTCTTTTTGTATAACTTGTCAGATCCCAGGGGATATCATGTTTAGTCATGCTTCTTCCATATGTCTGTTATCAAATTCATCAAATTCTTGAGTGCAGTGAAAGCTTTTTGTCTTCTCAATATCTTCAGTATATTATTTCTCGTCACTGTCCTAAACTTCAGCATGATGTTTCTTGTTGGTGACTTTTACTGTGAGCTCAGCTGATAGACATTGTGATGTCTAGATTTGTCTATTCTGGAGAAGGTGACTTTTCCTCCTGAAAATTCTCTTCTGCATTCTTAATCTAGTTAGTCTAGCTTTTTTTACTATAAATGATTCTGAGATGCTTTGTGTAAAGTAAAGTGTTTCCTTATTTCTTCTATGGGAAGCATGCAGTGGAGGAGAAAAACTACCTGCTCACTTCGAAGTCACATACACACACATGCTTATTAATAAAATATTTTTTAAAATCCCCCAAGACAAATGAAAATAGTACCTGAAAAATAAACATGTATTTTAAATAGCTGTTTTTACATCTAACTACATCTAAATAGATTTTTACATCTAACTGATTGCCCAAAGGTAACCATGACATTACATTTTGTTCCTTGTGCACGCTAGTTGCTTTAGTTTAGTAGATTTACTAAATGTGTCTATCATTGTATTAAAAATTTTAATTACTGAGGTTTGTGAAACTGCTTCCAAATACAAGGGGTATTTGTAGAAAGCTGGATAGATTGACAGGTGATTGACAGGGTAAACAGTCTCTCTGTGTTCTGATATGCTGTGCTGTGGTGCAATGCTACAGACACCTCATAAGCCTCAGGAAGTAGCTGCAATCCAATTTTTATTAAACTTTTTCTGCCAATGTATCTTGACATTATTGTTAACCGGGAAACTAAATGTGCCACTGTTGTCTTCTTCATTGCTTTAGAATGCTTCACTGTTATCTTGCATTCCTATAAAACGTTAGTATGACATAACCCAAGGGTGATATATTTGTTTGTATTAATAAAATACAGTGTTGGCAAGAGGAAATTCAGATGTTGCACTTTCTCATATGTTTTTCCATAACTTTTCATTATTTTTGTGAAATGTGAAAAATCTTTACATGACAAAAACCTTGTTTGGTGTGATACTGCAGAATAACAGCTATTGACTCCAAAACAAGATCCACTTAGAAAATGGACATTAATTCTATGTAGCTCTTAATATTCACCAATAGAGGCAAAATTTTACCTTCCTCTCACCCTCTCCTTTTCCCTGCCACCTGCTCTCTGCAATGCACTGAAGAAGGAAAAAAACAAACTGCAAAACCCTCTGGTAAGACAGATAACTTCATTGGTTTGCCCTTGAAGATCTTTGCTTTGTAGCATCAAGACAATATTGCTAAATTTGGCGATACAAGGGCCATAATGACAAATACGTTGTTTTTCGGCTGAAGATGCTATTGGTACTTGAGTAAAGAAAGGTAATTCACATATTTTGAAAGCGTTACAGCTTTAACTTAATACCTGTATTTCTTATGGGGACATCAAATACAGCTAGTTTAAATTTTGGGGCAATGCTGCAACTTAGTCTTGAGGTGTCACGGGTGGGTCACCTAGACACATGTACTGCATCATTCACATCTCAGGTGAAGGTGATTTGTGCTGTTACCTTCCTAACTGGATGTTTTCCTGTGAAATGGGCTCCTTATCTGTTCTTAGACTATGCTCTCATTTCAAACAAGTAGCCCTCTTTTTCCATGTTGCCTGGAGATTTCACCTAGTTTGCCAACTTACTTCTCCAGCTGAATGTGAACCAAATGGACCATGGCCAACTGTGTTAAACTATGTTAAGACTGTGATAAGAGGCCCTATAGTCTGGATGAAAACATCTTTCATCCTTTTTTTTTAGTGCAGTGAAGTCAAGTGAATGGAACCTTCTTAGGATGCTACTGGTTTGTGTTTTTTTTAAAACCCCAATATATTTAGTTTTTACCTCTCTGTTAAACATAGTGATTTCATCTTACTTCTTCATAAAATGTTGATGTGCTGCTGTAACCTTGCCATATAATTTAAGAAATTTCCACCTCCATAGTGGACTTTGCCCTAAAATTATAGCTTCTGTGGTTGTGCAAATGATTCAGCATGGACTGGAGAGCTCTGAGTACAGTGCAGAACTAATAGCTGCAAAATGTGTTGTGAAAATGCAAAAATGTATTTTAAGAGTGAAACAAAAAATTTCTTGTACACAGTATGTTCTGCTGTCTCCGTGTGGACCTGTCTGTTACCTTTCCCAAGTGCTTTGTCAAGCAGTGACAACACCTCTAGAATTGGGTCAGGCTTGTTCTGCTCATTCTCAGGAAACTGTTGAACAGAACCAAAGTGTCTGGAGCTCTCTGGAGGATGGGAGTTTCAAGTAGAAAGCAAAGAAACACACTAATATTTGGGCCTTTCCCACTCCTGAGGAAGGAAGGGTGCTTCTAGAAACTGGGAAGAGAAAGGTTGTGAATACCAAGAAGAGTGACTGAAATAAATGAATTCATCATAAACTGAGGTATTTTTCATAATAGATATGAAATAAAAGAGACCAATAAAACTACATCTAGAAATTACTGAATTGAGAATACATGTGGCAGTTAAGTTCTGGGTATATTTGTTACGCTTTAGCAAGAGCCTCAGCATCTTGAATACTTTTTACTTTGGCAGTAGATACTAGGAGAATTTTTATTCAAGCATTGTTAAATCTTTCATAAAAGATTCCAAGTATTTGAATGGCAAAATTATAATGCTTCCTCTAATAACCTGGACCTCCAGAAAAATCTGGGTTTTTTCTGCATTGTGCTTTAATGCCTCTATCATCTAAATATATAATTTAATCTGAAAAGTTTTTAAAAGGTACCCAAAATTATATGTAATGTGCAATAAAGAAGCAGGAACTAGCAACATTTAAAAAAATATATGCGAATGCTGAAGATGGCGTTAGTATGGATAATTTCTTGCATTTCAAAACAATACTGAAAATATTAGTAATTCTTGGCACTATTTGATTCTGATTGCATTGGTTAAATGGGGCATTTAATTGGTAAATGAATCCAAAGTTCACAAACTGGATGAAATTCAGAAGATACTCTCAGAAACTATTTTATCTGAGTTGGTAGAATCAGGTTGCCTGATAACTTATCCGAAGTTTTCTTAGTGAATTAATTCTTTCTATTTTAGATTAGAAAATCTACCTTTTGTAAGCCAAAAAGTATTCCTCAGAACTGCATTCCTCACTCAATGTTCCTATTCTTTTAGTCTGTATTTTTGCCTGTGGAAATGGTCTAATAGGTAGTAACTAGTGTTCTGTTCTAAAATAATAAAATTGTTCTCTGTAGCTTCAGTTCTGTTAATTAGATACATTAATGTAAAACTGTGTTGTTGTCTCTTCATGTTCAGGTAAATATCTGCCGGATTTCTAATAAAAGTTTTATTGTTGTGTAGTTGTTTGAAGTGTTTGGTGAGAGGGTAGCTCTCATTACAGTAGTATTTATTTGTGTGATGGCTTGTGTTAATCTTCTGTTAGTTTATTCTTTGTGCTGTAAAAATACCTTTAATAAAACATGCCTTTAAAAGTGATTTTTTTTTTTTTTTCAGTGGAGCATCCTAAAATTTGGTTTTTGGAGAAAAATATCCTGAGTTCTATAAAGAGGTGGAGAATAAAGCAGATTATTATAATTACCACGGAAGGAACAGCATAGTTTGAAGGGGGTGGGGCAGAAGGTTAAAAAAAAAAGTAATTTTTTTATACTTTTCTTCTGTCTTCATGCTTTCCCATTTTATTTTACCTACTCCAGGGGCTAATATACCTGCCACCTTTCTGGAAGTCTAGAGGTATCCTGACAGCAAAAAAATTCTTTTACCCCTCTCTAAATTTAGCTTTGCTTGCTCCTGTGTCCTGATCCAGCACTTCTTCTAGCCTATGCTTTGAATTAGGTAACTGACTGAAACTATTTTCTACGTGTATTTGAGAAATCTGCTCTCAGAGATCCAGATGAAAAGGGCAAGGCTGGAGGGATCATGTCATAAAAGCTTCTTTCTGACTCTTTAAATGCATTTAAGGATATGAAAGTCAAGACAAATGAGCTATCCCCTACAGTATATTATTTTGATCGAACTCTCTGCCACCATCTATCTAAATGATGGTGTCATGTTTAAAAAATAAGTTCTGGAACTCAAATACTTCAAATGAGTTTGGTAGCTCTGGTCTGCTGATGTGTGTATGTAAGTGTGTATTTCTGCTGGAAGCTGAGTAGGATGGTCAGAATGAAGGTAAGGCTGTGCTGAGCCCATGTCACTATTAAGTTTTTCTCCCCAGGCTGATGCAGCTTCATGTTTTTCACATTTGTCTTTAACAGTGCAAGGCCATGTTGCGCTCCAGGAAACCAATGCAGAGTCACTGGTTTATGCCCTACTTTTAAGTGTGTGTTGTGTGGGAATGGGACAGGAAGTTTAGCCTTCAGGATAAATGTTGAGCAATGAATATGACCTGTGTATCTTTTATTATTCATTTTTTCTGTTTTCTACAGTGTTTTCATAAATGATATAAGGAAATAGGATTAGATAAATCATTATCAGCTATCTTCCTAGCTGGAAATGCTCTCTTGGGAATGTTTAACAGCCAATTCATTGTTAGGCTGAGAAGGTGTCACAAGTGCAGTCCTGGATCTACCTGTGCTGTAATTACACAGGTGTTGGAGTTAGCCTACCTTTGTAACTTATGTGATGGGATTGGGACGCGTGGTCAGTGAGTGGATTCTGCAGACACCTTGGCTGAAATTGGGGTTCGTGATGTGTTAGGTAGGTGATCTGAAATCCACTCATAAAATACAGTGAAGATCAGTGTTGAGGAGGAGAAATTAATGCACAAAACATAGACAAGGTAGCATGGCAAAGCACAATTTGTGAGTGGTTTGGGGGTCACAGGATAAATGCTAAGTCATAGTTCTGTTGCAGAAAACGCATATAGTCTCTCTGACCTATTAAAGCTCCTGCCGTAGTAAGGCTGGATCATCTGTTTAGTGTTTATTTGTGTCTACTTTGGGAAACTTTTTTATAGATGATTATAGAACTATAGAAACTTCATAGAAGGGCAGTCCTTAAAAAGAACTGCAAATGAGTACCACAGAGTTTAGGAAACGTAACTCCCAAAAATCTTGAAATAGTTGGGTTTGCTTATCCTAGAGGGGAGAGGACTGGACACTAAGAAGAATGTTACAGAGTTATTAGCAACTAATTGGTTTTGCACTTCTCTCCAGCAGCTTCCTTTGGAGGGATAGGTTTAGGTTGAAAACTAGAAAATCTTTTTCTATTGTCTGAGTTAATGAAAGACTATCAAGGTTTTTGGAAAACATGCTTCAATGGATATTTTGAAGACTGGATTGATAATATCTGGTGGGGATTATTTAGCTGTGTAAACTGATTCTGACTCAGTGACGCTTTCAGAAGCTAAGCATTTAGAAAGTCTTGTCAATATATCTTTTTGTAATTATAAGAAAAATGTAGTTATTTTAATAATTATGTTACTGTATTTAGCATGAAATTATATTTAATCATGCTTAATGTGAAATGCTTTCTATAAGAAATTCAATTAATTCACATCTGAAATCTTTTAGATTAAAAATAATTTTTTCTTCTTTTTTAGTTTCATCCTGCTCAGCCACAAACTAGGTTACAGAAAAAACTAAATTATTTATATTATTGTGACTTCATTCTTATTGCTCTTGTTAATAATGTAACAGAAGAACACAAATGTATTTCTTGAGCTTTTTTTAAAAAGTCTTCACTAACATTTCTTCCCTTAATGGCTATTCATTTTTGATCTGCATGTAAGTTACAGCATCACTGTATTATGTGCTCTGGTTTGTCATATTTTGGTTCTGTTGTTGAATAAATGGACTTCTACCTTCACAAAGTAATAATAAGTTTAGTAGGTGGAGCCTTTCTTCCATTAAATATAACTATGAAAAGCTACAGAATGGCTTTTGACAAAGCTAGTGTTCCAGCAGCAACAGTGAAGTTAGGTGGCTTTTCAACCTGTTCAGCAAGCTCCTGCTTTTGACAGAGGAAACATCATTAACAAAGACAAATGCATTTTGCTCGGAGTAGTGCAGAAACAAAAACCTTCTGGAGTACTTCAGTAGTGAAAAGGAGGGTCAAAGTGGAAAGGCTTTGCTAATATAAAAAAAGACGTAGAATTTAGTAGAATTATTCTGCTAAAGTAGAATAATATATACTCCTATACTTTTCTGCTATGCCTTTTATGTATTTCTAAGATAACCAGAAAATTTAAACTGACATTAGAACCATAAAAAAAAGTCCAGTGGTTTTCATGTTTACTGGCCTCTTACTTTTAAAATCTCACTCGTAAGTGATGCAGCATGTGCTACTGAAGATTTTCCTATAGTTTTCAGGCTGTTCTTAGTAATCTCAAAGATTCGGCAATTTCTGCAATGAGGAAAAAACCCCAGAAGACAAAAAAACACATCTTCCCCTATTCATTCATATCCAGAGCATTCTATTTTCATCCTTCAGGATATTTCACTTGGAGACATGCAAATGTATTATGTTCTTCCCCAAGTACTTTTGAACTCCGATATATTTCATATCACAGGTTATCTGTTTCAGATTATTTATGGTCTAACATGTAAGACTGTTTTCAGAAGAGCAGAGAACTTAATGTTTCTGGATTAATTTAATTTGCTTGCTTACAAATTAATTTTTTTTTCTCTTTGTAGCACTTTTACAACCTTTTTCTCTTTCCTTATTGGTTTCCCTGTCTGAGCCTGAGATTTTAAGCTTCTTAGAATGATGAAAGAGAGGTGTGTGGTGTCTGTCTTGTGGGCTTCAAGTAACATTTTTTTTACAGCAGACATGGTAGAGCTTTACTTGTTGTGGTGTTTTTATTGCATTGTGATCCTGATATCTTTTGTACTAGCAAGAATTCAATTCTTCTGTTTTAGTTTCTTAATTATTTTGAGTTATGATCTCATCTTTACATTTAGTCTCCAGAATACCTGAAAAGATAAAATAATATCCCTGCCACCTTGTTTTAGCAATAATTATTTATATTTTTTTGTGTAAGAGTTATGATGGGATGGGTTACAGTTACTTAAGTAGTTGGCTATTAATAAAACATTTTTACAGTATACTTCTGGGTTTTTAATTCTTTACTGAAATGTGAAGGTGAGGGAGAATTTGTGATCATGGAGTGAGATGAAGTAAATAAACCAGAAATGATGTAGCAGAAATGAAACAGATCTAGGATTGGTATTTTAGTGTGTAGTCAACAAGATTGGGTCCATGCTGCTCAGCTTTTTCAAGGATGGGATGACTCTGACATGAATAAAGGCTGGAGTGTCATTGCATGATATGTTATAGGGAATGTGGTGCCTACAACGTTGAAGTGCCAGCTGAGAATGATTAAATTTTGCAGTTTGCACCTACATGACTTTTTCCTGGAAATCCTGTAATTTTATGGATTTAGCTTCTCACAAGTCTTGAGTTGGTGCCCAGGTCCCCATGTTTCCTAGGAACTTGCAAGCTGGCAGGGAGTGAATTAAGAAAAACAGTAGGAAATGCTGAGGCCAGCAGCACGGTTTGTCTTCTGCCCCCAGATAATCGGGTGACTCTCCCTCCTTTGCTTTTTTACTCGTGTACTTTCTTTTGATATTTGGATAGCCAGGCTTCTATTAAGAGAAACAAGAGAAAGCTAAACAATAGTTGTCTTAACAGGAGAGATGGCTTCTTAGATTTACTCACAAGATAAATTGGATATTGCCACTGAAGACTTCTTTGTAGATACTCCTGTATCTTGGGAGAGATACACTGTGTGCCAGGAAAAGGTTCTACCCACATACTCAATGGTTTGGAATCTAAGTTGTTGTCATGTTCAGTTTTGAAGAAGTTCTACTTCTCAGGAGAAACATACCTGTGGCTGCAGAGTGGTTTTAATCCTGCTTTCTGACATTGCAATACCGTTGGTGACTCCCTTCTCCTTTTCCCCATTCCTTATACTGAGTATTTGGTTGGTCTTCCAGAGTAAGGTAGTTTATAGAAAAGGAGAGATTTAGCTCAGAAATAGCCTGGTGGTTAGGGCAACATCCTAGGATGAAGAACATCTGAATTTTAACTAACCTTTTGAAAACACCAATGTGGAAATTACGACATGCTTGAAACAGAGTGATAGTCTTATGATTAGCTGTATTTTGCCTCAAACTGGTAGTTTGGGGAGGAAGTTGCTTCATTTTATCAGGCATTAGTGTGGCTGCAAGTGTCTGAATGTTAGAACTTAGGTGGTCTTGTACGTAAATGCCCTTGTTGTGGAGGTTTTAGTTGTGTAAAGGATTAGGTTGCAGTTGAATGGGAAATTTGAGGATATCGGTGACATCTGATGTTGGTACCTGGAACTAATTCTGTGGATTTAGCTCCTGGTGTTTTTTACTAATTGACATTATTTTTAAAGCCCAGAAGTTGGAGTCTTTTGTACCTACCAGTCTTCATCATTTCACTATTAAAATTAAAAGAGCTTTTGCTTTTTGTCATGCTAAAAGCTTTAAATAGCTTACCTGAAAGATGATGCCATCTTAATATATCATAGCTTTAAGATACCAGATTTCTGTCTTACTTATGTTTCATTTATTGATTAGAATGGTATTGGTGTCTATGGAATTCATGACTTACCAAACTGTTATCATACATACATCATTTCTTGGAAGAATATATTTTAAAAAAACAGTCTCATGATCTAATAATTTAGATCCAAATTTTTTTTTCAGGAGTAAGGTTTTTCCCCATTTCTCATTTCTCAAAGAAAACATATAGAACTTATTTATAATAACAGCTCACTCTATGTTTTTAATACTACTAATAAAATACTGGGATTTGACAGAGAGCTTTCAGGTGCTAGATTTATTAAGAGCTTACTCTTTTTTTGGCCTTTTTTTTTTTTTAAACTAGTTTTGGAAGAAGGCCATCTTGAATTTTATGAGGAGAAATTTGTTATAGGCAAGCCAAGATGTAATATCTGTGATTCAGTGTTAGAAATAAAACCACTAGCTAGAGTGTCTTACAGTATTTTTTTCGGAATTGAAAGGGTTGGCATTTTTAAAATATATGTAAGAAATAACTAAATATCTGGGATTTTGTATGAAATTAGGTGTCTGAAGTTTTTTATAATGTCTGAAGATTTACAGAAAAGGTGTAGTGTTTCCCTCCTTCTCCCCTCAAAACATTTTAGTGATCTTTAAATAGCATCACTAAAAAAAGGACATCAGAAAACAGACACAGAGACCAGTCCTGACACTTGATTTGTGCTAACTTCAAAAGTAGGCAGCAGCTCCCATCTTCACTCAGCAGCAGCTGACAAGTTTTGTATTTAAATTGCAGTTCATTCTGCTCACATGAATGAGTTAGATCTTTACGTGTGTACCTTCATAGGTAATCACTCTCTCAGTATAAGCAGTCCTATTAAATGTTATATCAAAGCAATTTTTCCTCCCAAAATTGGAAATACCATTATCTTTGACAAAGGGTAGTGTTTCTAAATATATGTACTGTATCACATCTGGAATTTTTATGGTGGTGTGGGATAACTGTGCAGAGCCAGTTAATACAGAAATGAGTTGATATTCACACGTTTTAAAGCAAAAGATAGCTTTTCAAAGCCCAGGATAGCTTTTACACTGAACACTTAATTATGCTACTACTACTTTGGACTTATGCTGTGCCTTTCATCCCTGGATTTTCAAGTGTAGGAGCAACATTAGCCTCACAGCATCCATCTCATTGATGTAGGTTACAGTAATAAATCACTTTGAGGCTTGGTTTACTTACTTTCGTGAAGTAGGTAAATGGGCTTGACCAAAGTATAAAGACTTAAGCATCTGATCAAGAACTGCACACAGACCTGATTCTCAGCTTCAATCTGTACAACTTCATAATATATATTCTCAAAGACACATTTAGGCCCTGTGAAAGGCTGTCTGACTGTACCTCGTGTTATCAAGCTAACTTCAGGGTATCTCTGATTCTCTAGTATTGAACTTCCAACATTAGGAAAATGGTTTTAACTACACACACATGCATTGATTTTATCTATTTTTTTGTTAGTGTTTTGTTAAAAAAGCAGAATCCAATTTAAGTAGTAAGCAAATTGACATGTTGCCTGCTTAGACCACCAGAGTTGCCAAGGTTAACAAGCAGTGCCAGTAGATTCATGCCTGGAAAATGGATACATCTCCTAGCAGGACTTGACAAATGGCAACTTGTCATAATATTGATTCTCCCTTACTAAAAAAGAGGTTTTGTGTGAATAGATGGTGGTTAGGACCACACCTGAAAATTCAGAATTAATTTAGTCCAGTGATTTATCCAGCTTTCTAGGTTAAACTGGAGTGTTTTGCAATAGATATTTCTGGATAAATTGAATTGACTTGAACTGAACATATTTTGGTATCTTAGTAGTAAATTTTTAGGTGTAATGCAAATAATGTGGGTGTACATTCTGTTTCTATTTGGATATCCCGATGTCAGTGGAGTTGTGTAGTAAATGTCACTCTTAATGATATCCCCCACTCAGTGCCATTGGAATATAGATTAGTTGCACATTTTAAGAGATTTGAGGTGACAGAAAGGCTGAGAACAGTGCCTTTTCAGCCTGTTGTTAATCCAGTGAGGTATCCTAAGGTATTATATGGTGATGTTTTCTTGTGAAGTTGTGGCATAAATAAAGTGTTTGTCCTAGTTGGAATTGCATTGCAGATTGACCCTTTACACCCTTTTCAGCAGGAACAAACTGAAATGATATGTTGATAGGATGTAGTTATTTGGGCTGATTCTGTTTCTTTCTCTGGGGCATAAGATCAAAAACAGCAAGTTCTTCACTGCGAGACGCCCTCTCAAAACAAAACCTGAAAAAACCCCGAAACAAGTGAAAACCCCAAACACCACAATAATCAGACCACTGTGGTGTAAAATGAGGAGTTAAGTATAGAAGTACAGCAGGTAGAAAAGACGTGAGTCAAATCCACTAACATGTAGAGAGACAATCATATGAGAAAACATGTCTGGTTGTAGTGAAAGATGAGTGGGTTTGTTCTGAGAGCTCATCTTTCATTGTCATCCTAAATTAACTCATAAATTTTGATACTATTTACTTTATTCAAAAATGCTACCAAAATTATTTCCAGGTAGTTGTAAGTCTTCAGCACGACACAATGAAGCCTGGTTTCATGGAAATATTGCAAGAAATAAATTTATTTTTCAAAGATCACCTTCACTTGTATTTGCCAGTGAAAAATGCATGTAGTTAAGGCTTTGTGATAAAATCTTCGTTTAGTTAAAGAAATAATTTATGGAAGTCTGAGAAATTATAGAAACACTAACTTATAATGTAACTATTGTCTCATAGCTAAATGTGTGTGCCCCTGCCACATTATTTCAGATTGTTCAATTAGTAGGAAACTGTGCAAGTAGATACATATTCGTAGATCTCAGTAAATACTTGCTATTTCTCTGCCAGGTAAATCTTTCATCTGTATCTATTTTTTGGATGAGCAAGATGAGTAATACCAAAGTCTTTAAGCCTTCTGAGAGCAGGTTATATGTCTGGTCTGGTTTCCAGCCTTCTCAGCCTAGAAGAGATGATGCTAGAGATTCTGTACTATCTGCAGAAATTTGCACGCTTTTTTTCCATTTTTATTGCAATTTACTTTAAAAAGTGCTGCCTTCAAGTTATTTTGATTGAAAATCCTCACTTCCCTAGGGCTGTAGAGATCACAATTCAAATAAGGACGTACATGAAGAGTAATCTGAATTTTTAAAAGGTTTGAAGAGAATGAAAAAGGGATCTGTCATTCTTACTCTAAAATGTTACTTTTTTCCTGGTCTACGTGAGAATGCATTGTTTCTATAGGCTTGAGCACAGTTGTGGATGTTTTATTTTTTCTTGCTGAAACTTGTAAATGAAAATGTATCTTTGTGCCATGCAGTGTTGTGTGTCAATTTGATAAGACCGTTTAAGTTCTTGAAATTAAAAAAAAAAAGGAAAAATATGTAAATACTGTCTAGATGAACATTGTGATTCATGTTGTCTCTTATTCCAGTATTTTCCTTCAACAGATTGTTCCTGTAATTACAGTTGCTTGTAGTGGTTTTGACTGTAGTCATAGATATTGAGGATCTTTCTGGACACTGGAAACCCCAGAACAGAAGAAGAATGGCTTTCTCTGTGTGTTTCGTGACTGGACGTGGCATTTAGTGCCGTGGTCTGGTTGACAACATGGTGATAAGTCAAACGTTTGACTTGATGATCTTAGAGGTTTTTTCCAACCTAAATGACTTGGTGATTCTGTGGTCTTAACTGACAAATTCAGTTTTATCAGGTGGAATTATTGTGGAGTTGTAATACAGAAATTTACTTCTGACCATTTGTAGGCTGCAAAAATTTGCATGCCTGGAACATGAATGCAATTTGTCATTGGTTATAGAGGGCCAGGCTTTTGCTGGATGTATGTGGCTTGAATCCTTTTGGCTCTGGCCATTGTAGAACAATAGAACGGTTTGGGTTGAAAGGGACCTTTAAAGGTCATGTAGTCCATGTATCATTGCAGTCCTCTGCAATTTTTCAGCACCCTGTCCAGCCTGACCTGAAACGTTTCCAGGATCTGCCAGAGATCTACCACCTCTCTGGGCATCCCATTCCAGTGTTTCTCCACCATCACTGTAAAAATGTCTTCCTTCAATCTACTCTGAATTTATACTCTGTTGCTTTAAAACCATTACCCTTGTCCTGTTTCCACAGGCACTACTAAAAAGTCTATCTTCATCTTTCATATAAGCTCTCTTGAAGAACTGAAAAGAAACAATTAGGTCTGCCTGGAGTCTCCTCTTCTCCAGGCTGAACATCCCTAACTCTCGCAGCCTGTCTTCATAGGGGAGGTGTTCATCCCTCTGTTGGATTTTGTTACCATCCTATCTGGACCTGCTCTAAGAGGTCTATGTTTTTCCTGTAGTGAAGATCCCAGAGCTGGATGTAGTACTCCAAGTGGGGTCTCACCAGAATGGAGCAGAAGGGCGGAATTGCCTCCTCAAAGTCAGTCGTGCTTCTTTTGATGGAGCCCAGGTTGGTTATCTGGGCTGCAAGTGCACATTGCTGGGTCGTGTCCAGCTTTTTACCCACCAAGTGCACATTGCTGGGTCATGTCCAGCTTTTTACCCACCAGTACCCCCACATCCTTCTCTGCAGGGCTGCTCTCAATCTCTTTATCCCTCAACCTGTATTGGTATCAGGGGTTGCCCCAGCCAAGTGCAGGAGTTTGCACAGTCTGCAGATCTGTACACTCCGAATATGCAGATGCTCTGAAAGATTGAGAGATGTATAGTAATTACTGTAACTTGGGATAAGAATCTTTCTCTTGGCATGTGTGGCCAGCAGCCAGGTAATGCATTGACTCTCTTGGAGTGTATAATTACTTGAAAGAGTCAGATAGTTGTTCTTAAAAGGCTGAAAACTTAAAAGATTGTATTGTATGACTAAAATCAGTATTATAATCAAAATATTGCCTTCACAATTGTATGTATAAATGTGTATGCATCCACACACAGTGTCCATTGTATTTCAGGAAACACGGCGTCTCTGAACACTAAGTGTGGTTTTATGTCCCTTTTTCACATTAGAGTCAGTTAACATGTGACTGAAATTTTCAGGAGTACTAGTGACTGGATATATTGTCACAAGTCAATTTATATTCAGTTATTATAGCATAAAACTGAAGACAACACACAAATGGAAGCAGGGAGTTTTTGACAACATACTTCATGTTCAAAGGCTTAAGCAGCTCATAAGCAATTAGGGGAAAACTATAAAGGATGAAAAGAGAAGAAAAAAAATAGATCTACTATATACTTATAAAAAAATCACATTTTCAGTCTGACGTGAGAATTTTGATTAAAACCATCTAAGGACTGCTGTAGAAACACTAATACTTGAAGGGTTTTGGTTTTTTAAATACTATCCAGTTTTTTTGGCAGATGCCTCTGTTGAAGTTCAGAGATTCTTTTATATTAAACAGTAGGTGCCTAGTTAGAATGGTTTAGAATTGGAGATGTTTCAGTGTAAGCAAGGGGAAGCTTCAAAAAAATTAAGCTATTCAATTTACTTTGTGTAATGTCTTAAAGCAGTATATTTTGAAGATGGAACAATTTTTTTTTAAATTGAATCAATCCTCGTGGTGAACAATCCTTGCATGAACATTAAAATGGAAAGCACTGGGAATAACACATGTGAACATGTGTTAGGTACATCTATTTATAGCCTAATGATTTACTTTATCTTTTTTACATTGCATGATAAGCAATCTTGTTTTGTCATGAACTCATCTATTTTAATTAAATGTTTACATTTTTGTCAAGTTGAATCATGTTTCATTTGTTGCTTATACAATGCCATTATAAAGTATGTTTGTAATAAAGACTTGTTTTATGCAGGCAGAATAACGAACAGAGTAACTATTTCTTCACCATCTCTTTGGAGTGTCTGAGTACCATTGCTGTTCAGGCTAGAACCATATTTCAGGAGTAATAACTTTGTGTTACTTTAGTGGAAATAGTTTTCTGTCAGTATTTTATTGTTTAAGACTGCAGAATATAAAATCAAAACAAGAGAGTTTAGGTTTATTAAATGTTGTTGAATCCCGGTGACAAATGATAAATCAGAGAATTTGTAGGATAAATCAGATGGGCCTTTAGCCTATAGCAGAGCAGCTGAATTTGATGTAGTTTGCTCAAGGCTGTGCCCAGGCAGGTGCTGAGAACCTTCATGGCCAGCCAGTGCTTCACCAGCCTCATCTCCAGAGACTTTGTCTATACAGATGTTAAAGAAACTACTTGCTCATTGAAAGTTGGAGTGCATGAATTACATACCCTCTTTAGGACTTGTCCTAATTTCTTCTGCCTAACTACTAATGTTTGTTTTGTTACCTTTTGTAATAATTCAGTAAAATTAAGTACTATGCTGTGATCAGGGAATGTGTTTCCTCCCCTTCAGTAGCAATATGTCTCTATCATGAATTCTGTATTTATTGATCAAAATATCACTCAGTTTGAAACACTGTAGAATTTAATCAGCCTGAACTGAAGAGGATAAAAACCATTCAGAATTTTTTCTCCTGCTATTTTTCTATTATTTGATTTGGAACAGCATGACTTGAGTTTTCATTTAACACTTTGGACTGCTACCTGAGTTCTCTTGAAATTCAAAGTTGTTATGAACTGAGAAGACATTGAAATTTACTGCAGATATGGTTGGGTTCCTTATCAGAGATTAAATGTGCTAGCATTGGTTCTATTTTCTTCATTGTTTCCTTACCAATTGTATTTACTGTATCATTTCCTATGCTGCATATAAATCATTATTTTGATACATGAGTGTACTATGAACCAAAGTTCTAAACTCATACATCTGTAGCCAGAATTTGAGATGAGGCAGTATGAAAAACCTCTATTTTATGAATGCTTCTTTAGGTTTTTGGCCAGGACTCACCATCAGGACGGGGCTGGAGTCTTCTTTTAACCAGATTCTGAGCTTAGAGTAAGACAGATATTCTTAGCTGATGGGACATCCTTTGCTTCCCTGACTTCCCTTCATCCAACAGGACAGTGCATGTTCCACCTAGCACTCATGGTCAGCTGCTAATTGGGGTCAACAGGTGAAACTCCATAGACTTAGGGATACTGTGGTTATTTCCATCTTATTCTTTTTAGTACCAACTTGTCAGTTTGATCTGTAGGTACCAGAAGGAGTCATGCTGTAGTTGTTTCTGTTCATTATCTTTATTGAGTTAGTTCAGTGCCTTGTGCCAAGGGATCTGTCAGCAATACAAGGGGCTTTTGTTCTTCTGCCTTGCAATGTGTCTTGATTGATTTTTGTCTGTATTATTTACTATTTTCACAATTCATTTTTTCATTTCAAAGACAGTTTTGTCATGTAGGACTTGTATTTCTCTATGCCAAGGCCTGTGGAGGAGCTTGTTGCTCTTTTTCCAGTTATCAGAAATAAGTTAGCGTGCGGAGCACTTAACAAAGCCCAATAGGCTGCTTTCACACTGTTGCCAGTTCAGCAGACAGAACGTTCTCTAGTTCAAAGAATTAATAGGAGATATATGATAGGTATCTAAAAAATAGGCAGTATATGCATTTTCCCACAGAAGCATTTTTCATCCCTCCCTTTCAAGTATGCAAGATACATACTGTTCCCCACCTCCTACAGTGTTTTAATGTCAGATGAGTGGAAATTATTCTAGTAGAGAATGACATTTTAATATTATTTTTGCTTTTAGAAAACTTGATTTTTTTCATGTTAATAAATAATCAAAATATTAGTGAATGCAACACAATTGAGGCAAGGAGGAAAAGAGTGACTCTAACAATAATTACAGAAATGTCTTAGGGTTTTACCAGTTTATGTATTTTAATCTTTTCCCTGTTACTTGGAGAAGGTAAATATGCTGCTTAAAAACAAAAGAACAGGACTCCTCAGGTAGTAGGAGTATCACAGGCAGGTAGTACCTCCCTCCAGAGCATCTCTCTCTCTCCTGCCCTTAGTCCTAGCTCATCCTGTTCGTAGGAACACTGCAGACTGGGATCACTGAAGATCTCTGGGTATAAGCTTTTAAGCCTCATAAACTACATATGAAAAATTGTTGTCTGGGAATTATTGTTTATTAGCATATTAACTCTGAAAAATGCTAAGTAACTGTATTATCTCTTTTCTGTTATGCATGATTGTGTCTAAAAAGTGTTCTTGAAAACCAAGTTTAGGTATTAATATTTTTGAGCAATATTTCTGCTTTCCAGCTCCTACTTATTGGAATAGAGACACTTTATGATTTCTGTTTCCTTGTTACTTTTTTGAGTTTTTTGCTTGCAAAATTTTCTGTGTAGCTCTACCATATAGAGTGTATCTGTAATCAGAAAAATGAGGATATCAGGTCAGTGTCAGTGACATATCTTGGTCTATTTATATGTGTACTACATATGAGATGTCAAAGTGGTTCATAGGGCAAAGAATTGATTACATGTCAGAAAAAATGCTCTTGGCTACTCCAACCAGTTTCCTCTGTTCTGTCCAGCTTTTTACAAAATGTAGCAAGAACAAAGGAAAAACGATGGAGTGTGACAAATTTTTCCTATCACTTGCAAAAAAACTTACTGGCTTTTAAGAAATTGCAGGTTTTTTTCTCTTTTTCTTTTTAAAATTTTTTAATTTGTCTTCTGTGTTCCTTAATTTATACTTGAAGTGTTAGCAAAAAGCCATGAAATCCAAGCCCGTGATATGAAGCCTAATCAAAGAGGTTATATTCTGCCTTTCCCATTTTCCTAAGCAGATTATTCTCACAGTTAATATTTATCTCATCAGTAGATGAAAAGGTAGCTAGGTGCACTGTTTATTTTAAGGATATTTAATTGTGTGTGATCTTTCTGCACAACAATTTTTTTCTTCTATTTGTTGTTAGTATTTTTGCTGTTCTAATAAACATGTTTTTAAAAAACAGGAAGAGCTAACATACTTTAAGAAAATATTGCAGCATCCTTGCTGAGAAGAAGGTAGACTTAGAAATGCAACTGTATCCATTCCCCTCCCTTAAGGAAGAAAAAAGCCATCAGGCAGAAAAAGGACAAACCCTGTTGTATATGTTGAAAATACAAGATGAAGATCAGCTTTTAAACTGAGGGAAGGAGAAAATGTGGTCAAGAGACCTTATCATAGGTGGGAGGAGGAAAAATGTTGAGAAACTTTTCCCTGTTGTGACTCGCTAGAACTGGTGACTCTGGTGACAGCCTGGAAGGAATTCAGTTCTGTTGTCTTCTATTCATCCTTCGGAGGATCCAAAACCAGAGATGCTAAATGTTACAGGAGATAACAAGATCATCCTAGTTTTAAGAGATTTGGAACTGAAGCTGGTTTAAATATATTCTATTTTTGTTTAAATTAATTGCCCAATTTGCAAAATAGTTTGCAGTACTCAGTCTGAGTCTTGCAAATAAACCTCTAGGAACTAACAAAATTCACTGAATTCATTTTTCCTGTGCTAGGAAAATTATTGTTCCACGTGTGAACTTTATTATACTTATTATGTGAACTTCTGTAGTCATAAAAAGGATAATTTAAATAATGATGCACTTTTTAAAGTAAATATAGAAGACAAATGTCAGAAATCCTGTTCCTGTTAACAATTTAAAAACACTTCAGAAAACAGAGCCTGTCTGCAGTACTCTGCTTCCGCTATGATTAATGTTAAGTATTAGATTTGCACAACTTTTCAGGAGCTGATCCAATTTCAATTCATCGAGACAGAATTAAAACAAAGGGAAGCTATATTTAGAAACCTAAATTGTGGAAATGTTGAATAATGCTTTCCTGTTTAGTTGCATTTTGAAGAAGCTTAGCATGGGGTTTAAAATAAGCTATTTTGTGCTATTAATATAAAATAATCTTCTCTGCTGAAGAATAGGTTTCTGAAAAAGGTTAGTGTGTTTTTTGTAATATAGCTAGCATATGCAATGATTTCCTCCTAAATATATTGTATTAATTTACTTTCATAACAGCAGAGTGTTTTACTCTGCCTAGTACTTTGTCAGACAACTTGAACTCATATGTTTACAACTGGAAATAGCAATAAGCATCTTCATCCACACGAGAGTGTTTGGAAAGAGGTACCTAGGAACTAGCTGGGGTAGTATTCCAGATAACGAAGCATGCTCAGCCTGGGATTTGTTAATTTTTTTATTTTTTTTTTTAATTTGTTAATTTTTAATTTTGTATAATGAGATAAATTTTAGTGGTGATTCAGAGAGCATAAAAGGAAGTGTGGAAGAAAGGCCAAAGGATTCTGTTAGTATTTTCAAACTTGAATGAATGAGGTTTGAATTCTAACTGGCCAGATAAATGAATGTGTTGAGAAACCTCAGATTCCACTGACCTTAATAGAAATTTGTAGCATTTAGTGCCTTTGAACATCAAACATTGAATTGAGGATTTAAACCCCCAGCTTTTAACAAGCATACTTGATTCTTCTAGTCATCATTCCTAAATTCAAGATAATTAATTTTGTTGTGTCTAGAATAAAAGAGAAGACAAGACTTCCTTTATACCATTTGATCACTTACAGTTATCCATTTTGTCCTTTTCTTCAAGTTTGCTGATCTTGTCAGGAGTTCATGATGAGCTTTTAGGGGAGGCTGTTTGTCCATTTTCATGTATTCTGTATGACTCTGAAAATGTGAGTCTCTATGAAAAGCATGTAGTGTTTGCCTTGTTCTTACATCAGAAGAATTTTTTCTTTTGTCCATTTTATGCTTGTTTCCAAAGGATTAAAATGCAAGCTTTGTTTCTCTAATAATGGCTTAGTGTAGGCTTACATTGTTGATCCCCTCAGTAGATGCAATGTAATCCACTTTGGTAATGTGAATTTTTAAACAATCATCAGCCTTTGCTATTAACCCTTCTATACTAATGGTAATACCCTCGAAGAACTACAAAGGAATTTGGTGCTCAAGCTTAACATAAGACTTGAAGGACACTTAATGGCATTTACATTCCTTAGTCTAGTCACAGTGAATTGCAGAGCTGATGTTGAACTTGATTGGTACTGTGTTCAAAATAAAATAGTTGATTGTGAGGTTGATGCTGAAATACAACTTTGCAAAGGATTGAAATGCAACTTTGGGAAAATAGAAAAAAGTCCTTGAAATGTCCTTTGCAATTAAATGCTGCTTGAGGATTCTTCTGTCCCTTGCTTTTGTTTGCTATTTAACTAGGTCAGTAGTACACTTTTCTCAAAATGCTTGGGTTTTTTTCTTTAAATTAGATAGCATTACCTGCTGAAAACGGATATGTGAAAGTTATTCAGTCATGTTTTTATTCATTAAGCTATTTGAGAACATTTTTTTTGTCTAAAATAGGACAAGTATTGATGGCATTCCTTTTCCTTTAATTAGTCCTGTTATATCTTAGTACCAGATAAAAAAATTTTTCTTTGCGCCTAACGCAATTTTTTAAAACATCATTTTGCTCCAGTTTTTTATTCTTACCTATTGACTGTTCTCCTTACCTACCTCTGTTCTTTTATGAGAAAACTGATAAGCTAAATAAAAATTGACTTGATTACAGTGTCTATGACCTTTATTATAACAAGAACGTGGATGATTGAATTTTGTGTCTTAGCAATCAGAATTACTGCACTGTGTATCAATAGTCCCACTGCAAAGATCTGTCAAAGTTAATCTGTGCTTACTGTCTCCCCTTGGAGTATTTTGGATATCTTTTGTGTGGCAGTAAGAGGAAGAGCTCTCTTCTGTTTCAATGAACTGTGTGAAAACTACTCCATGTTTAATGAGACCAAGGTTTTATGAGGAATCACTGAGGATTATTAACAATGTCAGTAATTTAGCTAACATCCTCTCTGCAAAATTAGTAACTCAGTTTTCTGAGTTGGTATCACAATCAAAAAAACCCCACCTGGCTGTCTTGAACATGGCAATTTGGTATGGTTTTTTGTGTTTTGGAAGGCAAAGGCAAGAGATTAGGACCAGTGCAAAATTCATCAAGAAACATAAACTTACATAGAGCAGACTTTTACTGTGGCCTTAGTGTCGAGAGCCACTCAAAACAATATCTGCCTTAAAAAAAAAAATAAGAAAAAGCATTATTGTAGTGTTTTTAGAAATGAGTATAAAACCTTACCAAGGACAATGCCAGCCTGAGCAGCACTGGTGTTACAATACTTGCAACCAGCTGGACAATTGAGAAGACACATAAGATATGCTAGGAATAAGGCTTCTTCCCCCACCAGACTGCTCCAAAAAGGACAGTCATCATCAAATAATCAAACGGTCAAGGAGTCTGCAATAGAGTTAACTAATAAGTTTTATTTCACAGTGGATGGGAATGGAACAGCTGAAGGCAGAAAAAGGGAGGTTTGTAAAGTTTTTTTTTCTGTAATATAGGAATATTCACCAGTTAGAGATTACTGCCTGGGTGAGCAACAAGTTTTTGTGCTTCCATAGCTGTGTCTACATGAAGTGACTTGACTATTTGCTGCTTGTAGTTATACAAAACTCAAGTTCCGTTACAGAGCTGGGTAGGATTCCTTGTTCCAAAGTTCTGGTGGTGTTACTTGCTCTACAGATATGTTTGAGGACTAGTGTAAAATGCTACTTTTAAAAGGAAATATTTTCTACCTAAGCATACAGAATGGTTTTTGGGCAGGTTTTTTTGAGCCTTGCTTGAATGTTTTGAACTTTTTGTTTCATAGTAATAAATTGAACATTACAAATGCATTTTGCCTCCTAAATCCAATGGATTGTTTAGGTTTTAGATCCTGTGAAAATGTTTATATAAGGTTTAATAATATGCTGTCACTCAGTTTCAGGAAATAATAAAATGTGGAACTAAGGAATTGTCAAAACAAAAACCAAAATGAAGTGTTGGTCACAAAGCATAGGTACTTCAAAAAGGTTTTCCTTACTTTTCCATTATTACATAATGAGTAATACTTACAATTTTGTCTAAATTTTAGAACAAAATAATACTTCTTTAAAAGGCATGAGTCAGAATACAAGAAATTCCATTTAGAGAATATGAAGTTCTTTACAATAAGGTAAGGATGATACTGGAACAGGTTACCCAGGGAAACACTAGGGTCTCCATCCTTGGGAATATTCAATACCTGGCTGGACCCAGTCCTAAGTGATATGCTCTAGTTGAGTCTATTTGGAGGTGGGTTACCCAGATGATCTCTAGAGGTCACTTCTAATTTCAGCTTCAATGCTGTGATCATAAACACGAATGCTTAACTTTGTAATGAACCAAAGCAAGGAGAGTTCTGTTTCAGCTCTAAGAAAAGAGTTTTCATGTGCTGATTGCAGGCTGTTTTGTGTGGATTCATTTAAAGTAATCATTGAACTGTGGAATAAACAGTATTACAGTAACTGTCTTTTTCTGAAATGTGTTCATTTTGTCTGTTATAGTAGCAACCATTTAGTTTTTAGTTTTTTTATTAATATAATCAAAATAAAAATAACTTTTCCAAAAAACAGTAAGCATTTTAGATTAAGGTACTAAAAGATCTGGATTTACTATGATAAACTGCAAAAGGTTAATGGAGCTGGGGGATCTTAGACAAAATGTGCAATAATCAACCAAGAACACAATTAGCCATAATTGTATGCTAGCACATACAACTTTCGGCTTCTGACTGCAGTGAGTAGGTATTGGAAGAAGAGAGAATTATTTTCTGAAAAGAAACAACAATGGCTCATCACTTTGAAGCAGCATTTTCAGAATCCAAGCTGGAAAGTAAAAACTGTCTGATAGATATATGCATTACATTTAAATAACTTTTAAAACTACTTCCACAACATACTAAAAACATGTCAAGATAGAATTCATTCCTCAGATACCTGGGCAGGATAAATTTACAGCTACTGTCTTACATTGTAGAAGCTGAAGAGTTATAAATAAAGCTTCTATGTCTGTTTAATGAAGTTCTGCTGCATTACACAGTTGTGTCAGGTGGTTATACCCATGGCAAGTGATTTTTAAATGTAACGGAAACCAACTAGGATTTAATGAAAGATTACACACACACACTCCCCCCAAAGTCAGTTCTGTTTAGGACACTTGGATGAAACTTGAGCATTCTGATGATTATGGGAAAGAAAGAATCCTTACAGTGTAATATCAGTAAATAATTTTGTTTCTATTTTTTCTTTAAATGTTAGTCCCAAGAAGACAAAACCATCCAAATAAGCATCTGTGCAGTAATTGTATAAATTTTATCCTGTTAGCCAAGAAGGGTTATTAATGTCAGGCAATTTTGGTTTGAACCTCATGATTTAGCTTCAGAAAACATGACAATAGTTTAAGAACTTTGCTAGTGTTCGTTCGTTATGCTTTTATTTCTGCAAGCATGTGTAATTTGAACACCAGTTAAGATAAAGGTGCCATGCATGTTTTGCAATGCAAACTGAAAGGCCATAGATTATAGAAACATTGACAGTAGTTGGAAATACTACAGAACTTCAGATGTGTGTGGCAGTGGTCCGAAACAGCTTAAATATGAGAAACATCGAACCTTGGAATTTTTGGATCTGTGTGAACACATATGATAGTATTTCTGATTTTACTGTGCCTGTAAACATGAGTATTGTGCATGTTTTGTCCCTTGATGCTCCATCCAGTGTCTGAAGTCTGTATATTCTGAGTAAAGATTTCTGTAGTGCCACTCAAAATGGGTTTCAGGTCCTTAAAGTCTTAGGAGATGTTGCAGCCTTTGGTGAAGGATGAGAAGATAGGGATGTTTCTGAAAATTATAGCCAAGAGTGATGAGTTGTGAATTGTTTCTATGTATATTCTATGCATATTTCTATGTATATAGTTTTTTAAATGTAAATTTGTTAGAAACTCTGTGTGTAAGGGGAACTACAAATAAATATGGTACTTTACTGCTTTTTTAGAATGTCCACTCTGTATCGTAATTCCTAAGAGCAGTTATCCAAAGCTAGTAATAGAAATTGTTAATGTGTGATGAGCTTAATTATGTGGGTTCAGCCTTGTATGATTTGCTAGTTACTGCCTAGACAGATAACTCTACTTAGTTGTTATCTCACACAAACAAAGGATTACCCACGGAGGAAATCTGATTACCTCAAAGTGATGACCTGGGGTTGCATAATGTCAAAAATTACTGGAGACTTTAAAAGAGATGTCTGATCACTGGCTGGTTTAAGAGGAGAGGCCAGAGAGGGAATCTGGGTGCAGGAGATCCTAAGTTCAGAGTTGAATCAAAGAATAGAAGGGGTAAAATAAGAATCAAACTTCTGGACTTTCAGACATTTGTCTCAAAGCACTGAGTGATATTTGATAGAAGTCAGAGAATCACAGAATTGGTATGCTTCTTGATAAATAACCTCTGTTGCTTCTTCTACCTAAGATCCTTCAAGATACATTACTTACAGAAAAATTACCTCATTAAACTGAAACTATCAGTAATGTTTACAAATGGAGAGAAATAATGTTAAGAAATGTATTTAATGCAAAATACCATGTTTAAGGGGGGGGATGTCAAATACACTTTTAAAATAAGAGATACTAGTCTATGCAGAAACATTTTCCAGGATATTTGCTCAGTATTCAGCCAGGATGTTATTCAGAAGTGAAATGTATTTTCTTAAATTGCATTTTAAGGCCATGTAAAAAAAATGTGCATTTCAGGCATATAGCAGGCACAGTAGGCTATTTATTCTAGGCACATTGATATTGGGGGGATTCTCAGTCAAAATGCTGTAGCTAGTTTCAATGGACCTAATCAGAAAGATGGCAACAAATTAAAGGAGGTGTTTGGTGGAGAACAAAATAAGTTGGAGTTTTAGTAAAGGCAGTGAGTGAAATTAGCTTGAAAGCATTAGTTTTGTTTGGTTTAGAAAAGAGCAGATTCAATGGTAATGTAGCAGCTTTCAACATGAATGCCTGAGGGAAGATTCATTCTTTGAACAAGGAGAAGAAGCTGAGCTAACTGCTTGTGAGGAGTGCCTACTCAAGACTACTGGAGGTGGACTCCTCTCAGGAGAGCTGAACTTAGAAGAGAATTTAGGAGAACTGAAGGTCTGTAGCATGGGTAAGATATACTGGAATGCTCTTGAGTTCCTTCCAAATTTTTATTTGCATATTATATGTATTGTATTATAACTTCATAGTTACACAGCAGGATGCTGTTGCCATAAGGATTTCATATTATGAAGTTTAATTACATGGCTATTTATTATGTGCCAGTGCAGGAAAGAATGAATTTTAAAGATATTATACAGGAAGAATATGAAAGGTTTTAAAGAAAATTGGAAAGAGGCCTTCTTAGTTACCACTGAAGAAGAATTATGGTATTAGAAACATTTGCAAAGCTTTCTGGTACAGAACATATGGATTCAACATGCCTGGTGTTTTTCCAGCTGGGAAGTTGGCATACATATTGTGAACTGTTCCTAGCTGCGTGATCTAGAGGTCCGCTGACTGGTTGAAAGTGACTGCTGATCTACAGTGCCCTACCTTTTTTTCCAAGTGAAGCACTAGAAAAAAAAGCAACAGAGGAATAGAATCAAATAATCATTTAGGTTGGAAAAGGCCTTTAAGGTCACTGAGTCTGTTAGCCTAGTACAGAGGCTAAGAAGGCATTAAGTACTTCAGTCTTTTCCTCATCCTTTGTTACTATATTTCCCCTCCCATGCAATAAAGGATGAAATTTTGCTTAGCCCTCCTTTTGTTGCTGATGTATTAAAAGAAGGATTTTTTACTGTCTTTTGCAGCAGTAGCCAGATTGTTTTGGTTGGGCTTTGGTCCTTCTAATTTTCTCCCTGCACAGCCTCACAACATCCTTGTGGCCTGCCCCTTCTTCTAAAGGTCATAAACTCGCCTTTTTTCTTTACGTTTCTGCCAGACCATTCTTTCCTACTAGCTTGTCTTTCAGAATATGAGTATAGCCTGCTTCTGTGCCTCTAATTTCCTTCTTGAAGAATAAAAATGTTGTCATCTTAAAGAATATATGTAGTTTCAAAGTTTGTGTGTGTACCCATGCGATGATGTTGAACCTATTTGAGGGAATAGGAATCATCAGGACAAATAATGGGCTGGATATTTCATCCTTAGATTTTATGACTTTTTCTTTCTTTTTCCTCTTAAACTACGTTTTAAAAGCCTGTCTTCTCTTCCTGTTGTTGCTTCAGTATGTTTGGCTACCATGAGATCCTGTCTGCTATCACTCTCCTTTTTATCAAGTTTTCTTTGCAGTACAGATGCTGGAAAATTTATATAAATCCTGTGTATTCTGTAGCACTACTCTTTTCATTAACTGCATATAGATTTTTTTCTTTACATGCTGTAGAGATCAATATTCCAGTAAAAAGGATAGAGAATTGTAGCAGTTCAAAATAGGTGCCCATCATAGTATGCCATTGATAGAAGTTTAGCTTGGTTGGAAGTATTGATGTGCCATTGGTATAGCATAGTATATCCAACATCTTCATACAAAGTTAAATAACTGGGCCAGATAAAACTGTGTTGTTAAATATAGATGTATAAATAAGTGTATATATATATATAAATAAATAACCTGCTTAGGTTATTCAGTGCTATGTGTTCTGTGTCAGAGGTTGGCAAGTTGCTGGTTGGTTTCACTCCTCATTGTTTATTTTGGGATGGGCATGAATGGCATGGAATGGATATGAGGGAGGTTGTTGATTTTGGTAAGGCATTATAGTGAGAGCTCTTGTTTATGGTTGTCCTTAGCTCAGATTGGAGAAAGTGTTAATACATTGAAAAGTCTTGTCTCATTTTTTGCACTTGTTTTTATTATACATCATACAGATTGTTAAAGCTAAAAAAAAAGATAAAAAGACTTTTCTGTGTATTCCTGTGCTGAAGTATTGTACGTTAGCAATATTAATACATTGAAAGATAATAAATGTAATTAAATTTATAAAAAGGGCTTTCCATACCTGTCAACCAGAAGCCCAGTAAGAAGTCTGTTCATTATTTCAATTCATAATTTCTGAATGAAAAGTAGTTCAGCAAACTTCTGCTAAAGTTGGAACGTGCCTGCTCAACACTTCTTGTTTATTAGAAATTGAACAATTTTGGACAAGTCCCAAATCATTCTGTCTTCATTTTTCATCCAACAGGAACAGTTCTTGATCACTTCTCTAATCTCTGTCCAAACCAACCCAGCTAATTTTAGACAAAGCATCAGTGCAGCTGATGAAGCAGTGACCTAATACAGCAGAAATAGTGTTATGAATGACCATATGAACACATAGAAGACAGTTGAGTTTTCACTAAGAAATGCATACTAAGTCAGATGATATATGCTATTATTTTTCTTAAAGAAGTAGATACTAGTAAACTAGAGAATAGCCACGTTTTTACAGTTTCTCCTAGCATTCCCTATTAATTAATCATTTTCATGTCAGAAGTGTCAAGCAGATTTTCTGGGCACTCAAATGGGGAAAAGCCTTATCAGATGGATGGCATTTGTACCTGATGTTTCAGAAAAACAGAAGAGAAAATTAATCTCTTAAATTTGCCTGAGTTCTTTTATCTGCCAGGGATGAGAGTTCATTTATGGGGGTAATTGTATATGAGGGCTTGAAAAAGAACAATTGCTTATTTTGGGCATTTTGCTCGTTTATAAATCTCAAAACCCATTTGACACTCACTACATTGTTACTGTTTATTAGAAAGTGTAGACCTGTAAGACAGTAACCTATTTAGTGTGCCTTATTCCTCTGATCCCCTTGTCTGGTCTACATTTATCAGTAAACATGAATGAGGTGAAAAAAATTACTAAATACAAAATTTTTATCATGCATTTTTGAAACAGTGTTGTGATATTCTTTGATAATATAAGCTTTCTATGAGGTTATTGCATGTTAATATGAGATGCAGAAAGAGCTTCAGGAGTGAATTGCTAGACAGTGTGTGTAGTCTTCATCTTTACTATCTCAAAAAATAAGGGTGAAACTGTAGAGCTGGGGGCTTCTCACCCTAGCCAGTAGACTTTCCAAAGAAAGTCTGTGACTCCCCAGCTTTAATAGCTGGATGATTTGGACATGATCCAAAAATTTTTCTGTTTTAGTGGCATACCAGAAGAGACTATGTGTTGGTGACTTGTGTTTGCATGAGTACTGCTTTGTCAGATGTAATTTATCTGGAGATACTGGGAATAAATCTCTTGCATTACAAGAATGCAACCCAGTTTTCCCCCCTCTTTTAAGCACAAGCCATTACTATATGATTTGTATTATGCTTTAGACGCCAGTGGGTTTTCAGAGAAATCCACTTTTCTGAGCACTTGGCAGCCATACAGTGAGACAGTCCATGGTCTCAAGAGCAGGCAGAGATAATATGGGAAGTAGAGCACTGGGAACCATGTTGATTTGTTCAGTGTCATGCTGCTCATTCATGCTGGTCAGAAGTGCTCATGTTCTTCACAGTTTACTACCCTCACAGTCTACTCTGAAGTCAGATTTTCAGGCTGAAAACAATTTATTTGAATTTAAATAATGCAGTTGTGCTGACATGATCAGATTTCAGTGTCTGAAAAAGAAAAAAAGGTAAAGCTACATAGTTTAAACGTGCACATTTTTAAAAGTTGAGGAACTATATTCCCTTCAAGGAGAAGGTTATTTGGGGGTGGGAATTCATAGCTTTTCAAGACACCTGGATGGTAGTGGTCTATGAGTTGAAAAGTTACTTCTCAGTTCTTGTTTCTTACTCTCCACAGAAACTGAGATACTTTATTTGGTTTTGTCATAGTAATAATTTTAGTCTTTCTTAGTTTAGGATATAGCTGTGTTCTGAGATTTTAATCTCTGTCTTTTTGCATGCTTCTTGTTTTGACATGTTTTGTAAACCGGTAATGACAGCAACATCTGTTGGAAGTGGTCTTTATTGCATCTTGAAGAAAAGTCATTGACTTGAAGCAGATTGGTCAAGTTGGCCTGACATTTGTCAAAAATATATTTAGGCCCATGTCTTGAGTTAAAGTGATAAAAATCTGGGTGTAGCAAGTACGTAGGTTAGGTAAAAATAAATAAACCCAACCAACCAAAATTACCCAGCTCGGAGGGAATTTTCTAGGTATTTGGCATGTGTGAAACACTGCGTTCTAATCACATAATTTTACAGGGGCCAGATTTTAGTCTCCCACAGATGATAAAATCTCAGTGACTGAGTTTGTGGAATGTGGGTATTGTTAACAGTAAGCACCTCTAATGAATTTATTTTTCTTCCCATTTCTTTATGATTACAGTTTTTGTTTTTTGTTTTTCTTTAATTTTATACCAACTGTACAGGTTAGGGACATGGCTCTGAATCCTCAGCTCCATTATTATTTTTTTGTTCTGATTCACTGATCTCTTTTTTTCATCATTTTTTCTTTTATGATACACATTGGCCATTTCCTTTCCTTCTCTCTCTATGTTACTTTGTCTTTTCTTGTATGGAGGCAGGAAGCTCCAATTTTTTGTCTTCTTCCTGATTGTCTTCTTGGATCTACCTTTTAGCAAATTATTCAGGAAAGAATTTAACCTAATCTCCCATTCTGCTTACATTCCAGGCAAAAAAACCTGAAGGATCCTAGCGCTCTCATTGATACAAGAGGGGGAAAAGCTAATATCAAACGTTACTGATTATTACAATTACTGCAATTTAATGTGTCATTGAAAGAGTCATGTTTTCTTGTCTGTCACTTAATCATGTTAGTCTTTAATAACCAATTAACGCTGATGTTCAGGTTGGCTATTTACAGCAATTTGAGGAACTTTAGATTTGCTTAGGTGAAATATGCTTTCAGTGCTATGGGTAGACTATATTAGTGCCTTAGATTTGTTTTTATAGGTATTGGTTGTGAGAGGTGTGTCAAAATTCCCTCAATTTAAAATCAGGGAAGCAACCAGGGCATGAAAAAACCTGGCCTCTCTAAAATTATGTTTTGGTTCTTAGAGCAGGAAGCTTTTCATCTGGTACAAACAAGAATAGTTTTGTATAATATTCAGTAGTTTATTAATTCTGAAAGTGAAGACGTTTCTTGAGTATCTTTCTGTTTTGAAAGACAATTCATGAAACGTTCAATATAGTAAACAACCAAAGCCTGACAATTACAGCTGAGGTATGGATCTAATTTTGAAATTTTGACTAAAGCATTTGTATATTTAGGTAATGTTTTTTATAGCATATCCTTCTTGACAAATTATACTTGATCAGTGTACCTCTTCAGTAAGGGCTTTATATTTTATTTGTTTGCTGTAAAGTTTCATGAAAAAATGTTGGTGATCAGTCTTTATTATAAGAAGAAAAAAAATACTGGAATATTTTTAAATTTATTTTTATTTTCTTTCAATAAAGGAGTCCTAAAGAAGCAGGTCTTGATTCAAAGGCACTATGTGGCATAATTTGTCCTCTTTTAAATGATCAGATTAAAGAAAATTTGTAACTGCCTTTTGAGTTTATATTTATCTCTGCAATTAGCAATGCTGTGCTTAACAGGTAAGTTTGCCATTCTTAACGGATCCAAATGCTTGCATTTTTTGAAGGATGAACAGTGGTTAGGAGGTGGAAGTAATAGTCTGTCTCAGGATCTGGGTTATATTTTTAAGGTAGCCTTTTGAAGTTTGTCTGGAGACAGACAAACATCTTACCACTGCTGTGTAAGTCAAATAAGGCTAGTAGTGGCATTACTGCTTCCTGATGGAATTTATTTCAATGTTGCCAGTAGCAGGGGCTAAGTTTTTAATTTTCTCTATGATCTTCTCAGTCCTAGACAAACTGTATCAATTTTATACCCAGCTGTTTTTATGCGTCTTCTTTTAAGAGCACTTAAAAGTGCACTCTTCATTTGCACTCTTACTTTATAAAATCACCTAACTTGAAAGGAGGGTAAGGTTCTCCTGGTGAGGTTAATATTTTTCTTGATTTGGTTGGAACTACATTAGTTTTTTCCTCTTTGATCAGGTGTCCGTTATTGATTCATGGGATAGATCATCTTCTGGCAACAAAACATTCAAGCCTAGCTTTTTCAATAAATCAATAGTTTAGCTTTCTTCAGCAAAATAAATGTGCTCTGGAAATTGGCTTAAAGTGTTTCTATGACACATCACAGAGGTGGTGCAAAAGTATCCATGGGGCAAGGAATTAAATGGGGCTTTTGATCTGTGAATGCTGGTGGTTATCCTCACATTCTCCATCATCACAGTCTATTGATTGGAAACGATGGTATGGAAAATAGGCAAAATTCTTAGCTGAACCAACAGTCGCTTTTTCTGTATTGATAACACACTCATGCCTTCAAACATTCATCAGCTTGCAGCATGGCTGCCTAGTGACAATTTAGAGCAGAGCAGAGCTATTTTTACAAGGTGAGCTTTTTGGGAATTGCATGGGGGAATTCACCATGTAAAGCGGATGTGTGCCTTCAAAATGCAATGATATTTGTAATAAATAAACAGGATAAATAAATCTTAAGCAATTGCATGTAGTGATTTGGCAGTGTACCTGGGATGAAAATAGCTCATTTTAGCATCTACTCCTATCCCATGAATTCTGAAAGTTTTTGGTTGATTGCTTTCTAAAGTTTCTGTTTCCCAAACACTGTTTTAAACAACTTATGGACACCGTCTGAAAGGGTACCATTCCACTTACTCTCTTTACTTCCTATGGAAACTATTGACTTTTATAACTTAATACTGCTGTGTTTTGGTTTTTTTCATGTGGATGAAGTTCAATGCCCTATCTCACAGAACATTTGAAAGACTGCTTTCAGTGAAGGTGTTCACTGTCAGCCATTTGTACTCACATAAGTTCTAGGATTACTGGTCTCAGAACCGTTGTACTTTCATAATAATTAGTATAGAGAAATATACATACGATCATTCTAGAGTGCCAGTACAAATACTTTAATATTATAAATTTATATAGATACATGCAAAGAGTAAGGACATATCCATCTCAACTCTTCTTACCATCTGCCTTCAAATAACATTTTAGTGACATTAATTTTAATACCATATTTATAACTTACACTCCTAAAGCAATACATTCAAAGTCTGACTAGTAAATCATAGGGTGGCTTGCTGTGGAAGTGAATGATGATCTAGGTTTATCCCTCCTGCCACAGGAAGGGATATCTTTCATTAGACCAGATTGTTCAAAGCCCCGTCCAACCAGACATTGAAAACTCTCAGGGATAGGGTATCCACAACTTTTCTGGGCACCCTGCTCCAGTGCCTCACCACTCTCATAGTGAAGTATTTCTTCCTATAATCTAAATCTCTCCTCTCCCTCCTTTTCCTAACACCACATTCCCATGTAAAATGTCAGTCTGCCTCCTTTTTATAAGCTCTCTTCAAGTACTGGAAAGGCTGCAATGAGGTCTTTATTCTTTCCTCCAGCCAGAAAAGCCCCAACTCTCTCAGCCCATCTTCATAGAAGGGATACTCCATCCCTCTGATTACCTTCATGCCCTCCTCTGGAGTTGCTCCAATACATTCATGTCCTTTCTGTGTGAAGGACCCCAGAACTGGATTCAATACTCCAGGTGGGGTCTCACCAGAGTGGAGAACCCCTCTCTCAACCTGCTGGCCAGGCTGCTTAGGATGCAGTTGCCTTCTGGGCTGCAAGCACACATACAAGCTAGTCCATGTCCAGTTTTTCATCTACCTGAACCCCCAAGTTCTTCTCCACAGGGCTGCTGCCAATGACTTTTTCTCTCAGTCTATGCCCTGACCCAGGTGCAGCACATTGCACTTGGACTTGCTGAACTTCATGAGATTCTTATAGACACACCTCTCAAGTTTTCCCAGGTCCCTCTGAGTGGCATCCTGTCCTTCAATTGTATCAACTGCACTGCTCAACTTCAGGTCATCTGCAAACTTTCTGAGGATTCTGCTTCCAAGACAGAACCCTGAGGAATGCCACTCATCACTGGTCTTTTTATCTATCTTGCATCTTTTTTCCTACTTTCAAATCTTTAACTTACCCCCAACACTATATTAACAATTCTAATTTATTATTTATTTTCAGCTTTATCACTGTGAACTTTTCACCAATTGATTATTGTCCCCCTTGTTTGAATTTCTTTGTATTTTAGTATAATTCTTTGCACGAGATTGGAAAATAAGAATTGGTCTCAGCATTTGTCATTCTTTATTTAGACAGGAATTAACTTCAGTAGACTAGCAAGTGGATAGAAAGAGCTGTTTTCATCCAGCTGAAAGTTTAATCTAGCGGAACACTACTGATTGTATTAACTTGACAAGGTTAGTAATTATATTTAGAGAAGGCATATTGTTTCTTTCTGCCATGCTGCCATAAAATAAAGGTTTGCTGATTGTTGTTGGAAAAATTGGTCTCTCTTTGTATTGTAATAGTCTAAAAATAAAAATGAAGTTCCTAGTGGAATCTGATACTCTCCGGGCAACCATTATGGTTTATAGCAACTGATGTCACATAGATTTCTGAAATTATGCCCGTGTGTTGAATACCCAGAGTTTTCAGGCTTTTTTTCCATTTTAATCAAAACCAACTGTGTCATTATTCTGTTCCTTCTCCCTTTTCCAACCAATATTTGGTTTCTGTTGCATGATTTATGAGTACCTGTTGTAGTCTTTTGTGTTGATAGTGTTTACCCATCTGGGCTGTCTTAATTTTGGTCCAGCATAATGTGTCTTTTGGCTGGTTTGCTCTGTGCTGTCGGTCTCTCTTTCCTGAAGTCAAAATGTGCAAGGAATTTAACACCTGTGAAGTGATTCCAGAAGGAGGTAACATCAGTGAATCCATTACTTGCTTTTGTTGTTGCAATAAAGTAATGGTTGAGATCAAGTAAAAGCCCAAACACAATGATTTAATAGTCAGTAGAAGTAATTTAAAGGAATCAGAATTCACTTCTTGTTTAACATAACTAAAAAAGCAAAATTCCTTTCTTCTCAGGAACCTAAACCCATTTTCCCTCTACATTTTTTTATATTACTTTTTGAAGGGTGTTTTTCTGTTCTGTGAAAGTTCTATTTTACTAGAAAAAAGAGGAAATTTTATAGAAAGATGGAATGCACACTACATTACCAAAGAAGCTTTTCACAGATACATGAATTCAGTGAGCCAAATTGCATTTTGAAGCAAAGACATGTAAACACATATGTATATATCTAAATATCCCTTTATTCACAAACTTATCACAGGCTCAAAAATAAGATAAATCACCCCTTCTTCTGTTTACTTCCCATTGCATGTCATTTGGAATTGTTGGATGGCAGTTTTGTCTGTATGGGGTTTGTGTGGCCAGGTTTCTGTAGTGAGGGGGATGGAGGGCTGCAGAGGTGGTTTCTGTTAGAAGCTGCCAGAAGCTTCTGCCGTGTCTGGTAGAGCCAGACTGCCCCAAGATGGAGGCAGAACTTGAGACCCCCAAAGGGACCCATGCTGTTCCTGAAGGACTGCACCCAATGGAAGGGACCCCCACTGGAGCAGTTCATGGAGAACTACAACCCACGCAAAGGACTCATGTTGGAGAAGTTAATGAAGGACTGTTTCCATGAGAGAGAGCCTGTGCTGGAGCAGGGGAAGGAGTCCTCTGAATGAGGAAAAAAGCGACAGCAAAGACAACAACTGGATGAACTGACCATAGCCCCCATGCCCTGTCCTCCTGTGCTGTTGAGCAAGAGAAGGATCTAGAATTTCAGAGTGGAATCCAGCCCCGGAAGAATGGAGGAATGGGAGGAAAGTGTTTTAAAATTTGGTTTGATTTGTCATTATCTTCCTCTGGTTCGATTGGTAATAAATTTATATCAGATATGCATTACCAAACGATAAACATCTGGGATTATTTCTTTTCAAAAGTTAACAGGATGCATAAGCAAAATGTTTGAACATTTCTGACATGAAGTATTTTGTAAAAATATAGTTCAATATTGTGCATTAATCATCTTAAACATTAAGATGTATTAACAGTGTTCTGTGCTTTTATGAAGTGCTTTCAGTGGATGGAGAAATGAAAGCCTAATCATATAATATTTACAGTTTATTCTCAAGAAATTAAGCAAATAAGTGTCCAAAAAACAACTGACGAAGTTAAGAAATGCAACAAATTTGCAGTAGAAACATGTTGGTAAATGCAGTGACTGGAACAGATTGTGAAAGTTGAATTATATTAGCATAAAGTATGGTAGGAACAGTGCATGCCTCCCAGTCAACTGTTCAAGGAAATATTATAAATCTTCTTCAATTGCATCTAGAAATTAAATTGAGTCCTCTCTTTTGCACCCAGCAGTGTTTCTTGAGGATTTAGTACATGTCTTTAAATTCCTTGATTGCTTTGTCTTTTCTGTTCAGGCCATGGAGCCTCTGAGCAGTAATCCTCCTCCTGGTGTTGGTATATTTGTGGGGTGTACCTTCTTTATCAATGTAGCATATAGAACAAACCTTCATTAGTGGAGACCCTAGACGTTATTTGTGCTTTAAAACATGCTATAATTTCATTTATTATGACTGGTTATTTCCAAATGGAGACCTGTTGAAAAGCATGCTCTTTAATCTTACTGAATTGTGTTAATAGCTCCCTGGCAGTGTTCCTTTCTGCCTTCTATAGACAAGGTCAGTCTGTGTTTCATCTGTCCCATCTCTCTGTTTTGAAATTTTAAATTTGCTTTAAGGCAGAACACAGTGTCATTTATCCTGTGAAAACTAATATTTGTTGCTTATAGTTTTCTTTTTAGTGAGTGCAACCACAACCTTATCCTTCAACGTGACCCTTCTGCCAAGCACCTAAGTTGGTATTGAAGTATCACTATTTGGTCATGGTGTAGAATGGGATCTTTGTCTTCTAATTGCCTGTTTGTGGGCTCAGTGCATGAATGAATGATGGGAAGTCTGTGAGATGAGGCTTTGCTGTCACCTGAACCCTGTCACACAAAGGTAGCCCAAAGCCCAGCCTTGTTCTGGTAAAGCATCAGCGAAGCAGATACTGACTTTGCCCTAACTGAGATCACTGTAATCAGTGTTTGTATTATATATGCAAAGTGCCCGACCATGAAAATCACTTTTGATGTAATTTCTGTCTATACTGTTTGGATTACAGCACATCTTACTAGCGACATTACTCTCAGTAGGCTTTGGAGGAAAGATGATTAGCTTTCTGTGTTGACATACCCAGTCAAGAAGTTTCTGAACCGTATTCATTACAGAGAACATGTTACTTTGAGAACATGACAGTCATATCTATCATTATGTTGTGCTATCACTTTTGTATTGCTCGTACCTTTAATTTTTGTACAAAATCTAAAGGATATAACATCTGCTCATATTTGCTGACTTGTCTCCCCATTGCTGCTGGCACAACATAGGCATCTATGAATGATAACTGTGTGAGATTTTTATTTGCTTGTTCTCTAGCAATTTCCTTCCAGCTTTTGGTGCTTGATTGAATTAGTGTGTCATAGTGATTGGTACTTATTGTGAGTTCACAGATCTGAAAAATACATTACTGTAGATTATTTTGTTCTTGCTCTGCTGAACCTGTCTTGTTCCTGCTCAGAATGTAGGAGAAAGATTTTTTTTTTTTTTTTTTCCACATTGCATTTACTTGTTCAGTGGATTAAGTGTTATTTAATGCATATTTCTTCTCTGATGACATTTTTTTACCATTCCTAGAGATAGTCACAACCGTACTAGGTAAAAGTTTAAAAGGGGTATGTGATTTTCTTAGTATGTAGAATGAGTTGTAGCTATTATGCCTAAAGATTTTATGATATACAAATAAGCCAAATTAGAAAAAGAAAATTGGCTGTTCTTTAAATAAGTTGTTCCCACAAAATATAACCTTAAAACATTTCTGTGTTTTAATGCTATTTAGAAGCTTGCTTATAACATCTTTTTATTGAATTCTGAGAACTACATTATCTTTTCACAATACTTAATATTAGAAAGTAAATTTGTTTGAGAGCAGAGGTAAGTCTCAATTAGTTCTCATCATTTGACTGACTTTTGACTGGCCTTGAGTACCTTCTGTCAACCAATGACACATGGTGTCAGGAGCAAGAAGCACAGTAGCAGGAAAGAAGTTTTTCACAAGAAAAATTGTTTTCTCTTTTTTAAACAGTTCACAGAAAATATATTTTATGCATTTGTAGAGCTTTAGATTTCTGAATTATTTGGATTACCTAGCACATCTTACTCCTTAGGTTGAGTTGGCTGCCTGATGTTTGGTAGGAGGATGTAAGGCAAGTGAGTGAAGACTGCAATTCTCTTCTGGGAAAAGAATAAGGAATATAAAGAAAACTGATATTTGCAAGATAGTATTTAAAACTTAAAGTAAACCTTTGCTCTGTTTACTTTGAAGGATCTAAGGATAGAATTGTTGTCTTCCCATATTCAGTTCAAAGCAAAGCACTGAAGACATTAGGCTTGTTTTTCTTGTGTTTTGAATTCAGCTGATGTTTTTATGTTTCTTACAACAAAACATTTTTTAGCTTTAATGATTAATTCAAATACATTGCTGAAGGTAGTACTTCCTTATGAGTAAATAGACTATGGACAAAAATGAAAATGTCATGTTTTCTTTCATAATGAGAACTGAACATGTCATATATCTGCAAGAAAAGGAACAGAGCTTTCTGCCCTACACAGCGCATAAGGACTGTTCATCATGAGGTATCAGAAATTAATTTCAAGTAGAGCCTACAGCTTGCAAAGCAAAAGCAGATTCAGAAGTGATAAGACTTAGCTGGCAGTATTTCTGAAATGAGTGATTTTTCCTCCAGCTTTCACTGAGGTATTTACAAGCTTATGAATGAAAATACTGGACATCAAGGGTTCACTGAAGAGAATAAAACTGTAGATGAATGTATTGGAAATAGGTATAAAATTTAGCTGAAATTTTGCCAAGTAGATATATTAGCAGGAAACGAGGGCACTTCATTGCAATTGCAAGTCATCCAGTGACACTTTGAGTAATCAACCCTAATATTTAGCTAGTCAATTCTGGTTATAAAACAATACCATGGCATCTAAATGAGCAAACATGAAAGTGATCAGTCAAAAAATAAGTGGTCAAAGATGCTCTTGATATACCCTATGCAAGCAGTAAAGCATTTACTTCTGAATTTTTAATTTGTTTTTTAAATTAACTTATTAGGCTGATCAGGCTAAGTCTGGACAGTGCCTTGTTAACTGCAAAAAAAGCTCTTTCTGTTTAGATGATGGCTATGGGCAGCTCCATACGTCTGTTATGTGTTTTCACACCCCCTTATCTTTTTAACTGTGAAACACTATACAGAGAAGAAACAGAAAGTAAGGACAGGAATGCCATTTTGACATGTATAGAAGATGTGGAACTAAAGTACCTGCAATACCAGTTTCTTTCCTTGTTTTTCTTAATTTTTAAGTCAAAGACTAACAGTAAACACAGGCAAACTCTTCTGAGTGGGTGGTGCATGGAAAGTAACCATAGTGGCAAATGCAGCTATTTAAAGAATGGGGTGCAGCTGCCTTCCTAGTCTTGTCCATGCTAGATTGGGAAGTGGCTTTCCTTGGAGAAGAGGATTAGGAATGTATCTTCTCAAAATGAAAACTAGACACAGACTTCTTACAAGAAGTAAGAGCTTGCAGTGAGTGTGTAACATCCTCCTCATTGCTCTGATGTAAAACTTTTGAGCAAAGCTATAATGCGATATATTTTTATGCCAGATTTGTAATAAAACCTGTGGTAAAGCTGCCATTTTATTACTGTAATTTGATTAAGGCAATATGAATTTCCCATTACTTAACATATATTTATGTAATTTTAAGTTTGTCACAGGCATTTTATGAGTATCTCTTGAGTTACAAAGGAATTAAAAATCTGGAGTAAAGAATCTATAATTCTTTTTCAAATATGGAATGTAATTAGTGTGTTTGACAAAGAATGTAATATAATGGAACTCTAGTCCAAACAAGATGTCTATATATTGTAAAATTAATTACAAACTTGTAGGATAATTTCTCATTGACATATTCTCATTATTTTGTGTTGTTTGCTCTTCTGGGCCTGTGATGATATAATGACCTTAGGCATCTAATAAGTTTTAGTAGTTAAAGTGAAGTTGTGAAGTTATTCCTGATTTTGCTTATGATATCAAAAGTAGTTCTGCAGGTGTTTTTGACAGGGAGGGGAGAAAATCCTTAGCAATTTGCTTTCTATTATCTTTTTTTTTCTCCTTACAAATAATTTGTGGTCGGTGGGACCCAACAAGGAGTCGCCTTTTCCTCCAGATGGTTGTGACATTTGAGTAAACCTTGGAGGATTAAAGGCACTCTAGTGAACACTCACTGTAAACTCCTGATGCAACATGACAGTCCTAATCTGGGTTCTGGGATGATTAGGTGGTAAGAGTGCAAAGCGGGGAGGAAAAACCCAACTGTGAAATAACCATTTACACTGATGAAAGACACTAAAAAAAGCCCTGTATCCTAAGTTTAGGCTAAAGGTTCTGTACATGTACAAACTTGCGCAAGTTAAGTTTTCAGGTACAATAACTTAATAACTGTCTGTACAATCATCTCAGCTGGCGTAAAGCTTTTATGTATGTGACTGAATGAGCACAGCTTGATGCAAAAGTCTTTTCTGTATATTAAAGACAGTTTGCAAACAATCCAAATGGTTAAACAATGGTAGAAAATGCAGAAATTGATCTGAATGAGACTCTGAAATCTGATTATGCATCATCACCATCTGCTGTAGTAGGATAATAGAAAGGTAGAGAAAGATATAGTCTACCTTTATTTGGAAAAATGGAAAAACTTCACTGTATTACATTTGTTATGCAAGAAGAACTTGTTTGCATAATGGGAAACTTAATCAGAAATTATGCTCTTTATTAATATAATCCTGAAAAACTAAGACATATTTGATGTATTACTATTTTGATTTTATTAAAATAAGGAAACAGCTGCTAAAATTACTTGATTTTTTTCCTGGTCCTGAATTTTTAAAAGCAGAATATTGAACTTTCCAAAAATGGTATGGCAACAGGTGTCAGTATTCAGTATTACACATCTTTATTTGTTTTGGCTGAATGAATGTTAAATTGTACTGCTCAACACCTCCTGGTACAAGAACAATGCTTCGAGCATAGCTTGTAAATTTGCCTACTTATCTGTAGATTATTTTTACTGCACAGCAGTTGAGTAATTTGTTCCTTTTCCAAGTCTATCAATCCAGTACTTTATTTTCAAAGGCGAATCTGTGATATCTTTAGTTTTGCAATCTCTACCTTCACATTTTTTTTCTCCAAGGTATTTTAGTGCTGTAGTTAGAGGTATCACAAAAATATCTGCTGAAAATAAGACATGTACTTGATGATTTATTCTTGGAAATGTAATTCTGTTCACATTCTAGGAAGGAAACTAAGGTGTTTAGTGCCAAATATGTAACTCATGGCAGTACTAAACGTATTGTGAATTTTCAGTTATTTGTTTGGTATTGCAAGGTTGTGTGTTTCTGCAAAACTCAAAAACCCCTTAATTATGGTTGCTTATTTGCTGAAAAGAATCAGTTGCACAGAAGCTGTGAGAGTTCAAAGGAAGTCCAGTCAGACTAATTTATTCAATGAAATCTTCTAATTATTTCTGCACATACTGAATTTCCTTTACAAACACTTTAATTAAAACATCAGGCTTCTTTTTGAAAAGAAAGAGACAAGCTTTAAGGCTTATGCAAATGGATCATAAATGCTAATGGCAGAAAATTGTACAATTTCGTTTCTGGTCACCCTACATAACATGAATCATTTGGATGCAGTGTTCAAAAGGAAATGCTTTTTTAGCAGTTTCATTAAAAACATGGCTGTAAGAAATAAAAATATTTCACCATACTCTTATTTTTTCTACCTATCTTGCAGTTTGAAGTCTAAAACCACTGAGTAGCTGTCTGGCATCCAAGTTGTGCCTTTTCAGAACCACTACTAATTCACTCAGATGTGTGGGCTGGAATTCTTAGATTTTGAGAAAATCCTCTGTAAGCATGAGATAAGAATGTGAAAAAGACCAAGCTTGACCTACCTTAAACTATCCCAGCAAGGATCTAAATTATAGCTTCAAGGGGTTGAACTGGTTACGAGTTGTGAGTGACTAACAATCTCACAACACCTTGCTATCTTTGCTGCATGTCAGGACTATGCCTGGACCAGAACGACAATTGTATTAGAAATATCACAGTACAAAGTTTAGTGCTTTAATAAAAGGTTCTTAATCCTTTTACTATATTCTGCAAAAATTGGAGTTGAAGCGATGGCAAAAATTAGTCTGCCCAGCCCTCCACTCACCCCATTTCCAGGTTTGTTTTTATTTTATTTCTTATCCTATTTAATGTAGCCTGTATTAATAGCCACTGGTGGTGGGAATACAATGGTGTTGCTGCAGGCTTCCCTTTAATGGATCCTTGCCAAAGATAGCCATTGTTCCCATTGCTTGAGGTTGCTCAACTGTGCAAGGTTGCTTGGAAACCCTCTACTGAATAAAACTTTCCAATCATTTTCCCTTACCTCCCAAGTCATACCAGTTGAGTGCTTAGGGATTCAGAGGAGGATCACAGTCAATGTGGTTGCTTTTTGTGACCTCTTTGATGCTAAACCAGTGACCTCTTAAATGCATCATTGTAGCATGCATGACTGTCTGGCAAAAAAACCAAACACCGCACTAGCCAAGAAGTAATGTCATCACATGTCTGCAAAAGCAGTTACCTGATGATTTAAAAAATCCTGGACTAAGGAAAAGGCCTAACTAACTGTTAGGTTCTGCTTTAGGTTAAACCATTTAGAAACACATTACCTTTAAATTCTACTCTGCTGCTTCATCTCACATGCCATGTGCTCGTTCTAAATAAACCTGATGGTCTGTATGCCTAGGCTTTCCCTAACATGCACTTTCTTCTATCAGGCTGTTTCCTTTTCTCACATTGCAGAAATCAGCTGTATTTGATACAGCATTTCAGAGTGAATCGGCCATTATTAGCTTGAGAAATCTGGTGAACAGGATAAATCAAATCCCATGCTTCTTTATATCATTTAGTTTGATCCAAAATAAGTGACCTAAACAATCTTGCTTCTTTGTCCTTTATGGTAAACCAGTTACTCTTTTGAGCAGCTAGTATGCTAAATCTTTTCAGTTGGTTTATAAACCATGTTATGCATGTATATGGGAAATGCTGAGGCATGGATGCCTTTTTGGTAGTAGGTATTTCCTTAATACAAGGAATACTAACAGTCTGCTGTAATATTAGATGAAACATTGGCTCGAATTGGATTTCCTTGCTAGAGAATTGAATATTGCCATCACTGTTCTCCAAGTAGCATGAGCTAAATATCTATGGGGAAAAGAAAAGATTGCTACATGATAATTTAATCTGCCTTCTATTCTGATAGTTCTCAGTTCTCTCTCTGCCACTATTTTGAGATAATAATTTAAGTATTACATTATACATTGTCCTGTGTATTAGGATGTCTCTGCTGACTTGGCTTCATGAGGTTTCATGAGTAATGTCGTGCTGGCACAGACCCCAGGATATTTGAGTTTCTTTGGAAAATATTTGCCCTGTGCCTTTCTCCATTCCTCTTAAGGCTAAACTTTTACTGATGTAACTGACAAATATGTGTTTGTTATACATCCCTTAATATTTTATGAGCACTGCATGATGCTGTTCATGGAGTTTGGAAGTTATAAAAAAATGAGTGAATAATACTTGAAGGATTGGCACTAAAGGATAAATTACATGCCTCCGTTCATCTGCACCCAATTTCTTTAATTAGTTCACAGAACCATACTGATCATATCTTTTCCCAAAAGATTTTAGGCCAGTTGTACACTTAAGATAGCAAGTTGGACTGAAATAATAAGAGTTATCCAGATTATGAAGGAGAGTAGAGTGGCTCTGAGACTTCCTAGTCTGGTTATAAGCACTGTGTGAAATGAAAGAGATAACTAGATTAGGATATGCTTGTTTCTTTCCGTCTTACTTGATAGAATAAGGGTTGTGTTTGGGTTGTTAACCCCTAAGTTTACGTAGTCACATGGAAAGTCTAATCATATTTCAGCCAATAACTATATCACAGACACAAAAACATTTTAAAAAATGTTAAAATCATTTAAAAAAAGAAACATCACAGCTACCTGTCTCTCTGTCAGCATGCTGGAAACTGTCTGGCAATTCCTCATTGATGCAATTCAGTAAGATATGTGGGGGAGCAGATTCAGTGTTTCACCAGAATGAGATTCATGGCTGTTGTAACAAATACTTCTAAGTTATCAAATCAAAAGCCTGTCTTATAGGAGCATCTTTTGTGTCAGTAGGAATCTCAAAGTGATTTTGTTATCTACTGCCTGCGATATTGCCTAGAGCATAGCTCCAGGTTACTGGAATAACCAGCAATTTTGGTAAACGCGTATGGATAAAATGCCATTCTCTGGTTTTTTGGGGTTGTCTTCTTTTTTTTTTTCCTACTGTAATTGAGTGTAGGTTTTAGTGTTTTCAGTCTGTAACTGTAGTAGCAGCGTAGTATTTTGTTCTGCTATAGATAAAACCACGCTTACAAAACCTACTCAAGTCTTTTAACTGGTCTTTTAGGCACTGTGAAACTGGTAACTTAATCAGTGTAGGATAGTAGACTATTTGTCAGTGTAGCAGGTTGTGCTCAACTGGAAAGAGTAACATTATAAAATTTGAGACCTCTTTGTTCTTGAGTGGTGCCTGTAGAATCTTAAAAAATTACCATTTTCTTGTTCTGCATATTTGTAAGATGTAGCCATATTTACTTCTGCATCTAAATTAACTTCTTAGTATTTTTTTTCCTGCTTGAGTTGGCCAAGAGTTTCAGAGTTGGAAAACAAAGTTTCAGTTGAACAAACTTGGAAGGATTCTATCACTACTTCTGCAAGAACCCCACAGGTGCTAAACGCAGTCTAATACAAACAATATTCAACAGTAGTTCTAACCCATGAACCATCATGGAGCAGCTGAGCTAAATGGGTGGAGATTCACTCCATACTGGGAATTAGGGACTTATTCTTGAGGGGAAAGAAGAAATCATGTGAAATGCAGACCTGCCAGGGCTTGTTGGGAGTGGGAAGCAGAGCTACAGGCACTGCATGGAAGCTCCATTTACTGCTTCTGTGGCTGCTTTGGAGGCTGTGCAGAGATCTGCAGTGACTGTGGTATAGTACAAAGACTGTAGTATATCCTATCAGTCCAATAGGATTAGTTGTTCAACCGAGGTACAGAGGTTGGACCTTGAAAATAGAAAATTTAGTGGAGAATGGGCAAGAAATTTTGAAAGATGGTCAAGGAGCAGTGTACTGTTCACACTAGTCAAGGGAGATAATGCTGTAATGGAAACCTACACAGAAGAGGTGAAACGAAGAAAGGAAAAATGGATGCAGAGGATTATGTGATTCAACAAGGAAAGTGTTGAATAATTCTTGATCTAAAAGCAGAGCTAAATATGCCTTTAGACTTGAGGGAGTTCAGAGATATTTTTGGAAAATCAGCAAACATCTCTAGCAGAAGATAATAAAGGAGATAGAGATTATTGTTTTGAAAAACAGTTTAGTATTAGTTTTTTGGGTTTTTTTGAACAATATTCAGTAGATTTATCTTGTGTTAAAGCTACTTCTGTTAAAATGTAATTTTTTAACAAACATTGGTTGTCTTAATACCATTTTGTTTAAGAGTCTTTGGAAAGCTCAGTGTAAGAATACAGTTTAAATTTTTTTCCAGTAACTTTTTCTGTGTTAATGTTTGTTTTGCTTTTTAGCTTTTCTTGGGGTTTTTTGAGGGATTTTTTCCCAAAAAGTAGTTTGTGAGAAGAGTAGAGCTATACACCTGATTCTTCACAAAACCACCTTACTTTCAGAATAAATACAGTACAGGAAACTATTCATACTTGGACTTCTGTATAAACCCAGCTAAAGTGATATTCCATATCAAAATGGCATATCTCTCTTCCAGAGTCACTGAAAGTTTTAAAGACTATATACATGCATAAAGTATTTTTGCTTAGAAAAATCCACTCTTGTGTGAGCAAGCAAGAACTCAAGGAGGGGGAGAAGCTCCCAAGATTTTTTATCAATCAAACCCACTGTATATTTTGTCATTCTTGAACTAATTGTTAGGATCCATTTTTATTTATTATTAATTACTAAAAGAATATCTGGGAGAACTTGATAGTGTAAGTAGCTCAGACTAAGACAGTATTGAGGCCTTCACCCCAGAATTTAGCGATGCCCCAGGTGAGAAGAGGAGAACATTCCTTGAGTTCTCACAGGAGGGGTGAGATGGTGCACTGAGAATAAGGTACACCTGATAGGAATGGTACAGAAGGAGAGGTGACAAGGGCATTTATATATTAGAATATAGAAGAGCACAATGAAAGAGTATGAGAGTATAAGAATGACATACTGTCATTCACAAAGAATGACAGTATGGATAGGAGAAAAGATATTAATGAACTAGGGATTAGAAAAAGGAGGTAATATAGCAAACCCCATGAGTGCTGGGGGAAGAAGAACCATTTTGTATTGGGAGTTGAATCACTTACTGTGATTTCTCAAAAAGAAACTGCAGTTTCGAGTGCCCAGGCTCACACTTCGAACATTGAATGTTACTTCTCATCATTGCTTTGCATGCATACATGTAAACACATGAGAATAAAAAGCAGCACACTGTGAAAATGCAGGAAAATCTCTTTTTGCCCTGATTTGTGGCAAATCAAGTGCATTTGTGGCAATCAAGTCCTGTTTGTGAGATAAAACAGTATTTTAAGGTGCTCTTTCTTCAGTCACAACTTAGTCATTACCCTAAAATATATGTTGACATTGGGTGATTGTTTTCAGCTATGATCTCATACACCTTAGGTCTTTCATTTTAAAAACTCTCAAAATTCTCATGGTAATGTGTAGTAAATTGTATGATTATATGTATGTGTGTTCCTGAGTCTCCTGAAGAATTTCCTGTCATAAAGGTTCTTTAGCTCTCTGGCATTAGGTCTTAAGTGACATACAGTCCCTACATGAATTTACTTTTATTGTCAAATGCAACCTCTGAATAGTACTGCATATATTTATATAAGCTAACTTTGTTTCCGATCATCAAGGAAAGTTTTAACAATATGCATGGAGACTTCAATGACACTTTATTAACACTTCTTAATTCTCATGTTGTATAAGCCTCATGGCACCCACAGACACACTCAAAGTCCAGCAGGAGTATGTATGTAATGCTCTTAGGTTGGAGAAGTACAAGTAGGTACAAGCAGGTATTAGTCCTGAACTTCAGCAAGGATTGGAACAAGCCTCAGGGTCAGTAGGAGTCTTAAAATTTTAGTAAATGTCCTGCTGCATTGATGTCTCACAAGGTCTTATTCCATTTATTCCAACAGGACTGCCCAAGCATGCCAAAGTATCACGCAGAACAACAACAACAACAAAAAAGTAAAGTTGGTCAAGAATAAATACAGCAATACTTTGAACAAAACATTTAATAATTTTCTTACGTAGAAGAAAAAATCTGCTCAAAACAAATTCAGTACATTTTTGTAAATGAGTAATCAGTGATTTCATTTCCATGTACCAAAAAACCCCAAGATAATTTTTTAGCCCACTGGAAAGGAAAACCTGGAGTATTTTATTCACTGAAAATAGGGGATTGCAGTTACTGCATTTTTTTTTTCTTCCCATACATACATATCCTTGAAAATACTTGATGTTGTCAAGGGAAGGAGAATTTACCTCTGCTATTCCTTGCTATTGAATTTATTAGTGGACTTGACCTACACTACTGATTTGAATTCTAAATAGATTCATCTCACCTCCTTGCAAAACAGAATTGGATTAGTAGGAACATTATGGGGGAAAAAATTACATATGAAAGTATAAAACTATCACAAAAAAAGAAAAATGTAAGGATTTCATTTTAGAAACAAAATCTGGTAAATCATAGACTACTCATTATGAATTTGAAAGAAAAATGAGTCACTCTACACCCAAAAGCATATAGATTCTGAATTGTTGTGGGAGAAGAGGAATTTAAAGGAAGGCAGTAATAACTGCATAGTTACGAATGAAGTTGCATTAATGCTCTGTTTTTAAAATACAACTGCAGTTAAAGATTCATTGTGTGCCAAATTAAAAGGTTTGTTTTTAACTGGAGTAATAGATGTGTAAGGCCAGATCAAAGAATTGTCATTAAGTATAACTGTATTCAGAGACTAGAATTTTATGAAGTGATTCCTGCGTTGAGCTGTATTTTGTACTTAACTGAGATAAAGCAGTAGAAATGGGCCAAGATAAGAGTTGTCAATTAGCCTCCTTGTCTTTTTGTCCAAAGGAAGAGAAAAGCCAGTGTGTGCTTTTAGGGCTGAAAAGTGGTAGTTAAATGTGCACCACCCCTTGAAACTGTTTCTGCTCTCTAAGCCTCATTGTCTGAAACAGTGGGAAACAAAATTCTCAGTAATCAAAAAATGTAAGGAGGAAAAAATCTGCATTAATATAGATTCCAAATAGCAGTGAATAAAAACTGAGCTACAGATTTTGCTCTTGGATTTGGCCTCCGTTAGCTGGAGCGTATTTGAATTTTTTAATGTCATACTTCTGTTTTTATTGTGAGCCTTGGTACAGTGAGGTAGTTTTCTGATGGAGAGTATTGCAAGTACTGCACATTTGTTGGGAAAACTGTGTTTAAATGCATATGAATGTAAAACAACTAGAAAAATGGTTATTATGAACAGTAAAATGAAGTGAAACTTTCTGGATAGCTCTTGCTCAGATGTAATACACAATTTTGAAATGTTCTGCTTAAAAATAAAAGGAAATCTTTGGGATTAAGTTTTTTATTAAGTGAGAGAGAAATATTAGAGAACTATTAGCTGTACAGACTAAACAACGACGAGGCTATAAAACACAATATGTGTGGTAATTTTTTTATAATGTAAAACACTTGCATAATGTATACCATACTCTGTAGGTTTAAAAATGGAAGAATTATTTAATCTACCAATCTGTACACAGTAAATGAGGAAAAAATTGGAGTCCTATATGTGTCATCCTTGCTTTAGCTTTTACACTAGCAAAGAAAGTAAAGCTGGAAGAATTTGTATCTGCTTTTCTCAATTTTGTTCTGTTTTTCTCTTGAGTTTTAGTTGTGTCCCAGAGTGATGAGTAAAATTGGGGCCACCTGTTTTCCACTGGGCCATTTTTTAGTTTCTGTAAGTTAGTTATAAAACATGCAAGTATTTCTATCAGAGTTATTTGGGAAAGCTATTGTGAGTTAACAAATATTAAATAAATGATGAAAAAAACCCTATTCTTTCTAGGTGGCACGGAAAGCCCTACAAAAATGGCTGTTTTATGGTGGAAAATAGTGATGCTTTGTGAAGAAACTTGTTCAGTCGCATACAAAAGATGCAGGGTGTTTTAAAAATTAGGTTAAACTATGTTGTTTTACTGACTGATTATTTAGCTTTTATGTTGCCAAGGCTGTAATGTGAAGCTTCTCAGCCTCCATAAGTTACCAAAGGCATGTTCCATTCCGTAGAATGTCATGCCCAGAATAAAAACTGGAGGAGTTACCTGGAAGGGAGCCAATCACTGCTCAGGGACAGCCTGGGCATCAGTCAGTGGGTGGTGAGCAATTGTAGTGTGCAGCACTTATTTTGCTTCGGTTTTATTCCTCCCTCTCCCTACTTTCCATTACATTTTTTATTATTGCTCTTATTATCATTAGTGTAGTTTACTTTGTTTCAATTATTAAGCTGTTCTTATCTCGACCCACGACCCACAGGTTTTCCCTTCCAGTTCTCCCCGTGGGGAAGGGCTGAGGGGGAGTGAACAGGCGGCTGTGTGGTACTTCCTTGCCAGCTGGGGTTAAACCTCAACACTTGTATTTTCAGGTGATATTGGGTAGAAGAAGCTGGCTGTTTGTGAATGCTGTTGGGCTGGACAGTTAACACTCACAGGATTCCTGGTGTGTAATGTGCCAGTTTGTGCTTCCTGGCTACTTGAGCTTCACATCAGTGCGGAAAAGGCTTTCCTTGGTGCTCTGCGGGATGGGTTGTAGGCTTCTCCTGCCCAACACAGGGAGGAAATAGCTTTGTCATCTCCAAAAGTGTCCATGGAAAAGGCAATCTACTACAAAATCACACAAGAAAAGGAAGAACTTGGTCGACTTCCAGGAAGTTTAAATGACCTATGTAAGAATTCATATAGGATCACATCTTTATTGAAAACTTAAGGATATGTAAATAAAAACTGTTGAAAAGCTTTTTCATAGTCTGAAACAGAAGCCATTCTCTTGAGGAAAAAGAAAGGAGGAAGAGTCATATGCGTTTAACGTTTATGTGAGGAACACTAAGTCAACTCTATGAATGTCTTTTGCTCTACTCTTTTTGCAGGGTAGCTCTATACCCTGGGCATCATTTTCAAATGAAAGAAAGAAGCTCAAGGAGTCAGGTAGTGTTACTCTGTCACAAACATGGAGATGGGGAGGTGAGGAAGAGTCAAAGGTGAAAAAAAGATAAATTCTGATTTGAGACAGAATATATTTTTCCTAAATTTAGGAATAACATTATTTTCAAAATGTTGTTATTAATGTGGGTAAAAAGAAAAGGATTGATCATCTTCTCACATGGGAAAAAAGTGAAGTGCATCAGTGGTATACTATGAAACTTCAAGGAGATTTCACTGAAAAGCTAATTTAGCCATCAAAAACACTCAAATATTATTTTTAAATAAAGCTAGGTTTAGTTTAAGATAATGCTTTTTAAGTTCAAAATTTACCTTATGGGTGTTTTTGCAGATTTTGTTCCCATCAGTTATTGTTTCTTGAAGGATCACATTTTCTGTAGTGCTGTGGAATCACAGAATGGTTTGGGCTGAAATGGAACTGTAAAGACCATCTAGTTCCAACCCCCCTCCCATGGGCAAGGACGCTTTCCACTGGACCAAGTTGCTCAAAGCCCCGTCCACCCTGGCCTTGAACACTTGCTGAGGTGGAGTATCTACAGCTTCTCCAGGCAACTTGTTGCACTGTCTCACAACCCTGATTAAAAACAAATTTCTTCCTCATATGCAATGTAAATCTACTCTCTTCCCATTTGAAGCCATTGCCTCTTGTCCTGTCACTACAGGCCTTGGTGAAAAGTTTCTCTCCATCTTTCTTATAAGCCCCCTTTTGATTAATGTTTGCATCAGATAAGATATGGGACATCACGGCAGCTGCAGCTCAGCTAATAGAAAGTGCTGAGTGCAGCAGCTTCAGCCAGTTTTGTATTTAACAAATCTCTGTTCATGGCTCTATTTTCTGTCCATGAGTAATGGCAAGTAGATTGTTGAAGGGAAGAATTTGGCCTCAGCACAGGATGTTGCAATTGGCCATTTTGTTCTGTTTTGTCCAGCACTATTCAATTTGGTTTTCTTTCACGTATATTTTTGCATTTTCAGATCACAGTGAAACATTTCACAAAAGCCAGTGATAATCTCTGGACTCCATACTAATTCTTATTTGGGTGGTAAATTACATTTTTAAAATGGCATCTTCAGCTGATGTTAAAACTGAAAAATCAGTTTTCATTGATATTTATGATCACACCCTATTTTGCTGAAAGTTATGTTGAAGGGTGTTTTTTTGTTTCACTAAAGCTTAGAGATGTGCATCTGTGTATATCCAGTGACTAGCAATTCTTTATTTCTCAGTGAAATACTGTCACCACGATTTTCCTACCATCTTTTTTGCAAAGGGATTTTTATGGAAGTAGGTGGAGTAACAATTACAGGGTGAGATCCAGGTGCCTGTGTCATACTGTATTTAGACAATAACACATCTTTATCTTTTGTTAGGCAATATGTGTTTATTTGTATGGAATGTTTTGCATTAGAGGGGATGTTGTATCTCCTGTGAAGGTAATGAGGGAAGTATCACTGATACTTATATGAGCTGGAGTTGAGCTTAAGCAAAAAATTATGTAGGACTGCCTCCCGCTACTCTTGAAATCTTTCAAGGTTTTATATTTTTATAATTAAGTAATTACAAGTAAGTTGTTTTTCTTTTCACATAGGATACAATAGCAACTACCTCTTTAGAGATTTCTAGGGCATTTTTAAAATTTTGTCTCCTTCTAAGGTTTGACTGCTGCTAAAACAGCTGTGAAAACTGGCTGCATTAAGACATAAATTTATTTACTAATTATAAATTATAGCAGTAAATATCCATGAGCCTAAATGTATTGAACATATTAGAATTCAGAAGGATTAGTGCAATGAGAATATGAATAAGGGATTTCTCTATCTGCAGGTTATAAACAAGAACCTCTGGTCATTAAGCCCTCTGTATGTATATCCTTTCATCTACCCTTAAAGTAGATACAAAACTCTTTAGCCCATATAAGTGGTAGGTAACACCTGATATAAAGGTTGTGGTTTGGTTTTTTTTGTTCTTAACACTCTTCTGTAGTTGAATATTATTCTCCTTGTTTCTGTATGTGCAGGGCCCTGAACAGATCTGAGAGCTGATAAAGTTAGTGGACCTGAAGTATGATTGCACTAAGACCCATAGGTGTCAAAGTCCTATTGAAATCAAAAATTCCCATAACTAAGTGTTGTACATTGCAACTGAGTTTAATTGCTGGGCTGGAAAGACAAGCTCCCATGAAGCCTAAGGACCAGAGCTGTTCTCAGCAACCAAGACATCTGAATTAGAGCTATTCATCTAAGCTCCCTTTAAATCAATTGGGAGAAAAAGGAGTCAAAAGTGTACATGAATAATGGGTATAATTTCTCTGATACTGATAAAATCTAAAACGGCTTTGATCATTTGCATCCCATAAATTTTTGTTGCTCTCTGACTATAAAAGAAGCATAGATTAGTTACCCTGTAGAAGTCCACATATTCACTGAAAGCTCAGTGAGCTACCTTTGCTGCTCCCTTGTTTTCATAACTAAATATTATCTTGAACTCAGATGTCCTAATTCCTTCTATAAATATTTGTGGTTAGGTTTTTTGAGTTTTTTCCTGATCTAAAGTTCAACTCTTCAGTTTTTCCTAATTTTAATATAAACTTGACTTTTAAAAAAAATTTTTTTCTTTGGAATTTATAAAAAGTACATGCTCTTACAACTACCTTCTTTGCTTCCTGAAGAGAATGAAAGAGGTTTTAGAAAAAGAAGGTTTACAGATGAATCAGTATTGAGTGCAGAAAATTAGAGTCCACCTAAGACGAGAAAAAGAGGGATGATATATAGTTGTTGATGTCATGGTAAAAATACCATCTAGTATAGCAAACACAAAGAGTTCACTGGAGCATTCAGGTATAAAGAGCTAGTCTGAATGGCTGTTGGAGGACTAAGTACTGCTGCCTCTGGGATATTTAATACATGCCTTGCATTTTCTCATTTCAGCAGTTCATATGAGCTATATCTAACCCCCAGGGTTTAAAGAGGGGAGGTTCATTCTAACTATCAAGTTTGAAGATTAACAGTCTTTTGAATTAGTGGATATCCTGAATGCCTTTGCCCTTTATATGAGGTGTTTTTATTGCTCCATAGTTAAAGTTCCACTTGGTTGCATAAGTGATTAATTTACTTAATCAGCTCTTAGTTCTCTGCTCTGTACATTGTGCCAAGAAAATCCAGTTTTCTTTAACCCTGGTGTTGTTTGTGTTCTATTTCATGGCTATTGCATGTTGATTTTTCTTACTGACATTTTCAAAAACTTTTTTTTTTTCTTGTTTTTAAGGATTTCGTAGCTGTTTACTAGCAACCCTCTTTACCAGCAGTTCTGGAGAGGGAGGAATGTTTAGGAATGATGACTTACTTATTGTTTTATCTTCTCTCAGTCATCATCAACCTGCTCAGCAGTGAATAGGTCGATGCTGGTGATAAAGAGCTTACAGAGACTAGACACATTCATTTCATCCTTTTGCTCTTAGCACTGTAATGGGGCCAGGAAGCTCTTTCATGGGAGCTTGCTCTGCAAGAGGTTTTGGTTGTTTCTGGTTTTGAAAACTGGCTTGGAGAAAAAACAAAGGAGATAATGACTTTCTTTGCATCCCAGCACCTTTGTAAGTGAGCTTTCTGTCCTGGCAAAACTTAACGCTCGTGATTTGCAGAGGCCCCGAACAGAGTCAGCAAAAGAGAGAGTAAGTGGCCTTCTGAATCCGAAATGGCATCATATGTTTATTAGTCACTACAATTTAGAAAAAAAATAATCTTAAAAGTGTAAGAATCTGTGCTTGAAATGGTCACATACAATATTAGACAGTGATCAACGGCTGGTACTACCTACAAAATCCCAACTGCGAATGGCCTAACCTTGTTCATTTAACATCAAAAAATCAGTGATGATCACAACCTGCTTTTCATTTTGTTGATAACTGAGGATCATGGTAAGCCACAGGTGCTAAAAATAGGTATTTTTAATCTGCAAATACAGATACCTGTATCTAAGTTTTTTAATACTTTGCCGAGGAGCTTTGTGACTGTTGGATATATCATGAAACACTTGGATGTTGTAGTAAGCAAGCAAATTTTTAAAAAGATAAATGTATTTTAACTTAAAATCAGGACTGTAAGTGGCACTTCTTAGCATTATGCAGTTTGCAAACAAAGCCAGAGGATTGTGTTGGAAATGAGTGTGAGATGAGAACAGTGGTCCTTTTGGCTTTATAGTGTGTGAGGCTGTCTTTCAGGATCATAGAAAGAACATGGAAGATTTGGGCTTTTTTTAAATAAAGGCACTTAAACTACTTATTAATTTCTTTCATTCTGATGAAGACTGAACAGGAGAAATAGAAAGAGCCTGATACCTGAAACTTTCCTGCTATTAATTTGCGGTTCTTTATCCTATAGTTATCTCAAAGTCAATTTAAGTTAATTTATTTAATGGTATTTCAAAGAATGCTTAATTGTCTGAGGCTTGTCTGATCTTCATTTCAGTGTGGATCTGGCAGCCTTACAAAACATTATAACAATGTGATGAAATGTTTGGCAGAAGAGATAAGCTGTACCCCAAAAATATAATTTGAAGCTAAAAGCAATTTTTTATCTGGAAACTCTTTCACCATGGGAAGAAAAAAAAAAAAAACAAACACAAAAAAACTCACTCCAGATCATTAGAATGTATGAATTGACATAGCTTCAATAAAATCTATGAAGTGAAAGTAAGTCTTCCTATAGGACTTGAGTTTCTTGCCTCAAAGACCTGAGGGGAAAAAACCCAACACATTTTCACCAGTGAAAATTCATTATTTGCGATATTTGTAGAGCAATATTGCTTAAACTGTTTACAACATAGGTCCTTTCCTCAAGCACCTACTGCCTTTATGTTATCCACAAACTCTATTGGCAAAACATCCTCAAATTTAATAACGTGCGAAATGCCTCAGATAACCAAGAGGCCTCTTCAGCATCACAGTAACAAGATGCAGTTTTTTTCCTGCTTTATGCTTTGTTTTAGCTCTTCTCAGATCATCTACTCAGATCTTAAATATATTGTTTATGTAGTCATAAATGCTGTGGAGTATTGGGAGACACCCGTAAACTCTTTTATGGGTATGCAAAGGAGATCTGACAAAGAAATGAAAAAAAGAAGTATAGCATTTTTTTTCTATGGCATTTCTCCATTACATAAGTCACTTTGACTTCTTTCAAAACTCATGATGCCGTTGTTGGAGGAAAGAGGACAGAAGGAAAATAGAAATGCTTAACCAAAAGACCATACAGGTGTATAATTTTAGATGGGTTTTTTATCTTTTCTCCCGAAGGCATTCACATATGCTGTATAAACAGATACATCTCTCCTTGATGAAGGTTCTTAAAACTTGTAATAATTTCTCTATGAAAATGATACTTTTTTGTTCAAGAAAGCAATCTCCTTTTGGTCTCTAAAAAGAGTTCTGTTATGCACAGTCATTCATGTGTCAACCCAGTAGCATTTTACTCATGATCTGTCTATAGCATTTCATTTAGCAAATTGGAAACTTGATTCAAATGCATGCTTCTAAATAGAAATAATGAAATTTTTTCAGTATGACTGTTATTTCCAAATTCAGATATCTTTTAGTTATTAATTTTTTAAGCACTGAATACTTGCTGCTGACAGAAGAATTTGATGGTACTATGAAAAAAAGCCATCAAGGTGCTTATATTTAGGCACTTAGAAATATGCTGATGGACATGCATAAAAAACCCTTTCTCTGCTATAATTCCATATTAATAAAGCTAAAAGGTTAAGATTTTTGTGCAGCTTTTGAATTTAAATCAGAGATAGTCATTATAATCATGGTTAAGAGAAGATGAAACATTTCTAATGTATGGTAATACATATTAGCAAAAAACCATTGTAATTATTAGATGCTTTTGCATATTTACAGGCAGTGATTTTTTTTTTCTGGCATTTTATGCCAAGTGAGTTATTTCACTACTTTCATCTTATTTCTCATGTCATGTCTTCTATGGATTCATTCATTGCATACACATGCTCAACACAACTCAGAGTCAAATAGTGTAGATGCAAGAATTTATGTTTAGTAATATGCTCGTTCTGGCTTGCTCTGAATGTACTACAGACACATTTATATGGTTGCTTATAGTACCCCACCCCAGTCGTTCCATATAAAAATGACTCAGGTTGCTAAATGTATGGTTTTTTCTGTGGATGTTCCATTTTCGGGGTATCAGCTTGTAGGGAGAACACTTACTCTGTGAAAATCAGAAAAAACTGACTGCTTTTTGCATTACACTTTTTGCTTTAAAAAGCAGTCAGCCAGAGCTTCTACACATGCTGTTGGGTCATCCAGTCTCTGAAAGTGCATAGAAGGCAGAATCCTGTGCTTCTGCTGCCTGTTGTTGGTTCCACCATGATAATGTTTAAGCACCAGCTGCTTCTAAGTTGCTGTTGACAATGATGAAACCTGTTCTATGTTAGTACAACAGTGTTCTTGTAGTTTGAATGGAGATCTTGGAAGTATCTTCAAATTTACATTTCAAAAAAATCAAAAAATGCAATGTCTGGTGAAGTCATTGGGCATATTTATCTTTGTCTTTTAGCTCCAGCTTTCAAGTGGAGACTTGAAAACAACATTTCCACTTGGATAAAATAAAGAAATAAAAAAATATTTGTAGAGTATGCTATATTCCTGTTCTCTGTAGACTGAGCATTTGAACTCAGCTACCATTGTTATGATAGCTGTGTCCCTCATCTGATTTCTAAAGGTCAGTTTGTGTTATCTTTATCTCTGTAGAGATTTCCTAGGAAGGATCATGACATGGTTCAATGATCACAGCGGGGCTTTTCCTTCTACAATTTGTAATATTAAAAAATACCAGAAGATTACTGTATAGACTTTATCTATGTCCCTTAGTATGTACAAAGAATAGCACAATTGTAGTTGTGCATTGGTGTGCAGTGATATGAAACATGAGCAGGATTTGAAAAGGTAGCACTGCCACAAGGAATCTATGAAAAAAAACTATGCATATGCATCAGATATAGTATTCTGGTAATGTCCTGTGGCACTAGTTTTCGTCTCTGAATACATTGATTAATTAACAAATAACTGTGAAAAACTCCGTTAATAATTTCATTTTGTTTGTTCATTGTACTGGGACCTCAAATCATTGAAATACAGTTTGTTAAATCCGTACTTGAGCGATGATTATATTTGAGTACTGGATATTTCCATTGTACCTCCTCAGGAGTTTAGATCTTTAAATGACAAAATTGGTAATGATTGTTTAAACATATGGCCAAAACCAGAGAAGTAAGTACTGTGGTTTTTTCTAACTCACCCATCTTCTGTAGGTGTTGCATGCATTGAAAGCTTAACTCTGGAGAAATTATGTTGAAGTCTACATAGACTGCAATGTCTTGATTTTGTGTTTATTTTTAAAATTGGATTCTCCTTTAATAATTTATGATGTATGTTTAAATCCTACAGAATTCATTTTATATGTATGACTTAAATTTTTTTAAAAATTCACAAGGAGATTATCATTATATGCTACAGAAAATTTATTGATCTTTTTAAAGACTTCCGAAAAAGAGTACAGCTTGAACAATAGATTACACAGAAAATGGTCCTGAAAAATGCATTACTGTGAAGAGATGGGCTTCAGGGATTAGTGGACACCAGCTTTTTTTACTTCAATCAAAGCAACTGATTTGGGTCAATGGTGACAGAAACTCCAGCAGAGATCCCACCCTGAGCCCATTAAAATCGATGTTGCTGTGTCACAATTTAATTGGAGTAAGGATGAGGCCTCTGATGCAGCACTCCCGTGCCTGTGTGCTGTTAGGTTCTGACAGCTCATCATGACCTTCCTTTTTTCAGCTCTGCAAGTACAAAACAAACTAAGGTCACTAGAGTATGTGCTAGCAAATCTAACATTTTTGAAGTCTGTTATTTCAATTCAGTGTCATCCTCCTCTCTATATTTAGAAGTTTTTGATGATTATAACCATCCTTCTGTATTCCTGTAATCAGACTATTTTTATAAGCTTCTGTGTCATTTCACAGATCTGTTTTGTGTGGACATTCCAGGAGTCATTTCCTGACCTTTCCATTTTTGAGAGGAGGACAGTAGCAGCACTGTGGTTTTGTCTGCACTTTGTTATTGCCTAGGTGGTGGGCAGAGGTTGGAGCTGGGAACTACACTGATAAGAATAACGTGATGTGCAAGAGAGAAAGCTTAGGAGTGGCTGTGCACTTTGTTACGAGGGGAATAAATCCACTCTTAGAGGATAACCTGCCTAGATTGGGAATAGGACTTGCTGGTTATTCCTGCAGCAGAACAGACCAGTCGCTGATTATATTGCAGATCACTGGATACTTGGTCACTGTTTGCTGGGTCTATGCTGGACTATTTTGAACAGTTATATTTGTTCTGTACCTATCTGATGTGGAGTGAAAGTGCTTAGAGGGAGCTTGCTACTGCATCTCAGCTGGATAGCAAAAATTAGATTTTACGGATTTGTCTTCTACTCTGCTGGGAGCTCAGTTGAGAGGATGTGTTTTGGGTTTCCTTTTCCACTTTAGTTTTTCCTTTCTTGTTATTGGCATGGTTTTTAAATTGCTGTGTGCCCTCTGTTCTCTCCTTTAGAGAAGATGCTGTGTTGTCTTTTTTTACTTCTTTATTGATTATTCCATAAAGCCTCTCCCATGAGTATACTGGCTTAAATCCAGACAGTTGGGGGTTGAAGATAATGTGGTATTTTGTTCTAGCTTATTGATATTAACAGTTCCCAACGTACATTTTAGGTGCTCATGCTAAAACCCCAAAATCTGTTACAAGTTCTGGCAGTAAGGCGTAAGCAGGGTAAAAGCTGGATCAAGTTAGGCACTCATGGGAGAATTAGGTCCGGCTAGTATTACCTGAATAATGTGGTTTGCACTTGATTTCAGAAGGGAAAGGCTGTAAGTCTGTGTGGTCCTGAATCACAGTGGATGACGCTGTTCTAATGCATGGTTTTATGAATCGCATTTCAGTGGATAACGCTGTGAGCACAGGGTGCATTAGCACATCATTGCTGTTGATCCCGTGTTCGTGTGATTTACTGCCACATATTTCTGTGGCCACATTTGGTCTGGTTCGTTCTTGCTAGGGATATAATTTCCCATGGTGGTGGATCCAAAAGAAAGGCATTTTGCTTCTAAATGGTGCTGTTCTGCTTGCTTCTTGAGCCTGTGGCTGAGTTCTTGGCATAGAGACGGTGGCACACACTGAGCTGGACCCACAGACAATCTGAAAGAAAACATGATTAGTTTTTCTGTGGATCACCACTCTGATGGGACCGCCTATTTGTTACACCTCATGCACAGGAGGTGGCTGTACATTTGTGCATGGACACTGCAGGGAATAGTCCACCATAAGATAGATTAAGCATGGCATGAAAATTTGCTCTCCATTTGTTATTAAATAAAAGCTGCCAACAATTAGACCCCAGTGTAACACTGTCTATCTTTATTAATATTCTGTAGACATGCAGACGTATTTGTGCATTCTCATGCCTGTTCCTTCAGTTTTGTGTTACTGATGTAAAACCTGATGTTGATTGTGGATATTTAGATGCAAAGCTATACATACAGATCACATATCTATATATTTCCAATGACCTAGGAAAGTATAAAGCTTCAAGACTGAAAAAACAGCATAGCAATGAAATTCATCTAGTGAAGGGAGCTCAAATAAGCATGACTTTTATTTTTTTTTCTTTTTATGTTCTGCTATATAAATAAGATTGAAATGTATTTTAGGACCTTTTGTGCTTTCTGAAAAGGGGTTAATATAATTCAGTATTATTTTGCATACTCTTATTTTTGCTGTAGATGTATGTGCATTTTTACAGCCCTTTGTGGCATAATAGTAAAACATAAATATTGAAAGATTGTTTTTCAACAGCTTGTTTTTTATACTGAGAATTCTTAATGTATGCACGGTTCATTCTTCAGAATGACTAAAGAGCAAGGTAAAGAATATTAAGGAGTGATCCTGAACCACTTGTAATGGCTCTCAATTGTATTTTGATTAATGTTGCTTATTAAAAGGTACTTGAGAAAGTGGGATACATCATTTTCACCTCTTTTCACCTCTCTTTTTACAATGTCTTTCAAGTATGTACGTGCTGCCTTTTGTGTTACTTATTTAAAATTTTCGGGTTGGTTTCAGAGCGCATGTTACATAGTATGCTGTAATATTTGAACTAAATCATTCCTAGAGTCATAGAATATCCTGAGTTGGAAGGGACCAACAGAGATCCTAGAATCGTAGAACTGCCTGGGTTGAAAAAGACATTAAAGATCCTCTAGTGCCAACCACCCTGCTGTGGGCAGGGACACCTTTCACTAGACCTGGTTACTGAGAGCTCCATCCAGTCTGGATTCCAGGGATGGGCCATCCACAACTTCCCTGGGCAGACAGTTTCATTGCCTCACTGCCCTCACAGTAAAGACTTTTTTCCATCGGAATCCAACTCCTGGCCTGACACAGGACACTCCAAGAATTGCATGATGCGCCTGAGAGTGTTGTCCAAAATGCTTTTTGAGCTCTCTCAGCCTTAGTGCTGTGACCACTTCCATGCGGAGCCTGTTCCAGGGCCCAACCACCCTCTGGGTGAAGAACCTTTTCCCTATATTCAAGCTGAACCTTCTGTGACACAACTTCAGCCCATTCCCTCGGGTGCTGTCACTGGCCACCAGAGAGAAATCAGTGCCTGCCCTTCCTCTTCCCCTCACGACGAAGTTGTTGACTGCAATGAGGTCTCCCCTCAGTCTCCTTTTCTTCAGGCTGAACAGACCAAGTGACCTCAGCCACTCCACATATGGCTTCCCGTCCAGTGCCTTCACCATCCTCATGGCCCCCTTTGGATGCTGATAGCTTTATATCCTTTTATCATGCCAGCGAACTGCATGCAGCACTCAGGGTGAGCAGAGTGCAAGAGTAGAGCAGGACAATCACCTCCTTCAACCGGCTGGTGATTCTTTGTGGAAGCACTTATCAGGATTGGTGTTAAGCGAGGGCAAACTGCAAGGTGGACTGGCTGTGGACTGCTTCTGTCCCACTCTAAATTGAATTTAACCACTGAAATTGCTATATAATCCTACTTGAGCTTTTTTTTTTTGCCTGGCTAATATGCTTTTATACTTTAAGATACTTAGTTGTCCAGACAGTCTTGCACAGAATTTTCAATTTTTTCTTTCTGCCTACACTTCCCTTTAAGCCTGCAACATACTTTTTCTTAGCCATAGTTAAATTTTTCTTTCTTAAGAATTACATCGGTCATGGTTTGTATTAGATTTTCACATTTTCTTGTTCCATGCTGCTTTGTAAGCAACAATGATGGCACATAGATAAGAGCACTGGGAGGAGCCTTAACAATGGTTGTTTTTTGGTTCTAATTACTCAGCCTGGCTCTGGAGCACACCCTCATAGACGTGAAATTATTATCTATTGAGAAATCATTACTCTAACACTAAGCAGAGGCATTTAAACTACTTTTTACAGCTCTTAAGAACTAACTTTAGCAGTAAAACATGTTGATAGTGGAGAGTGGATTTCTCTATGTGCTAGAAGTGATTTCCTTAAGTCAGCCACGTATACCTGCATTAACTTTCAGCCAGATGCGTGCAGATTTTGTCATTAGTGTGAAAGGACAATGTATCTTACAGTGGTGGGAAAAAGTTACTTGGAGACAAATAGTGAACTTCAGCAAGAGATAAAACTCAAAAAGAAAATTGCCCCAAAAAGCCCATGTAGTTGGCAGGTGAATGGAATCAAGCAGTGTTATTTACAGTTATAGGTACAGGCTTTATTCTCTAGTGTGTGGTTTTTGTCTGTCTCTCCTGAGAAAACTTGATAGTAATAGTTCAAACTTGTTACGAAGTGTAGTATACAATTTAATCTTTACAAGTTTTCACATGTTGCCAAAAATAATGCATTACTCTGCACACAGTAAGTAATATATATACCTGAATGTAATACACTTGATAAAAATTATGTATATTAAAATGCAGAGGACTAGCTTCTAAAAATTATGTTTCTTAGTACAAACTTTATACTGGTTCTACAAAAGAGTATAAGCATGGGGGGATGGGGCAGGGGGAAGGTGTCTTATTTGTGGAAGTTTGGATGCTGAGTTCTCTCCTGTCAGCTTTTAGAGCTATTAATTGCTATCCTCTAGCATCTCAAATACATTCAGCTTTGAAGTGAAGAAGCACTTCCTAGTTGTCCAGCTTTAGATGAGCTGATCATTAAACAAAATTACTTGAATAAGTTCAAATGAAGGATTTTTATATTAACTGATGAAAGTGCAAAGACAGAGTTGGTATAGAGCAATACATGGGTGCTGCAGTAAATTTTGGTCCCAGATGCTTAGCCATAGTTGTCAGCAGTCAAAATTTCAAGAGCAAGCACACAGGTATCATAATGTACCTTCACTGAGAGCAATTTTTGAGGCAATTCAAGGAGCTGAATTTACCTTTTCTGGAAAAAGACATTCCAGGAAGCTGCCTGGTCTAATTGCTGCTGTTCATAGAGGTGCTGTATTCAATACCACAGGTAGCGGTATTATGGAATGTACCGCTATCTGCAGATAGAAAGCAGCAAGAAGCTTTTCACAACATGCACTCCCCTTGATGGGGCATCATGAAACTCTCCTTAATCCCCCTTCCTGTTTAGATTAAAGTCAGGGAGTTAGATATTTGTTGTATGAGAGTTGATGGCTGTGACTAGACACTAGAACCAATTAAAAGTAGGTTGTAATAACATTCTGTAACATGATCAATATCCAGTGATAAAGCATAAAGACCAATGTTTCCTTCAATGTTTCATGGCTCTAATTTTTAATAGCTGTATATACATTTATTGTAAGCTCAGGTAACTACAAGAGCTCAAGAACAGAAACTAGACTAGGTTTTCCTTTTAATAATTTAAATAAAGATACACTATATATTTATATAAACTGGTGAGAGTTACCTGGAAGAGATGCTGATCTGGGTTTGGGAAAGGGGTGTCTGGCATTGGTCAGTGAGTGGTGAGCAATTGCATTGTGTATCACTTGTTTTTCCCTTTTGTACTATCATTGGTGGTATCATTTACCCTTAGTATTGTATCTTGCTTTATTTTCAGTTATTAAACTGTTCTTATCTCAACATACAAGTTTTATTTTTGTTCTCCTCCCCATTCTACTGGGCCAGGGAGGGAAGGAGGGTTGAGTAAGCGGCTGCGTGGTGCTTAACTTCCAGCTGGGCTTAAACCATGGCAATATTTAACCAAGTCAAATCTCCCATGGTGTGAAGGTAGAAACCTGAGAGAATTAATCTGTTTTAGCATTAAATCAAACTTTACATTTCTTTTGGAAGAAAACCCCATTATTATTAAACCATTAGAAATGAAAAGCCTGCTTTTCAAACCATTCTAATGAAGGCAGTTAATGGTTTCCTGAAAAGCTTCTGTTGGTGAGACACTGCTCGTACATAGCTCTAGTAAAAGATTACACCATTGCATTTTCAATGTCACAAGATTTGGACCACGAATATGGGAATCCACATACATATGCACACAAATATAGAAGCAGACTGATCACACAGCAAGAATATTAGGATGCATGCCACACATTCTTTGAGAACTGCTGGCACAGGGCTTCAGCACAAGAATTGGAGCTCCTAAAACCACCTGGTAGGTTGAGTTGAAAACTTTTTGAAAAATACATCAAAAAGTTCCTATGGCACTGCAGGGGATACTTATGCACAGAATAAAAGAACTGGTGTAGTGTTCTGTTCAGCAATTCTTAACCCACAAACATTTCTGAATTCTAAAAGTATTTTGACAATTCTTTGTTAAAATACTACTTAGTGCTTAGCATTTTGCTCTAACTCTTTTAAAATAAAATCAAAGTCAAAAACTTAGTATTAGATTTCTTTCCTTTTACTTCTGCATCTTTAAAAATAGCTTGTAAAAAGTTTAGGATAAATGCACTGGCTTCTTTCCTGAAAACAGTGTGGGTGCCTCTGAAAGGTAGTAATCTTCTGCATTCTTTTAATAGAATCCTGATTATATTCTGAGAGAAATGGACATGCAAGGAAAAGGGAGGTTTTACCAATTTCGTATGGAATGGGGAATAAGATACAGTATATTCCATAAGGCTATCTGAAGATTGCATGGCACTAAATTACATGGCTTCTATCATTGGTTGCAGTAGACTAAATAAATCCAGTTTGAGGTGGATGTGAGCAAGACCTATGAATTTTTCCTGTGTCATATCCAGTGGCTTGGATTATTCGCACTGAAATAATAAAAAGTTATTACTCTGCTTCATAGCTAGTTGCAGAAAGTGCAGTGATATTGGGAGTTTACATTGTGTTTTGGTTCTTTTTATTTCTCCTATCACACACCTAATTTTGCAGAGGTACTTTGGGCTCAAAATTTAAAATCTCAATATAAATTAAAAAAAATATTTTTAATTCTGGCTCCTTTCTTGATGTTTATTTAAATATTAGTAGCATGATAATCATATAACAAAGGCAGATATTTTCTATATTGTGAAATCATCTCTATATTCCAAGCTGTCATTTATATCGGTGTTTCAGTCTTTTCTTAAAGTAAATCAGTATAATTTATTGACTCATCCAAGAACCATCATAATATTCTTGACACATGAAATGACTTGCATGAACAATAAGAACACTGTGTGATGTGGACATGTAGGCAGACAGGAAGATAGAGAAGAGCTGAAACCATCAAGTGAAATCCCGCTTGTCTCATTGCTCCAAAATTTATAAACATGACAAATAATACATTTTGGCATAATTCTTACTTTTTTTTTTTTTTTTTTAAAGAAGTTGATTGTGTTTTTCATTGTATGTCTACTGCTGGTTAGTTATACAAGGCAATTTTACTGGACATTTCAGGTAAGGAGCATAAAATTTCAGAATTGGCTAGTATGGTGTTCTCAAGTACCTAAGTGATTCTCAATACCCTTTCAAAAGGGTTGTTAAAAAGAAAATTATATTAAAAGAAAGCTTTTTTTTCATGTGAAGACATCATGAAAAACTGCTTTTTCCCCAGCAGATTCCCAATTTCTTTTATTGTTTACTGTTAAAAATGTACCTTGCTTCCCATAGGTTATCTAACTTCATATTCCAAGTATAGGATCTTCTTTTAAATTTTTTTGCTGTGTCATTGTTCAGTTAACCTTCAAAATGTCTGCTGAGTATGCAATATGAGCATTTGAAGCACTGTCATTAAAGAGCCTGCTTTCTCATTTCATTTAGTTTTCTCCCTTCCATTTTTCCAATACAGTATTTAAAAATACTAGAACTAGAAATAAGGTATTTTCAGAAGAGTTTCTTTTATGCTCCAGGCCAAAGTAATATCACTGCCAGCGTTACAGAGTTTACAGGAGTTTCTTCTATTAATGATGTTGCCTTTGTCAACTGATCTGATGAATCCATCAGACATCATGTTTTAACAGGAACTTTTTTCCTGAGAAGTCCATTGATGAGAACATTCTTCATGTTTGCATTCTTTCTGTAGAATTTCTGTCTGCTATACTGAATTTAAAGTCCATAATCAGGTGAAATTGTGGTCATTACTAAGCAGCAGAGAATCCAGGACCTAGAGCATTTTCTAATTAAGTACCCAACATCTTATGATTACCTTGTTATTCAGAGCAAGTTTCCACTTGCATGGTTTAGCTGTCATTTAAAATGATGCCAAATGCAATTGAATGGTGGCGTGACATTTATGAGAGATGTTTTCAAACAGTTGTTTGAGTGGTTCTCAGATGAAGCTTTGGAGTGCAGAATCTATTGTAGAAAGAAATAAAGCAATCATCTGAAGTCCGGTGAGCTAATAATTGTTAATAGGCACACAAATGTGAAGACCATAGGGCATTAATTAGTGCTCCTGTTAGCTGTCATATGGCTGTATCATCAGTTGAAAGGGTCACTTGAATGTTCTTACAGTGAGGACAGCAGCCTTTTCATAGTCTCTGGAATCTCTCCTTTTCTTTCTTGTAAGAAAACTAAAGAGAATTAGTAGAGAATTTGTGGTCATGTGTACTGATGTTTTTTTTACTTGAGGGGAAGATCTGGTTCTATGAGGATAAATTGACCTAAGATTACTACTCCACTTTCAGTCCTTTCTGCTGTGGTATATGAAAATGAATTAGATATCAATATTTACAAAGGCATCATCTGGTATAAACTAACAGTATAACCTGCTATTAGCAAAATTTTTCACACAAGTTTCTGTGACATTATTTCTGCTTTTTTGCTGTCATCTGGAAGCTACAAGTTTCTGTGACATTATTTCTGCTTTTTTGCTGTCATCTGGAAGACTTTAGGATTGCGATTATGTTGTTTGTATTATATTTACATACTTTCTGTTGATTTACATGAGGCACTCCATGCCTGTATTCTCAATCCCACCTGACACAGACTCTTAGAGCTGGCAGTTGAGCATGGTGCCTAGAAACGTGAAAGAAATTGTGACATCATATAAGTTTAGGAGATAAACTTGTAGTGTAGCTCAGGTTTACTTTACACTTATCATCTCGTGTACATGTTCACACCAGTCCTCCTGCCACAAAATTTTAAAAGGGATTGAAGTCAGCATCATTTCCTCTTGGAAGGATAGGAGTTTTTCAAAACAGCAGTGTTAACAGAGATCAGGTTTTCATGGAACATGATCTAGCAATTGCTCTCGTGAAGTTACCTTATGTTCTAGTTTCAGTTTTATGTCAGAACAGCTGGATGATTGATCAGATTTAGTGATAGTCTGTGTTTGTATCAAAACGCAGATTTCCAGTGTAAAATGAGACAATCATGTTCAAAGGTGCTTCTTTGATATCTGTTGTATTATGATCTTACTGGCAACAGCATTACCATTAATACTCTAACTGCTAGGACTAACTTTATGATGGATCATTGCCTGTGAATTTCTTTCAGCTGTCACTTATATTTACTCTGTAGAAGTGCTCAAATTATTTCAAGATGCTACAAGTAAAAACAGTTTTTTTAAATTATAAAAAGCTAATTAAGTAAAACAAATTTTATAATCTCTACAGGACTTACAAGCAATCTAAGTGTTATTTCTAGATAGACAATATAAAGAGTCTTGACCTAAACGTTTCAGTGCATGATTTTAAATTAAAATGAAATTAACCTATTCTTAACAAGATAAAATTAAATATAACAATCTAAGGATAGTTTTCTGTGAATATATATTGTAGCTTTAATATTTTTTTCAAATGAAATGAGAATGCATTCTCTCATAAATAGATGGTATTATTGTTCTGTTCTATTTCAACCCACATGGCCAGAGAGAAAGAGAGTGCATGATCAGAGTTTCATAAAAAGGTAAAGCTTAAATTTTCTCCACTTTCTTTCTTTTTAATGCTTTTCAGGATTGAATCCATTAGGAGCCAAACAAAGCACATCTGTGTTGTTGTCCCTACTGACTGTCAGCATACAGTACATTCAAATACTGCAGCCAGAAGGCATTTTACAAAAACAGCTTTCAAGATGTGCTCTTGAAATGCATTTATCTACTCATTATGCAGTGCTATTTTTTGTCAGTGGGGAGTTCTGTAAATAAAGCATCAAGGTCTAATATTGCAGTAGCTGATAGCAATAAAGTAAACTAGAACCAAATAACCTGCTTTTCTTTACACAGCTTTGTTTACAACTGTGACCAGTGAAGGAAAAAAAAAGTAGAAAAGTATTTATTTTTTGTTATTTTTGCAAAAACTTGGACTGTCTAGAGTGGATTTGCAGCAGAAAATGCAGTAATTGTTTATAAACATAACAGGATTGACAACAGTTTGCAGATTCAGCTGCCTCATGTTTGACCTATTCAAGTAAGACAACTATATTGCAGCAATATATGCAGATGGAAGGAGTACAGCTGCCTGGAATTTATAGTCCTTTCTGTTCCCAAACTGAGAAGAATTGTTAATCCCAGAGTCCTGCTGCGAGATTGGTAAAATTGAGTTCTGCAATTCAGATCCCATAGGCTACTGCAACAAAATGGGTGCTTGGATATTTTGGGGACATTCACAGGACTATAGGTGAAAGTTGGGAGTTTAAACAGTCTGTTTAGACCATCTTTTCTTTTGAAGCGTATTGCTTTGGCATCAGAAACAGTGCTTGCAATTTATAAAATTACCACTGAAGTATCAAGTTCTTATTCAAAATATAAAGGGTAAAATCCTGGCACAGGTTCATATATTTGCTTGAAGTGTGGCTTTAAAAATGATGTTTAAATGCTGCCAATTGCATTACAGTGTTATTGGATGGTATAGTAAGGAAAATGTCCTGTTAATTATTTTCGCTACATATTTATAAAACAATACTGTTCAATAAGAATAGAACATTAAATAATACTGAGGTTACAGAATATCAAAATGCTTTAAAAGAAAAAAAAGCAACAGGTGCAGCACTGCACTTTGACTTTCCAGAGAAAGGCTTGCTTAAAGGTACTTACCTCTTCAATAACTAATTTAAGAAGGAAGCATTTTGTTGAGATGAACTTCTTTTGTTCAGGAGCGTTCATTAGAGATCTTACAAAGTTGGGCTGCATCTGTTGCATTCAAAAGAATGAGTCTGGCAGCACAGGCATATCCCTCTGGCTTTTGAGTACTGCTGCCCTGGTTTTATACTCAATAAATGTGCTTTTGCCAAACCTAACAATAATATCTACTGAGTACTGCCTTACAACTGGGCCTTGAACTTCACTTTTCAAACCTTTGTTGGTGGGACACTGGTTTCTGGATTGGCACTCTCTTAGCCTGATGAACTAATTGACCTAGCAGGACTCCCCGTGGAATTGCAGCTTCTGCTTAGATCATCAGGAGCACAATTTGTTGTTTCATTTCCTCTTCCAGTCCCATCAGGGAAATTGAATTGTGAAAAGACTACCTACTGGGAGCATTCAGCCCTCATGACTGAATAAGTAACTTTATTTTTTTTTGGTACTGTCTTAATTAACAACAAGAAAGAGACTTTGTTCTGAGGGAGTCTGCTGTGATTTGGATACAGCTGACTGACCCCCGTGGCAGGAGCACTTGATCGCACACAGCCCCTGCAGGCCGGGGCCCTGCGCAGGTGCAGAGTTAGCACAAAGCTCCAGCCAGCTCGCAGTGCTGCACTTGGGTAACTCACCAAGTGTTACCAGCCTGTCACCCAGGCTCAAGGCTGCAGGCGTTAAATGTTTGGCAGAAACATTCCAGGGGAAGAGATCTGGCCTGTCTAGACTTAATTAGTAACAATAATTAATGCTGTTTGCTCGGAGGAGTTTATACTTATCTGTGAAAAGCTAGAAACCCTAAGAGTTTTGTGGGCTCTGCCATCATAAGACAATGTGTGTAATGGTCTTATCATTAATGCTGCCTGTTTTTTCTTAACAGAACACACATATTTACACATCTCTTGTTTTTGCTGGCCCTGAAATATATTCCATCAAAATATGCTGAAATTAAGTGTTTAAATTTTTATCCTTGCAGTATTGGACATATTTTTTACCAGTCTTTTTAAGTTCACTTTTGTGAACAGGTGAACACGAATGCTTTTGTTGACTCAAAGGAAAAATTCCTGGGATTCTTTTAAGGAAACAATTGAATAATTTTTCCTTTTTTTAAATTTAATGCTGATGAGTTCCAAAGCAAAAAGCATAGGACAAATAATACTACAGAAAGCTTAGTGTGGATGCAGTTTTTTCAGCATAAACATTCTCTGTTTTCAGGTATGAAATTTAACATTCTGAAGTAATAATAAGAAATTTGAAATAGCAATGGCTGTAGGTTTATTGTAGGAAGCTAAAGGCAAGGAAAGGTGTTGTTAGAAAGACCATATCAATGATTTACAAATCTGCATTCACAGTAAAAAGAAATTCACGGGAGGAATCAAATTTTGTCTGTTTCACACAAGTTCATATTTCTAAGCTTATGAAGCAAGCGTAATCTATGATGTGCAATTTTGATTTCTGTGTTGATTTTTAGAGGTTAAGGGACTGAGACTGGTATGGAAACTAAGATATTTCCTACAGCTCAATGAGGAAAGGTTTTGCCATCATGAAAAAGGGTAGAGCCATCAGATAAAAGTTAGTAGTAAGCACCTTAATTATGTTTGTTTTGGTACCTGAGTCTGGTCTTTGGTGATGTGATGTTGAAGTCAAAAGTTAAATAATGCTTCCATTTTACTCAGAAAACATATTAAATACAGAAGACTGCTCTAGGTTCCCCTTCATTTTCCTGTTTATTCTGGTTTGTTTTGGTTTGGTTTTTTAACAATCTTTCCACATAATTTCTGAATGTTAGATGTGAACATGCACAGAAAATACTGAAATGCATCCAGAGGGCATTTAACTCGTCCATCACCGTAAAGGTGATATGCAGAGTGCTGAATGCTGTGCTGGGTGAAGGAGTAGGTCAGTGGGGGATAGGAAATGCAGTGTTATTGGTGTAGGAGAGCAAAAGGGAAGGCAGGGGTAGGATGGTCACCAAGACCATCTTTGTCTCTGAAAGGATTGCGTTTTTTGATATTTCTGGAGAAGACACAATATACCTTCCTTCCGAGGCAAAGAATAAAGATATGGGTTATCTTCTGGAACACAGCATTATATTGCCATGCTTATTGGCCATAGCTCAAAAGCAAATGTGCTTATTTGGATGTTATAGCTTAAGGAGAACAATTTTCAGAAATTTGTAGATAGCCATTCTATGGGTTTCTTGTTCATTCCGTTCCCCTTGGATTCTTGGATTTTGTCCATAAAATATACAGATACTTCAAAGGAGGAGTATATCTGAAAAATTTCTTTGGTTGAAAAGGCTGGAAAACTGCCTGTAGAGCAGAAGACAGGATTAGAATTTAGTGATGGCTGTGGTCTGTGGTTTCTTTTTTTTTTTCCTTGTCTATTATTCCAAAGATGTGTCTGCTGTTGAGTTTCAATGTCTTGCAAGAGACCCACCAACAATGTGGTGGGCAGCTTTCTGTTAGTGTTAACACCAACTCCTCTGTATTTGAACCTTTTAGCTAACAGATTTTCATTCCAGTTTGTGGTATTTACAAAGATCCATGAATACAACACACAGGGAAATCTTATTTGCAAAGGAGACTAACATCTGAAGAACTTAATTGTTGGCCATGATCAAAAAGGTTTTTTTATTGAGTTACACAGAACTATATGGGGACCACTAATCATGTTTTTGCTTATAAGAATATTCCTATAATTTTCTTTCAACTTGAATGAAAATTACATAAAATACGACAATTCTTTGGTTTCCACGTGAGGAATCTGTGCTGCAGAAATTATACATATAGAATAATGATATTCTATTCATATCTTATGGAAATCAGTGGATCTCTTGTATGAGAAAATTCATTTCAATGTTGTAAATATTAGTGGGGATTTTCACTCTTATAAACTGGTGCATTTTTATCATCCCCTTCAAATGCAGCTTCAAAACTAAGCAAGTCTATTGTTTAATCAAGTCATTGAGTGTCTTTTACGATTTTAAGTGTAGGAAAGTTGAGCAAAAATGTCTAGAAACTTATTAAACAAATCAGCCATAGTCTGAGAATGCATTTATATCAGAGAATCCTTTTTTCTTTTGGGTAAGGATGGTAATCTAGACTTTTTGTACACAAGAATGTATGCGTGTGTTTGCGTCTGTTTACACATATATCTAACTATATATAAAATACACCTATATAAACATACCATTTTTTACACATAAAGCAAGAATGTTTGCCTATGTCAAGTTATTTATCAGTGTCATTAAAAAATTCATTATCTTTTGAGTTTGTGTGGATAAATTAAGCAAATGATCCCACTTTCTAGGTAAATAGATTAGCAGTCCAAAATACTTCTTTGGGATCTATGGATCCTGAGGCTCAGTCTGTGAGTGAACCATTGCACACTTAAATGAGGAATGATGTGCTTGAAACATATTTATTTATCCTTGCTTCTGGATACTCAGGGACATGACTGGTCTTGGTGAAAGTTAGGAAAGACATTGTGTTCCTTAGTGTTACGTTGTCTGTGTTTCTGTCCCAAGTATTTCTGTCCCAAGCTGTATTCCTGATGCATCGAATGCTAGAAAATCTTTAACGAGATTGAGAAACTGGCTAGCAGCACCACACTCTTTCCGATGAAAGTTTTGTACATGGCTTTTACAGTTCCCTGATGGAGCCACAGAGACTTCTTCCTCTTTGATAATTTGTATGCTGAATTCAGCATGGCTGGATTATAAAGCTGCAAAGTAAACATACAGTAAACTACAAGAAACATCTGCATATGTGATGGAATTTCCCAAACTGTCTCTTTTTGGTGCTTGGAAGAAATCTGCATGTAATTGTATTTTAATTTATGCCAGTAATTTTCAGGCGCCAGGATAAGAGGTGCTTAAAAAATTACAAAGGAAAAGTAAAGGCAAATACTTGCTGTTGTATAAGAACAGACATTTATGTAAACAATGCTATTAAGAAATCCAGTATGTTTGTGCACACAGGCATTTTTGTTGCTAAAGTATTTAATTTTCATTTTCTTTTTTTCTTAAATCAGATACTTTGATCAAAGCAGGCAGGTTGCCAAATAGCTTTTTATCTTATAACAGAAATAAAAATGTAAAATATGAAGTAATTAAATTTGAAGCACCTCATAATGAGATGAAAAACTATGTTCAAAAGGTGCTGTGAAATGAATTAATTATTGATAATTGTGGGACACTTGCAGTGCCTTCTGTGATAGGTATTTGTTCCTATAAGTGCAATGTCAGTTATGGTAATACTCTTCTTTTGTTTCAGGTATTTAATGATGAGGGGTTTTTTTTTCCTGTGTTGTAAAGGATTGCTAAGCTGTTAGTTTGATAAAGGGAAGTCAAAGAGAAGAGGATATTTTATGATGTGTATAAATGCATATTAAAATTGCAACTTCTTTCTTGTAAAGTACTTTTAATGTAATTTTGCATTCCTCACCGACTCATCTGTAAACATGATTACATTTCTGCTAAAATAAATGTATGATGTATTTAAAAAAAAAAAAAAAAGTGTGAGTGGTAGTATGTCTGAGAGGACTTTTAAAATGGTACATAGCTAGTTGCACAAAGTGTCGTTGAACCTTCCCCCCGCCCTACTGGCCAATGTAAATTAACAACATTATGATTATGTTATATATAACAAAACAGCCATATTGTTAAGTCACAGTACTGTTGAGATTTGTGATGAATAGTCTTTTGAGACTATTCAGAATAACACTACCACAAGCATGTTGTCTCCATTTAGATGCAGTCTTTCTGTAGTGGGACCATTTTTTTTCCTTGGAGCACTATCATTGGCTCTGCTTGGAAGGCTTTGGTCACACAGAAGCAGCCCCACATCAGAGTGGGCACGGTTCATAGTCTATATTTTGTATAGGGGCTTCTTGAATGAACAATGGAAGTGTTTAGTCAAACCTCATATATCAAGCTCCAAAGATATTTTATTATTTTGCATTAGCACCTAACTGCTTAAGGTTTAGACATTTTGACTATTTTTAAACAAGTAAAAACAAAGAATCTAAATTATTGACATAAAGATGATGAGGCAGTAATTTCTTAGATTACTTATTCTTAATATTTATTTATTTATTTATATTTAAGTTGTTTATTGATTTTTAGCAGGGTTGAAGAAGAATAGGTTTAGAACTGGAGGAGAGATATGGCAAAAGGAGCTTAAATCTGTGTTTTGCTAAACTAGCAGCAGCTTTTGGTTTAAATTGCATTGTTGTAAGTACAAATAGATTTTACTGCTGTCATTACTTGAGTTTGCAGTGTGTAAGAAGGCATAGAGCTTAAGAAGGAAATATGCCTAAGTTCATGCAAAATAGCATGGTCAGGCAAAACTGCTCAAATGTTTTTTCAATGTTTTTAAATTGTAAGAAAGAAATTAGTAACTTAGTATTTGTGTTCTTTTTTTGAGACTTTGTTGTGACTTTTTTGCATGTTTTGACTTGAACTGAACACATTTCTTTGCTGTCTCTTTCTTCAGCGTCCCTTTAACAACTCCTGTTTTCCTTCTGTTCAGTCTCACAACTATTCCGTACTGAGAAGGTCCTTGTTGGTTGTCTGGAGGAATATATTGCATATCACATGTCACATCCCCTGTAGCAAGATGAAGGTCCTGGAGATACGTAAATTGTTCATACTGAAATAGGTAGTACTCACAGATTGTTTTATGTTGTACTTTCTTTAGTTTTGGTAGGTGGTTCTGTACTTACACAACACTGCTATCACTATTTCATCGATTAACTGATATTTCAAGATGATTGAGTAAACATCTCAGATACGCATTTTAACAAGATTTAATTTAAACTCCAAATTACATTTTCATACAACATTAAGTACTGGTTGCTGTATGAAATAATTGTACATTGGAGGTTAATTTGCTTTAAGAATGTGTTTGAGGGAAATACTCCAAGCATAATGCAATGAAGTACATTTAATTTTAGACATAGTAAACCATGCTACAGCTTTCTGTGCTGATAGAATTTTCTTGGCTCCTTTGCCTGAGTTTGCATTTTTTTAGTTGTTGATAAAGTTCTTTTTGCTGCCTAATTTTTGTTGTACATACGTTAAACTGTACATAGACTGTGGGCCAGCACTAGAGAGTTATCCAGGCACAGCTTTGACAATGAGAACTGCATTTTGAACTTTTCCATGCTACCCTATGGAAGCATCCTGGGTTTGAAAGAAAAATTTGGTATCTGGACTTTCAGGGGAGAAGCATGAATGCCAGATGAGGGGCAAAGCTGTCCATTAAACAACAGTAGCAGCAATAAAAGTAGGGTTGAATTCCTGACCATCTTTGAGACTACTGGAATGAACAGCTTCAATCTGCTTTGCTTCCTCTTTACATTTTTACTCTCATCTACCTGAGTTCCTTTCTTGCTGTGCCTTTGTTAAGGGCAATTCTGCCCTCCTTTCAGTTTTGATCTCCAGATACTACTGGATTCATGTGAAAAAAAAAGCCCTAACTGTTTATAAATAGGAATATTGATCTAACCATAAGTAAGCTAAGTTATTAGAAATACATGTATATGGATATCTCCATTAGGAATGAAGACCACCCGGTGCACCACCTTTCAAATGCCAGTGATTGTTACTGAATATCATTCAGCTAAGGGGAGAGGAGCTTAAACGGAAGGGAGATGATTAGCAGAGTATTAATTTGGCCTAAAATGTGTAATTGTAAAGCTGTAATGAAATAGCTAAATGAGTATTTTTATCCATCTGCCAACTCACCTAATAGCAAAGGACTGTAAACCTCTAACTCATATTTGTACTAATCCAATTCCAGGTGCACACTGCATATTTTTCTAGTAATAAATATTAAGTAGTATGTATTTTAAAGAGCAGTGTGTGTCTTAGCATTCTTGGTAGGAAAAAGGAACTCATAAATTTTAGTCCTGGCACTGACGTTGATTCACAGCATTGCTATGGGCGAGTCACTTAACTTCTGTCTGTGTTTCTTTAGCCATAAAATAGAAATAACAGTGCTTATTTTCTTGCTTCCCACAGGAGTTGAAAGAAATTTTAACATTTGTGTAACTCTTCAGAGAATGTTAATTTAATGTCCATTTAAGCTTTTGGCTGTATCCAAGATAAATATATCCAATGTTATTTTTAGGGAAATTATTTACAACACTTTTACAAATCTATTCTGTTTGATATTTTATCCAAGTAATAATCTTTTCATGGTAATAAAACATGGTGTTTCCTTGTAAATAGGAAAGCTAATTAACTTGAGGAAAAAAATAGCCTATTCCTATTATAAGAAAAAAAATTTTAAAAAGCAATTTTTTGGCTATTACACATTTATAGGCATCTGCTTCTATAGATGACAGTACGGTGAAACAAGAAGAGAATGAACATGCAGGTTCTTGTGTATACAAGAAAGCAGAATACTACCAATGCATTTTAGAAATTTCTTTTCAGTTGTTCAGCTGTAAATGGATGAAAATAATATTCTTGTTATTCGTGCAGATTTTCAAAGGATTGCTTACTGCTTACTTCTTCCCTGAAACATACATAAATAGTGAAGATTAATTTAGCCTGCAGCTGGATATGGAGACAGGATCAGGAAGAAGATTATAGAAAGTTCCTGTGGGTTTTGGCACATGTGAGTAGAGTAGCAGTTTAAGGTCCACATACATGTGTAGAGGGTAAAGGAAGGGATCAGATGGTTGCATTAGTAGAGAAGAATTTGCCCTCTAAATAGTATTGGCTAGAGAATGAGAGCTGCAGACACTTGAGGGGACATGAAAGAATAAGTGGAGCAAGGAAAGTTGCATCTTGAGTGGAAAGTCCACTAGATACACCAAATGAGATTACCACAAATGTTGGCCCAAGAAGAGCCCACCTGTGTCAAAATAAATAGCTTTGTAATTCAAGTGATACATACGTAGTCTGTGTTCTCCGAGTCAAAAAGTTCCATAGTGTTATCCACTGACAGGTTGATTTAAGCATAAATAAACTTGGTGAGACAGCAATTAAAAGTTTTTAGTTCTCCATGCTACTAAAACTTGAGAATGTGAGAATAGAAAAATGTGGATCCAGTAGCTGGAAACTGGCATTCCACAGAGTTGGCTGGAAGAATACTAACATCATAAGCTTATTAAATTTCAGGAAATAAATTTTTTGCAAATCTTGAATTATACCCAGAACAGCTGTCACTGGAAAGAGTGAAAATCACCTTTGTAAAAGGAATACATGCATTTTAAGATTTACTAAGCTGAGCATGTCAGGAAATATAGTTCCACAGATACTAACTTCATTGTGGGGGTAAAAAAAGGACAAAGAGATAGTCAGCATGGCTTGATGAAAAGAGTTTGGTTGAGTAGAAAAGCAAGTTACTCCACTAGTTTTTAAAGGAAAATGAGGGGCGAGGGGAAAGGAAAAGTAATATGTACTTATGATTTTTTTGTTTAGACCAGTTCTCAAAAAAATAAGGATTAGAATATTTAAATTAAGTTTCAAAAGAGATATTGCAAATTTTGTTTTCATCATTTGCCGTAATAGAAGTTTGTTAAATCATGTGCTGTTACACCAGCAGAAGTCTAGTCAAAAAAGTATTGCTGAAAGCAGTTTGTTTCTGTGACAGAAACTAAAACAATAACAGAATGAGAATGCAAGAGAGTGGATGTCTTTTTTTATTCTCATTCTGTTGCTGTTTAAAAAAAGTATTTGAACAATTTTGTAGAAAAGCTTGCATTAATAAATACTAATGTGTGGTGTTCTTGCAAGGTTATGTGTAGGAGCCTAAAATTAGCTGCTGTGATTAATCCAGTATAGGTGCTATGAATCAGAGGATGAAATCTTGGTTCTGTTGAATTCAGTAATAGAAGTCCTGTTGAGTGCATCCATTTAAGTTCTTCCAGGATTAGGACACTCAAAAAATATTTTGAAAATTTGAACATCTGTAAGGTATCATTTGATGACACACTTGCAGAATGTCAAAATTAGCATGTATTTGAATGTTTTACTGTACCACGGTCTGCATCATCTGCTGTAGGTTAAATTCATCATTGTACAACAATTTGCTGTAGCTCTGAGAATTGCACATTGAAATCACTGCAAACAGGAAACATTTTAATCCAGTGTCAGTCACCACTGAAAGTAGAAGGACGAAATGTTTTTGATTTATCCTTGTCTGGCCTAACTGAAGTGTGAAACTATAATGACCTTGAAAGTTAAATCTTAGTAAACTTCCAGGTGCATGGAAGAAATGCATCATTTGGGGTAAAAGAGATCTTAAAATCTGCAAAATCTGACAAGTCTTGCTGAAAGTTCTTGGTGTAAATTCATATAATGTTGGCAAAGGTCAGTCCTAATTTTCAAGAGGGGAGCCCTAAAGAAGAGTAGGAATGAACTGAAGGGCCTTGTAAGTCCCACATGCATTCAGTTTTTCTGTCTAGTTTCATGACTATAGGTAGTTCTGAGAAGGTAGTTCCATATAAGTTGACCCATGATGAGAGGAAACCGTTTAAAAACAAATCCTCAAATGTTCAAGTAATGAGGCTTGAGCATTACTTTGTTCTTCTTTTAATGAGATGATAGTAATTTGTAATTGGTAATAAGTAATTTGTCATTTAAGATTTTAATTTATTTTCTGTTAATATGTAAGCTGACTTCCAAGGAAAGGACAGTTCAAATGTGTTGCTTTCATTATTTGTTTTAAAGTCAATTCATCACAAGCATGAAACTGGATACAGAAGAAAAGAAAAAAAGCAGAATAATTCAGAACAGACCTGATTCTGCAATTTTTGTTCCTAGACAAAATACCAAATTGCATCAAGGGAAGTTTTCTATGTACTAGGATTAAAGATTATGTCCTAAGTCTGAGCTGAAAGAAAAGTTCGTAGAAATGCTCTATCAGTCCTTTCCAGCCAACCTTTAATGCCTATCAGTGTTAATATTGTAAAATCAAAAGAAAAATGAAAGTCTGTGAAAGAGAATTTTTTTTACTCCCATGAAAAGATGGAAAACAATTGCTCATAGATCTGTAATGGAATTTGGTTGTTCATGGTAACAGGACCACATACAAAAGATCCATGCAGCACATAATTTAAACTTAATTTTATGGATGCGGGGAACTGGCCTTTGAAGTGATCTCCATAGAGATTCTATTTGTCATTAATAGTATCTTATAGTCATCTTGATGTCTTGCTTATCTAGTGCCTAAAAGATGTCTAATTGGGATTTATTAAAATTCTGCTGGTATATTACCATCCATAGCATTGTTTGGAATTTTATTTTTTATGACAACACATAATACTTCGTTCAAAAATTCTAACCAGTATTTTAACTTTCTTTAGATTAATTTTGAATCTTTGAAATATATAACTATGAAAATACAATTGAAAGAGGATATGGATTTTTTAAAAAAAGTTTCTATGATACTAATGCTGTCTTCCTTTCAGAGCATGATTTAAAGTTTTATTTCAGGCAGCATTCTTTTCAAATACATATTCTCAGTAACTGTGACCGGGTTTGGGCTCCTCATTAGCAAAAGATCACACCACAGTGTTTGGAGGCTGGGGCCCATGAGACAGAGGGATCTGGGTCTGTTTAGCACGGGGAAGAGTAGGTGGAGGCTGTGTGCAACACAGGATCAGAGGATGCGGAGAAGACAGAGCCATGCTCCTCTCAGAGCTGCACAGCAGTGGAACAAGATGCAATAGAGAAGACGAATACATATAATTCTGATTATATAATAGAGGGCAAAAATTCACCATGAAGGATGGCAGAACACTGGAGCAGGTGTTCAGATTGGTTATGGGATCTCTTTCCTTGGAGGTGTTCCAAGACCTAACTGGATGTGGTCCTGAACCACCTGATCCCTGGTTTGAGCAGAGAGCTGGGAGTAGAGACCTCTGAACGTCCCTTCCTGACCAAATAATTCTATTTCTATAAGCTGAAATAACAGAAAACAGCACTGGAAAATGTGTTAAGTCATCTAACTAATTTCACTGTCAGGTGAGGTCTTCTCTTTGCTGAAACTAATTTAAAATAACAAATTCTAAGGTGAAATATATTTATATTATGTCAAAACTATGTTCTGTGTATGTCTCACAAGACATTTAGGTCATTAGTATTTCCAAAATACCTCTCTTTCTGTATATGATTTCCAGAAACCCATATAGTCACATCCTTGCCTGTGCCGTGCCTTCTAAAATGGATATTTTTCAGTGTCTTCAGAAGGTACAGATTCTGCATTTGTTATGACTTTGATTTGTAATTCTTCTCCAGGATAAAATTGACAAGCTATACAATGAAGAAATCATTATCTTTGTATGGCTTGCCCATTCTCCCCCACACTTAAGCATCTTAGGTGTGTACATTAAACAGCATTCTAAAGATTGTAGATGCAGTCATAGTATTTTCTGTAGAGAAACAAATTCTGGTTTCTAATTTAACTCTTTGAGAGGATTCTTTAGCTCTTCTTCCACAGAAATTAATTTTGTAAACAGTTTCTCTTTATTCCTAGCACATTCAATATGTGGACAGTTGTAGAGGCTTTACTAAACCCCCTTCTTGCAACTGTGTTTATAGGTAAGCTGTTTTATGGATTGCATCAATTGTTATGTAACACCTGAAGTCAAGAATAAGTTTGAAGAAAATTGTAACAAATGGATTCATGGCTGAAGACTGACTTAGCAAGGACTGTAAAATACTCATTTGAGTGAACAACTTTATAAGTACATTTCTCTCTGGATAGATCTGAAATTTATTTAGAATAAGAATTGTAAATTTACAAGTGCATTTTCATGAGGTTTTGGAACAAGCTGTCTTTGAGCTATTGTAAATGTGTGCATTTGGTGTGACAAGCTGAATACAAACATACAAATGCATCTGCATTTATAGCAAAAAGTTCTGTATGACTGTGATGTAGTTGGTTATGGTTCTAGTTCTGTGGTCAACAAGTGCAGCACTTCAGTCTTTATTCTTTCTCATTAACTTAGGAAGCCCATGTACTGTCATATGAAAAAACACACCATAATGATTCACAGTCTGTGAACTGTTTGTTGGTGTGGACTATTGGGTATCATATAATTGTATCGAACTGCAAAATTATTTTACAGTGCAGAATCACCGTTCTTAAACATTGAGTTTCTCTGTTGCTTTGTTTTGGAGTTTTGACAAGTCACTTCCTTGTCTTGTGATACCACTTATTCGTTTTATGACAAGTGTTGCCTGCACTGAGCTTACAATGCTGTTCCCTACAGTAAATCACAGTAATTACGTATTCAGTGCCTCAACAAGGAAGGACCTTGAATGACAACAGTTTGAGCAGTGCAATGCCTCAATTTGTGTCTTAGGAACTGTGTCTTATAGAAATATGAATATAATCTGGTTAAAAATCTGTCAAATTATGTACCACTGGAATTGTTACATGGAGGCTATGAAATGATTTCTAGACTAGGAAATGAGAAAGAAACTTTGAAACCAGAAGTGTAGATCTCTTTCATTCAATGCAGTAATTGAAACAGAAGCACAAAGAAATACACAGCCTTGATGTTTTTACCTAATCTTTAATAAGATGGATATGATATTCCTTATTTCCAGTAAATACTCATGTGCCTGTTACGAATCTAAATGGCCTAATGAGCACTAGTCCAGTTAATTCACATATGTATATAAGCAATATAAGTTTTCTGAGCCAGAGGAATAGCTCCGCTGTAGCTCCCAGGGATTGGCAATAAAATATTCACTTTGAATACTTGGCGTAAAACTCTTTCCTGTTCTTTGAAGGCGCAGCAATACTCAATGCAATCCGCTGAGATTCTCAGCCTTCTAGTTTTTGGCATCTGGATTCAGGTGATGAACACTCTGACTGTGGACATGAAGGATGAAGGCTTATGTTACAAAGCCTGACCAGAGCTGCTGCTCGACCAAAGCCTTCCAAGCGCTGCTGGTAATCATTTATGTCCAGTTTCCAAGAGGAACACTGAGAGCCAGGTGTAAGATAACCTCCTAGAGGCTGACATTTGGGGGGAATGATAAAAGAGCTGTTTATCTTCTTTTGGCATATACATTGATAGAGATAAAGATGGGAACATATTGTACAAAACAACTTCAAATACAAAATGACATAAAATCGTGTGACTTTTTTTCCCAGATAGCTGAAGGACTGAGGTCTTTACAGCTGCTTGGGAATCTGTTTCTAGAACTATTTAATGAAGTATTTTACTAAGGATGTCTACTGAGGTGGGAATTCTATCTTAATCTACAGAAAAGAACTATAAATAGCATCCTAAAAGTGAATTTTTATTTATTTAAATCTCAAAGCGTGTAAATTACTGAGGGGAGAGACAGCTCATTTCTTAGTTCACTGGTATATACATCATAGGCATAATTTTCTTTAGTCTAAGAGGAGCATGAATCCTCCCTTAGTTGGTATTTTAACTTATGATGTTCAAGTTTTTTTAAGAAACACCATTTTTTGTTTCTCAAATCCAACTTTTCTGGTCTCTTCTACCTACATAGATATCCTATGAGGAATAATGTAAATTTTAAATATACTAGGGATTTAAAGAAAACTCTTATTTTATATGTTGAGAAACAGTCATGCCTTTGATATTTAAAAGCTTTTTCTAGTCTCTATAAACATCAGTTAAATAGACCATATATAATTAAACAATTTATATAATTCAAAGGCATGGGTTTTTTCTGTCAGAAAGCGTGGGTTTTATTATCCTGTTAAGGTCCCCTTTGTTAGTCAGCCATTTGGGTCAAGCTAAGTGGTTTTCACACATAAGTGATCTTTGCAAGCAGGGTAGAAGAGAACTTGCCAGTGTCTTAAGAGCCTTAATTATAGATATCGCTAACCTGTGGCTTTACAATCACATTACATTTTGTCTTTTTTCTCTTGTCTGGTCGTTTTGCTTTAAATTCAGATGTAAATTCTCTGAAACAGTGGACTTTTTCTTTTCATGGTAGATTTGTGCAGTGTGTAACATAGTAGAAACAGCTCTGATTTAGAATTATGAAGAGTTAGAAGCAGATAGGAATATGGTATGGTTGTATAATAGTTGGGGCATATAAACAATTCCTGGGTGCCTCCACAGTGCACAATTTCGGTGTTCCAGGGTGACTTCTTAATTATTGTGAATTTGCTAATGATGGTTTCTCCATGGTATTGATAGGTACTGGCCAAACAGGTACAATGTAGTATTGTGTGCCCAGAAAGCTCACACAAGGGGAATAAAATCAACAGGAAAATGCTTCCAACATAGTAGAGCTTCTGTGAGGATAAAGTCATTAATGTTTTAAACACATTTGAGGATTATCAGATAAGGGACATGATGTAAGTGTGAAGTAATAACATATGCATGCGTATTCATAATGTAAAATACATTAGCACAGTTCTGTTTCCATTAACTGTCTTATGTGTGTTAAGTATTTTCCATGGGGAAATTAATCCTCGTTTCCATTCTGCACTGCCTTGAAATTTTCAAATTTTATTTACGGTAGGATCTGGTGACTATTCTCCTCCTGAATTAAAACTTTGATTTTAAATAGTTTCATAAATCCGTGTGGAATATTATTTTTGGAGAATAACTGTGAAGACTATTAATAATGGCCAGGAAAAGATGTTAAAAATCTCACAGTTATTTTTAGGGACAGGTCTTTGCAACAGGAAAAATAATACTAAAAATGTTGTGTAATTTAGTATGGAAATACATAGTTTGACTCAGTAGGAATTTGTTAGAGATTTTCTTGCTACTTCCTTTCATTCCCACTTTGATATATGAGGAGGACTTCCAACAACTTGGAGGGCAGCTACACTGAAGTGATTTCCATGGAGTTTTGCAAGGGGACGACACATGTGCTTTTCCCAATTTTTCTTTCCTCCTCATTCATCCTTGGAAAAAGGAGAAGAGAGATCACAATGGCATGGTGAAATCTGAAATTGTGGCTTGTTTTAGGGAATAATGTGAATTTTTAGAATATTTTCTTCAGTTTATAAGATCTTCAGCCTTTTGAAGCAAGTGCTAAGGGCTTGCAAGCATCCTCCAAAGAGCTGTTCCTTCTGAAAGCCTCGTATCCATGGTCCTGGCATTTTCCATCTCTTGGCTGAGAAGTTCCCTGGGAGCTTAGAAACCACAACCCTGCTCAAAACCTCCTTTTTGTGTGTTTTGTGGACCACAGCAGCCTCTCAGCAGCTGTTGCTGTATAAATCTATGCCTCTCTCCCTTGGACAAATTTGTTTATGAATTTGTTTCCCATGCTTTCCTTTTAGATTCCTCTAAAGAAACACAGGAAACTTGAATTTATTTTCAGTCAGGCACTTCCAGAAGATGTAATCTAGTCTTCAAGGAGAAAATATTGAAATGTGGTGTTCTTGCCTCTTCCTAGTAACCTTTGGGCTCATGAAGAAAATGTCAGTGGAGGCCTAATGCTCTGCTGAGATGGTGTTTTGATAGATGACTGTGATTACATCCTCATAAAAATACTGGAGTTGGATTGTTCCTCAGAGATTTTTTTTGTGACAGTGGCAGTCATCTGATGTCTTAATGGTTTGAGTAACTCCCAAAGTTTGCTAATAATGCATCTGCATCTGATAAGAGCTATGGTTTGGACAGGTTTCTCTTTTTTGATTGATGCAAATAATATGTGTAAGGACCCTACTGATTACACATGTAAGCAGTTTAATTATGGTCGCTTGTTGAGACATAATCATAATTTTTTCAGTTTTTTTCTCAGATTCTTCTAGCTGGTCAATATTTGTGTAATCTCTTTGCCATTTTGGGGGGCCAGACTGAAGCACACCTTGGTTTCAGTTCAATACCAAGAGCTCATAGGATTCTGATTTAGATACTCAGTACTTACAAGAGTTGTATGGTGGCTTGTGGGTCAGATGTTTTCCATTCAAGACCATTTGCCAGGCAGAAGAGATTTTAACCACCAGAACTAGTAGACTCAAAGACTGTAAGACTGATCTGCTTCCAAATTTTGCAGTGTAGATGCAGGTTTTCATTAACAATACATGCCAAAAAGGTACTTCCTGTTGGGGAAGATGAAATAGGAAAACCTTATAAATATGATTGCCTATCAAAAGATGCTGAGAATATAGAAACTATAGGCAAGATTGAAATGAGAACAAGCTTTGAGTTACCAAACCCCAGTTACTGAACAACTGGAAAACAATGGCATGGCCGACTGAAGTAATTCACTCGTTGATGAAACAATGCCTTCTGCTTGCAGACAGGTCCAAGGGTCAGAGCAGACCCTCCCAACTTATCAGAGGGTCCAGAAAGTAGATTTTAGAGTTTAAAATATAACATCATATGGTAATGCAATGATTCTTATAGGCTGTATGTAAATGTTATAAGATTTGTAGCTTATACCACATTGGTTAATGAAAATTAGAATATTCAGCACAGAAGATGATTTATTAGATTGTAAACGGGAACCACGGTCACTTTTCGTCACGCTTTTTGCCTCTCTTTGTCACTTTTTGTATCCTCTCTACTCTTTTCTTACTCTCTGACCTGCTTCAAGCTGCGCCCAGCAGCTCTTAGCAGGTCCCTTTCACCCACGCTCTTCTACAATAAACTTCATGCGCTAAGACCTGACTCCAGAGATCTCTCGTCTCCATCCATCCCAACTGTCCGAAACCAAACTGCACAGCACCCCCGCAACTTCCCTTCAGTCTCCTGCTTTTCCGTCCAAGGTTTTTATTCAGCCCTTTCTATAGCCCGTGAGAGGCAGGTGCTCTGCCCTATTTGAGACTTTAAACAAGTCACTAAAACACTAAAAACGTTAGAAAATAGTATTTAATTCTGGGTGCTGCATCATCTTAGTTGTTAGAGCTGGTGGACTATCTTGCATTGATTTGAAATAACGTATTTTTAATTTCTGTTTCTGAGCCAATTTTTATGAAACTACGGAAAACAGTTCAGTCAATACTAAGCAAGTCTATATAGTGGCATAAGATATGATTCCACTTTAAACAAATAAGGGTCTTATATAAGTAACTAGGCTAATTGTCAATGGCTTTACATGCAGTAGAGCTTTTAGTTGGTTTTGGTAGGATTTTTTCAGTTGTTGTTCAGTAAAATGGTACCTCATTTCCAGAAATCAAGCACAAAACTCTATGATGGAAAATTCTGATGTGATTCATATTCTCACCATCTTACACTTCACAGAGTCATTAATTAATTAATTAATTAATTAATTAAATTCCTGAGTGTGAAAATGCCTATTTCAGAGATGCAGATTCATGTTATTCCTCATTCTTTACCCTCAACTACAACTTAAAAACTTCTGTGTTTCTTGGTGTTATAGTACTCTTTAAAATAGATTGGAGTTACAGAGTGAATTTTAATATTTCCTAAACTCTTGAAGTAGAGAAGCCTATCACAATTGTCTAGAATGTATTTTCATGGAATTTTTGAATAATGTGTCATCTCCTATAAACTGTTTAAATAAGAATAAAGCTAAGAGACCAGTAGCTGAAACACCTTCTGTAGTTTGTTAGATTGCAAATATTTAAAGTGTTTGATGTTAATGTTTGGAATCTACTTTTATTTAGTATTTAAAAAACTTTCTTTATGTATGTGTACATGATGCCCTTGGAATCACTATCATATCTCAAACCTAACTTAATTTTAAAGGGGTTTTTTTAAATGTCTATCAGTTCAAACTTATTTAACTATTTTCTTAGTTAAAATGTATTTAATTTATTACAAATGCAATTCTTCAGGTCAGTGCTTGCTGGGCTGGCTGCTGCTGCTTGACACTGGACTAAATTTGAAGTTTAAAATGCTTTAGCAGGAATACACTTGGGTTGAATTATGTGAGAGACAGGGTTGTAAATGAGCAGACAGTACTGACTGCAGCTTGTCTATAAGTCCCTGCATGTGAAAAGGTTACAATTGTTTATGACTCTCTATTCTCTTTTTTGGAGAGATGCTGGGTACAGAAATAAAAATCATTGATTTTTAGTCTTTCATATAGGTTTCCAGTTGTTCAGGTTGTGTAATTTTTCTAAAGATTTCAAAAATAAAAGTGATAAATAGATTAGTTTTATTCTATTGTAGACAGGAATGAGAAAGCCTGATAAGCATCTTGTGATTCATTAATGCAATATATCTAATCTGCCACAGGCAAAAATTGATGTGGTCTGAAATTCCCCTTGGTGTACTTTCCTATTTCTTTTGCTGTTTTTGTAGAACTTGCACTTGCCCTTGTGGCATATATGACACATCTTTGCTCTCATATCAAAATTCATCATTGCTTTCCTTTTCAGATGCTGGACAGATGACTCTTACCAGAATCCAGAAAAAATTTCTTTTAGTATTTTGCTATTGGTATCCCATCCAAGCTTCTGGCTGTCAAAGAAACATTTTAAAGGATAACTTCAGAATTTGGAGTTTTGTTACTGTCATTTGTGCATATTTGTCATCTGTATTTTTTCTGATAACTTTGGAAAGATCACGTCTTTAAAATTCTATTGTTTTTCTTTAGAAATAACTCTGTGGACATACGTGTCAAAATTACACTCGCTTTCTTATGAAGCGAAATATCCTTGACGGGTGTTGAAGGTGCTAACGTGACTCTGCTTGTTGTTTTCTTTTTCCTTCTCTCTTGTAAATACTCAGTGTGCTTCAGGATGGAGCTATGAAAGCGAGTTGCAAAGAATGAGATGTTTGCACTCTACTGCCAACCTGATGGGTAGAGCTCTGCTCACAAGGCAGAGCTCAGTTTAAACCATCACGTGGCTTCTGGTGTTGCGTGTGAAATGTGAGGGCAATTAGTTTAACATTGTGCAGATACAAGGGATAATTATGCCTTGTAGTACTGCTGAAATCTCCAAAGAGCTTTCATACCAGAATCCTGCAAAGTTGATTGCTAACATATAGTAAGTAACAAAAGAATTTATACGTAGGAAAACAATAATTACTGGAAAAAAAACTGCATAAATTTTCTTAATGATATTTACTCATCACCTCTCTGTGAAATAACTTCCTGTTGCTTGTTGGAGCAAGTAATTCGGCTGCATTTACTCTAAAGAGTGCTTGGCTACCCATAAAGTATTTTTGCACAATTGTTATATCTGTAGCATGAAACATAATACTTGTGCAAGTGACCATGAAGACGTGATTGTTGAATAGCAGGTTTTCAATCTTTGCTTAGTCAGTTATGTGACACTGTATGATGCTATTGACATCCAGATAAACAGTCTAAGCCTGGCTGGTGTTTAGCTGCATGAGATGAAATTAGCATCCCTCAGGAATGGAAGTGACTGTTGTAATAGTTGCCCTGATTTAAATCTAAACCCAGGAAGCAACACAGAGGAATAATCCATTAAAGAATGCCTGTTCTTTAAAGAACGGTGTTTTCTCTTCTCATTCAAGAATTGCTCATATTGGCAAATTTGTTCTGATGCTAAATCATACGTGAATTAAAATATTTTTCAGATGTTCATTAGAAATGGTACTAATACTGCAAAATCCGAATGGATATATAGAAGTTCGCACAAGTTGCCCTGTGTTGACAATCCTGTTGTTCTGAGAACATGTTGTTCATTGGTTTTTTAAACATGCAAATCAGGAGTGATGTTTCCAGGAGCTGGTGAATCGTCAGACAGATTATGAGAGCTAGTAGATATAGCTAAAACAACTTCATAAAATATAACATGCTTTTGTAGAGAATACCACATGTTAAGGTAATGGAATGGGTTCACTAAATTAACTAAATTTGCAATAAACTTCAACTTCTTGTAGCTTTCACTGATCAAAACAGCTGTTTCTAGGTCATGGTATCTTTATTAAATTCCGATAAAATATGTTCCTCCTAAATCACAAATTTCTCCTATATTTACCTCTGTTACTGTTAAAATATTCATTTTATCATAATATATAGGAAATATGTCATATTGCATGTTGCAATAAAAAGGTCTGTTTTGTAAAGAAGTCAACTATTTTCTTATTACATCTTGAATTTGATGTTTACTGTAGTTATCAAATTCTCAGCTTCATGTCTGCAAGTAGGTTTAAGGCATCCTTAAGACTTCAACTTTTATCATTGAAACTTCCATTAGAGAGTTAAAACCTACATTTAGTTAAAATATAAAAATATTATGAAACTAGTCAAGACATTTTGCTCTTCTGTCACACTCTCACTCTTAACAGTGGCAAAATTAATAAAGAGTTATGGCCTATTTTTACCAAGCTTAATTAAAATCCCTAAATTACTTATACTGAATAAATTGTAAGGAACTTACTGTAAATGCTGACAACTTTTTAGAGTAAAATATTGTGAATCACTTGATAGTCTCACATAGAAAAGCATATAAAGCAGTAGTCTAGAAAGGTATTTTTATTTTCTTTTTATTATTTTATTTTCTTTTTCTTTAGTTAAAAGGTCCCATTCCAAAAGCAGTAAACTTCTAATACTAATGATGTGTTTAAGAAATACAAAAGGAGATAGCTTATGCCATGTAGTATTGGCTAAATCCTCAGACTATATAGGGAGGAATGCCAATCAGAATATCCATGCTATTTTTACTGCCTACATCAGTATGGGAGGGTAGGTACATTTTAGTTGGTTGCTTTAGCTGGCTGATACTGCTCTCAGAAAATCACATGAGATTTACTGAAAGGTTTGAAAAGTATCGTGTTTTTTCTGTTAGTTAGCTATACATGTTAATACATTTTTGAAAACATATATTTTTCTATCTTGATCATGTGGGTTTAGCTTTTGAACGATCACATGGTACACAGAGCCAAAATAGGGGGAGAAGTGTTTTAGAAATAGAGTATTATTCAGTAAGTAGACTTGTACACTAATGGATCTTCCTGCATTTCATATTCTGAAAGATTTTAATTTTTTTTCACAATGACAAAGTATAGGCTGGAGGTTTTTTAATTGCTCCTGAAGGTCCACCCTGAACATTTTTCCAAACTGAAAAAAGTGAAACTTATGTGCTTGACTTTTTTTGCGGGAAAGTGGAGGCTCCCATGGCTGTCCTTCTCCAATAGGTTTCCTGGGCTGGGGTAGCTGGCAGCAGGGAAAGTTACAGGGAGCATCCCCAGAGCTTCCCTGGGCTGAGGCTGTCAGGCTCCTGGCTGTGTGCCAGGGAATGTGCACAGGGACAGAGCACTTTATGAACCTCCTGCATTATGCCTTTGTGCTGTTAGTGTAGAACGGGAATCCCTCCCTTAGGGGTGCCTGTGTGGTAAAGCTGTGTAATCCTGGAAGTCATGGTCTAAGAATTTGTCCAAAAGCCAAATCTGAGAAACCTTCACAACTAAACAAGCCCACAAAAGCAACTTCATGCACACACTCCACCCCTCCGTGCCCCACCTTAGTATTTTAGCGCAATTTCGTTAGAAGGCAATGTGTCCATAAATTGACAAATGCTGCAATATAAGTAATGTATAACAGGTTCTCTTTATGAAGTTCTTTTGGTCAGCTTTAGGTGAGAGTTTGTGTAGATATTCAATAGCATTGTATTTCCTAAGTCTTAGCAGTTTCTCATCACATTTTTATATGGGTAGACTAAGGCTTTTGAGCCTGAAGTGGTAAGCAGATTTGCATGTTTAAGTGCTAACTGTTGATCCAGCTAATAATTTAAATTAAAAAATTGACTCTGCTGGTGACTGCAGAGCAGGTCTGAGTGGTAAATAATATCAAAAGTCTCTGGGGTGCCATTCCAGTCACTTCTTGGGAAATACAGGTTGTGTTGCTTGTAATTAGCTTGAAAATATATAGAGCTTGTTGACGCTCAAAAATTGTCAATTCAAGCTCTTAGAGGAAGAGACAGTGAGACTTTGAGGTAGTTGACTCTAGCTTTGAGCAGTTGTAAGTTTTCTAATACAGGCAGTCCTGTTATACTTCAGAGCAGACTGTGGAGCTCAGGAGATGCCCGTAGATGCTCTAGTAGATGCTCTAGTTTGGCTAGAGAACAGAGTGCTGGATTGTTTCCACTACTTAGAAAACTCCTGGGTAAACCAGCATTATTAGAGAATGCCATCTCCTAATGTACAAATACTTAGGGAACCATTGAGGTATTTGGGGGACATCAGTACACAACTAACTAGGACTGCTCTCAGACCTTGACTAGGCAGCATGCCACGGTCACTCTCTATGGTTTTCCGGCTTGGCTTCCCTGAAACTGAGGTGCTGAATCCAAGCTTCCTTTCAAAACTTCTTGTATTCTCAAATGTGGAGACAGAGGTAAAGCTACTCTTCTTCTAAAGGTGTCTTCACCTTTCTGTAGACAATTAAGACTGGATTATCTGTTTTTTATCTGGCTAAGGATGGGTGAGATGACTCCCACTGCTAATCCCTTGGTACTGATCTCATTTTTCCCCCGTCTTATATGAAATGATTATACTCTATTACTTTGCAGGATGAATGTTTCTTTTACTACAAAAGTATTAAATATGTGTAGTATTTAGGCAGCATGGTAGTGAAATTCTGTAAGTAGTCATGATAGACAGATAATCTTTCTTTAGTGACCGCATTTCTTCTAGATCTGTAGTTTCCTGCCCGTTTATCTAGATACAGTTCTCGGTAGTTTTAATATTATTTCCAGTGAATATTCTGTTATCTGACTAAAAATCACATCTGGCACATGAAATATTCCTGGATTTTGGGAAAACTGGCCTGAATTTAAATACATGAAGTTAAAGCTTATTGTGGTAGAAGAGAAAGTAAATTTCCTTGGCTTTTCTTGTGACATCCTAGTGCAGTAGCTTGGATTTGTAAACATACTTCTGATTTATTGTTGATTACTGCTTTGGGATATTTGGCTACACTGTCAACTGCAGAACTGTCTTGTATAAGACAGTTGATTTCATGGTAGTATTTTTTTTTTCCATCTAGCAGTCTGATTAGGCATTTTAACCCCCTGATAAAATTAAAAACTAAACTTCTGTTGATACTCAGTGGGACTCCTCCAGTAACTAAGGAAATCTGTACAGTAGCTGTACACTCTGAAATCTTCAAACCCAGATGCAATGTATATTGAAGTGAGGCTCACTAACCTCTTCACTAAACACTGTTAAGGTGTTTTTAGAGAATGAAATGAGAATCTATGGAACAGAGATATGAGTTCAGCAATTAATTGGTTTGGTGTGTTTATTTCAGCAAGGTTAAAAATACTAAATATCCATTTCAGGCTACATATGGTACAAGTACTGGTACGTTTCTTCCTTCAGTGAGTAAGAAAAGTTCTCTCACTGAAAAGTTCTCTGTTCTCATGATGAAATTGTGTTTGTCCAGAGGATTAATACCTTTCAGTAAACCAGTGGATCTGTCTGGAAGAAAGGAACAAGGACTTGAGCATACAGCTCCTCCTTCAGATCTGAACTGGATCACATAAATGAAAACTAATGCAAGGTATACACACATGAGGCTGAAGTAAAGGTATAATAAACAGTGCTAGCTTTAGCTTTCATTGAGGAGAGAATGCTTTTCTGTGCAGTAGAAATTTTCTCATGACACAGATTTTTATTGTTATTTAATGCTGGTTTTAAAGTGGTAGCTTTTAATTTGTGTCCAGTAATAAAGCCTGTTGAGATCTTTGTACCTATAACCAGTTGTTCCTTTCACTGAAATCAGCTCTTGCCTTTTGGAACACTGCAGTACGCTGTTAAAAATGACATATATATTTCATAACTTTAAGGCAGTGGAAGATAGAAGTGTTGGTTTATGTGTAAATTGATTTGTATTTTTAAAGTACTGAAAGGGTTTTTCTGTTTTTTTTTTTTTTTTTGAGCCTTTACATTGTAGGTTAAAAAAGCTGAAAGCATATGGTAGCAATTTTTTAACCTCTCTACATGAGGTGCTTGTCAACGGAGGTCCATACGTCCAAAGCTAGTTAATAACAGCTGCAGGCCAAAGTTCTTTTAAGAGCTATTGCCATGTTCCAAGATTCTCAAAGACTTTGAACAAGTGAAGTTGGCCACAAGGGAAAGCAGCAGGTCTGCATTCTGCTTGTTAAGTGAACCCTGTTTGAACGGAAAAAAATGTGGCAGAAAGTCAGAATTTTCATGCTATAAAACTTGACCATAAAATATCAGATAGGATTGGCTAGTAGGCTGCTGCAGTTTAGCCTAAACGAACCATTTGCTTCAATCAAAAATGTTATTTTGCTGATTGCTTCACTGAAAACATTTAGGGGTTTTTTGATGAAAATTTGGAAGATTAATTATACCAATTTTTTTAAAGAATTCAGAGAATCCCAAAATATAGGAATACAGTTATGTTTGCATTTACATTTTGTATATAAAAAAAATATAATGTAGAAAGGAAGAATGGATGTGAAGAAGAAAAAATACAGTTCTCTTGACCTTGTGGTGCTTTCTCAGTTTTATATTCCTGTCCATTTTTGCCATGTCCTTTTCAAAGCGGTAGTGAATTATAATTAACTGAACTCCCTCTAGACAGCTTTTAGACAGTTTGGAAGTTTCTTGGCAGTTTGGAAGAAGTCCAGCCTTAATATCTGAAATCACTTTCTCGAAAGATATGGTCTGTGTATTTTTGCTATTGATTGAAAATCTTCATGGTATATTAAAGCCTTTATCAAAAAAAGCTCTTTAGAAGCATTTCGAGGGGAACAAGGCTGTCTGGCTGGTTATCTGCCAGTAATAAAGTATCAATAAACAATACTCATCATTGTTTTTCAAGTTGACTATAAGGCAGGATGCTTGACAGAAAATATGTTTTGTGCTCTACACAGGAATGGGGCTGGATCAAAAGCTGAGATGTGCAATGGATTTGTAGGACGCTGAGTGCCCCTAGGTGGTCACAGCTAAAAGTACAGCAAGAAAAGCCTCCCCTGTGCATCTGACTCCTGCTGAGGGCCAGCTCAGCTCTGCTGGGCACTGGGCACGCGTCCCGCCCACGGTGGCACGTTTTTGGGGGGTATTACGGTTAAAGACCACTGCTTTCCTTTTGATAGGCTTGTGCTTTACAGGAGAACGTTTGTGTGGTATTAATTTTAATCAGGCAATTGCTGACATACTGAAGTGGCAGTCTATCATTACTCTCACTTATGGCTCCAATTTAGCCCTTGTCATTGCACTTGTCAGTATCAGTTGGGGATTATAGTGGGTTATGGCATGCAGAGTGGATGGTCAGTGGATCAGTACCACTTCTCATTATTCCTTTTTAGCACAATCTTTTTATTATCAAGCTTATTGATGCAATTTTGTTACTGCTTTTCAGGTTTTTTTATATACATAAAACGTTTTGGGGATAAATTGCTTCTGGAATTGTTTTTGGGTTCTTTGCATTCCATTTCGCTACAGGATTTGAAATATGTGAGTAATTAAATGACACAGAAATGTTACCACTTCTGAAATATACATTTCTAAAGTTATACAGTCAGTTGTTTTGAAAACACTTATTTATATAGCAGTGATCCTTAGAGAAGATGTGTACTGTGAGATATGCACAAAAATGTGTCATTGATTTGCCATTGTGAGGAAAGCAAGCATTAATCATGGAATTGTAGAACCAATTCCAAATAGTAAGGTTTTAAAACCAAATAATGGAATGCTATATAATAATACCATTTATTATAATTTTCACCAGATAGATGTCTCAAATCTCCAATTATGGTGTGTGAAAAACAAAACTTTGTATTTTATCCTAACAGTTAGGTTTTCACTGACATAGACATTGCTGCAGGGAAGGAGGGTCAAAAAAAAAGGTAAATCTCTTACTCTCTGAGAATTCTGGTGAATTTGCTTCTATGGTAACCAATTAGCCAGAGCTTATTAACTCATGTAAAACAGGAACTGTTTGCATTTTTAAAACTTTCATTTGCAAAACAGCATGTCTAAATGATAAAGTTAAATTTCTTTTCCCAAGACCACAAGTCTTCTTTGTAGGTGAAAACAACCAAGTGTACAGTTTAAAAAGCAAAGGAAAAGGCGCTCCTAGGCAGCAGCATCCATCCACGCTAAAAGCAAATATTTGTTTTTGGAGCAGAGAATGGCTGTCCCCGGAGCAGCCAGCTTAGCAAAAGCAGGAATGGAAGGGCAGAGCTCATCTTTTATGAAAGTCAGATAAATTTCATGCTCTTTAACATCAACTGTGACTGCAGGCTTTTCACTGAAGTCTGGCTCCTTCCCCAGTGTGAACAAAATAGGAAAAGTGATTAAAGTTCACTCAGTAGTGGACGGCAGGAGGCAACTGCTCCGGTATCTTCAGCTGAGGGAGAGGGCGAGAGGGCTCTTTAATAAGACTTGTGAGGCTTCTTTGAAGAAAAGAAGTAGGACTCATAGGGCCTATAGATGCCTACACTAACATTCATTCATTTCCGGTACTTCATATGGCTTCTTTGACACATTGTAATATTGTCATCCCCTTCATTAAAATGTTCATTATGAAAGGGGAAAGAGAGAAAATGTAACTGTTAACTGGAGTCAAGGGTCAGCAAGTTCTGCTGTGAGCAAAGGACTCGGAGCTGCCTCGGATAATAGCGGTAGCTCTGGGGCAGACACGAAGGGCTGACAGAAAATGAAAATATGGACCTTACAAATTGTCCTGTCTTGTGATGGATGGGAGTCTTGAGTGTCCTGACAAGTCCTGAAAAGCTGAAGTGGCTAGCAGATCTTCCCAGATTCTGCCTTTTGGCTTTTTCCCTCTGCCTCTGTCTCTTTTTCTGTTTCTCCCTGTTTTAAGTTGTGCAATCAGTATTCACACATTCTTATAACTAATAGGATTAGAGGCGTTGCAAAGGGATTTGAACAAGATAATTAGTTTACTGCTTAGCCCACAATATAACAGGCAAAACCCCTCTGAGAAGAGGCGGACAAAATGGGTCAGCAAATGTGTGGGAAATGAGGTAAGGCCTCTCAAACAGGGCTTCAATCAGCTACGCCTATATGAAAGGATCCTGGAGTATTCATTCATTGCTGCAGACCGTTGACTTTTTTGGCTTGGCCACCAGAGGTGTCAAGGAAAAAGACCAAGGTGAGCAATGGGAAATGTTGCTGGATATGAAGGAGCCGGTTTCAAGTGCTTAAACGTAATTTAAGGTTCTTTGCCACCATGCCACATATAGCAACTCTAGAAAAGTGAAACAGCCTCGAGCAGTTTACAAAGCTGAGGCTATAAAAGCAAAGCTTCTTGTAAACCTTGGAGTGGATCACATCTCAGAAACAGGCAACTGAAATATTGAATCAAGAAACTTAATTTAGATTTAGTGTTATGTTTGAACCTCTATCTAGGAGTTATTTAAAACATAAAATTTCTAGCAGTGCATTTAAGCATTCCATTTAAATATACTTTTTCTAGTTTTAAGATGGGCCAGATAGAAAAAGGCTCCAAATCCAGTCCCCCCGTCCTCCGCCCGGTGACATTAGTATGGTACGTGAATTACTAAGAGATGGTATTTGGTTTCCAAAGGAGTAGCAGGAAATGCCTCAAAGTTCCTGCTTTTTTTTTTTTTTTTCTTTCCCTGTGAAACTTGTATGAACCACCAGAGTGATCAAAGCTGCCACAAGTTGTTAGAAGACATGTCGACTTGGTCCTGCCTGTGTATGATAATTTAGAGGTGCCTCCTCTCCAATGGAAGAAACAGCAGGAGCTTCTCTAATGAACTGTCCAGCAGCTCTATCTTGCAGTGTATATACAACCAGAGGTGAGAAGAGGTTAATCCATAGGGGAACTAGTTAGAAAAGCAAAGCGAAAAATACCAGGGAGATATATGACCAAAATTCAACTTGAAGATGGTTGCTGACACGTTTGGTTTCTTTTAATGAAACTCTCTTTTCAATCTGTTGTTTTTTGTGTCAGCTTGTAAGTTTTAACATACTTCAGCTGTGGTGCAGGAGTATGCATTGCATATGCAATACAGAACAATACAGCATGACATGTTGCTTGTAGCAAATTGACCTCCTATTCATTTTAAATACCTGTATCTTATTTCTAATGGAGATTAGATTCCTAATCTTGAGATTAGTCTCAGTTTTATTTCATCATGGGGATTTATTACTATAGTCTTTACCTGTTCATAAATGTAAGGAAGACAAAGACATTCACTATTAGACATGTACATACCTGGCAGTAATATGAAATCCTTATACTGTAATCCTGGCTGTTGTGATTTTCATTGTTAAGCACATTTATGCAGAGGTTTATTCTGATTTTATTTTTTTAAAAAAACCTGACAGTTTCTCTTTGTTGTTCAAATGCATTTTCTCTGTTACTTTGTTCAACTGCAAGGTAAGATGTCATCTCTGCCTTAACTGGGAGTCTCTATTTTGTGTTGCTTATTATTTTATACATGGAAAAGGGAATCATGCATATTAAAAGTACTGTGGAAAACAGACACTGTGAGACGTTTTCTGGTTCTTCAGGTCAGGTGTTGTACCATACATACATTTGTTTTCATATGTGGAGGGTAATTTCCCACTGGAAGTGATGTGTCCCTAATCAAAAAAAGTAGAATCTAAACAAGAAAACCCAACAAGCAGAAATTGGTATAGGTATGCAGAAGTCTATATAAGTCTCTTCTTCCTGTTCTATATAAAAATATGTGTTCATCAGTATTATAAATAGTAAGTTTCTACAATGAAATTTCAACTAGGTTAAAGGAAAAGAAAAAAAAAACAAATGCAGGAGAGTAAAATACATATCTTAAAGTTCATCAGAACATTTATTTTTAAGCTTAGACTTAACACCTGAATAAAATCAATGTCAGCAACAGATTTCATTTTGTATAACCAGCTGTTTTGAATCCTGGCTTTGAATCTGGTAAGTCCTTTTCCTTAAAGTACCAGTATTTTAAGTTCTATTTAGAATAGGGTTATCTAATATCTCTTTGCAAGTCCATATTTCTATATGATTTTTTATGCTTGTTTAACTGTTCAATTAATACAGCTCATAAAACAGTTCTGGACATATTTTCTATTCAGATATTTGTGTAAAACATTATATCAGTGAGGAAACTTTGGCTTATTTTCATTATTTATAGATGTGGATGGGAAGATGGTTAACAGAGGGCAAAAGGGATATGGAAGAGAAACTGAAAAAAAAATACTGCAGATCTAAGGCTTAATTAGATATTGTGAATCCCTACTGAATGCTGAATTTGATCTTTTCGTTTTCACAGATTGCAGACTTTTCGTTCTCACCCACGGTCTAGTTAAAATTGATGCTAAGGGAAAATATTTAAATATTTTTGTTCCTGTTTGGAGCAAATGTTTGTAGATATATCCTCATGACACCTTGGCTCCTTTGGCGGTTTTGGTGTAATTTTAGTTGGCATATGTGAAGCTCTCAGCAGCACTGCAGTTCAGCTCTCAGACTTACTCAGTTGCAAGTCAGGGATGGCTCCTTATCTGTGTTTACTTTTCCAGTAATATATATACTCTTGGAGTGCATATGTGAACTGCTTTTGCTTCTTCCTCAGAATGCTGTTCTTGGTAGCACAGTTCCTGTGTTATTCTGCAGGGTTTCAAACCTGACACACAATTTTGAAGTATAGTATTAGTTTGAATGGTCAGTCTTCCTGAAATACTGACCATCCACCCCAAAGCTTTCATCCACCTGGCCACTGGAAGAGATTTCCATCTCTGACAAAAATCCCTTGAACTCATAAGGAGTGCTAGGGAGAAGCATATGAGGACTTTGCCGTTTCAGAATGATTTTTTTAAAGGGGTAACTGAGAATGTGGCAAGATTCACTGCCATTCCTCAAAGAAAACCCAAAAAGCAGCACCAAACCCCTGAGTTTTGTTAAATATGAAAGATAATTATGTTAAGGACTTGCACATGGTCCAGTTGTCTGAAATACTACTTTTGGTGTCACAGTAATTTGTCATGGGGCATGATGAAAATTTATAAATGGATTACAGAATACAGTTTTCTTATTTTTCTTGTTGTGTTTCGCCATCTGAGGAGAATTTTGTCTTTGTTCATATATGCTTAAATTAGGGAAGCCTATAATTTAAATGTTCACTGCTGTTTTTCTGTGAGCAGTTTGTGATTCAAAGATGTATTTCATCACATGCTTAACAATAAACTTGTGAGTAGTTACAATTAATTTAATGGGATTTAAGCACATACATTAAATTGTACATGCTTCAATGCTCTCCTGAATTGGGATGAGTTTATTTGTATGTTTGTGGTTAATAATAGCTGTGTTCAACTGATTTAGTGTAATTTTCCATCCTGTGTCTTTGAAGGTGCTGTGCCATAGCCTATACAATTCATATTGTCACAGGTCATCTTACAATATGTAACAGCTTTATATTTAGCTGATAATTAGGATCTTTGAAGAGTAATGCTTTTGTTTATTTTCAGATTTAGTGGGGATGAGAAGCATTCCCTAAGTAAACTTCATTCCTAACCTATCAAAATTAAGGTTGGATGTTGATTATTAAAAAAAAACCCCCAAAAACAAGCAAAAAAAAAAAACCACAAACAAACAAAAAACAAACAAAAAAAAAAACACCAACAAAAAACGAGGAAGCAAAACAAAATGAAAACCAAAACCTAGAAAAAACACCTCAAACCAAACACAAAACAAACAAAACCAAAACCAAAAACCTGGAAGTAATCATTAGAGAGTTTGGGGTTTTGCATTGGAGATTTTTGAGTTTTGGGCTTAAGTATTCCCTGGTTTTGTGAGCGAGGAGTGAGAGGTAGAGGCTTGGCTCAGGTATGTCCAAGGGGCAGGGGGAAGATGTGCAATAAGTAGTTTTGCTCCCACTGTTGGAACACACATTCATTGAAAACAGTTTCACTTGTAAGAAGCACAGCAGAACCCAACCTCAAACTTTTCTGCCTCTTTTTTTGAGACACTTCCTGTCTTGAAAAAGTTTCTTCAAAGGCATAAATACTGTTAACCATCTCTCTCCTAAATCACCTTAAACATGTGGAATAGATAATTCAAGCAAAGTTGTAACTAGCCTGAATTTACTATAAACTTGGCTTTAAATTAGGGAAATCAAGTTGTTTATTTCTCGTGCAGTGGTTAGGAATTGAAGCAGGAAATCATGCTGACAAATGAAGTGAATGGGAACAGGAGACAGAGTTACTCTGTGATTTAATACATTGTCCTAAATATGTTATATGTATAACTCTATAGAAATTTTAGCTCTTTACTGCCATAAAGCTGTGACTTAAGTGATATATCTTCAATAATTCTACAGTATTTTGATTCATAAAAGTTGAGTAGATTGGAAGGAGCTTAAAAAATGCATTTTAGTAGGCTTTTTGACAGATGTGATTTAAAAGCTTAGAGAAAGCAATGCACCTGTCACTTTTAATTGCAGAAAGCTTTCCATCTATTAACTTTATTTTGCCAGAGCCTTCTAATGAAAAAGTTCCAATATCTAATTTAATTTAATTTTCAGTGAGTTTGCCAGAAGAGCAATTAATTTTTAGAACTTCCAACTATTAAGCTGTGCTTCAGAAAGCAGTCTATCTTACATACCATTAAGTTTCATCGTATGCCTGTCATACCTTAGGAACATCTTGATATCCTTGAAGAAATGTGGCAGTGAAATGTAGACATATTGTCTGTAGCACTAGGTAGGGTTTACAAATACAAATGTTCCTATGATTGGGTTATTCCTATCCATCATTAGATTGCATCTCTCTGGAGCTATAAGTACATCTGTGCCTGGCAGGCTTATGTTATCACCGATGCATATGGGGACCATGTGTCAGTCTTCCAACAGAGATATACAGCCTTGTGTAGGAGCAGGATTGGATATGCTTGTGTTTCAGCCTCTAAATCAATTTCTGGAACCTTTGCTACAGATGTTGGAAGCTGCAGGTCTGTAAAAAGAGTATACTGTAACATGAACTGAAACAGAAGAATAAGCATGAGAAGGAATTAGCCATATGGCAACAGATAGCAAGTGCAGTGGAGCCTGTGAAGAAGCAAATTCTCACACCTTTTCAGCTTTCTGTGTAAATATTGTTTAAATTCAATCACCTCAGAGCTCAGAGCCGGTCCCATTCTAAGAGGAAATCTGTTCATACTCAGTTAAAAGAGTGGGTACAGATGCTCTTGCTGTTGTAAGATGCATGTGCTAGGATTTTTGAGCTGGTGGAAGTCTTCCTGAATTTCCTAGAAGTACAAATGGAGTCACGCAGACTGCTTTAGCAGAAAGCCTGCCTGTATAGTGCTGAGATGCTGTTGATCTGTTTAGTGGCTATTATTGATACGGGCACAATGCCATGTGTTCTTATATTTAGCCTTATTTTTTAAATCCCTTTTTAACATTTATGCTTCAAACAAAATACAGTGAATCTCAGTTTTTAAACATTTTGTAGTATATTTCCAAATTAGTCCTTAAGCAAGAGGGAAGCTTATGTATTGTTTGCTGGGGTTTTTTAAAGTAAATTTAATAGTCTTTTTTCCTATTACCATAGCTGTTCTCAGTCTCTCTCTGGTCACCTGGACCTCTCTTTTCTGAAATTACTGTTTACTCACCACAGGAGTGTGTAGTATCTTGTGAATGGAGACATCAGTGTCACCCTTGCTCATCCTGAGTGTGCTGCGCTCTCGTTTGATTGCAGTTGCTTAACTCAGATCCATCCCATCCAACTGCCTCTGTGTGCCCTCACATAGCAAAACACAACACCCATCCTCCTGAATTAAAAAACCCTCAAACAACAACAACAAAACAACCACAGCCCACATACAATAGCTCTTTACCCTAATTATTAAGGCTTCTCAGTGGGATTTTCTGGATGGTTACTTGAGGCAAAGCTCCATCAACTATTTAGGAGAGTCTGGATATTGGTTAAAGGGAAAGAATGCAGCAATTTGGAAAAAAAGGCTTGAAAACATACAGATAGAGGGGAAGAAAGGGGGAAGGGTGGGTTTTTAAACTGCAATTAAGAGCAGCTACTTTTTGATGGTGTCAGTAGAAAAGAACAGTCCTGGAACAGAAGATCAGCTTTGCAGACTTCAAGCTTAGAAAAATTTCTGAACGGAAATTATTCCTAGTGCAAGCTGCTGAACCTCTTCTGCAAGTTTGAGAGGGAAATGTGATAAATATGGCAGAAGTAGCAATAAAACTTAAGCTTTTCTATAAAATATAGTAAATTCAATTTTGCATGGCTTATTTTTTCCTAGAACATTTAAATGTCATTTACATTACTGGTATTGTGGCAACAGCATACAGACAGGGCTGTAACAAGAAATGGAATTATTCACATTCTTGAAATGTGGAACAGGAGCGCTCTGATTCCGTTTTTTACCCATGGTTGTTCATTTTGGTTTGCTATTGATTAAGAAATTGGTTGTGATCAATTCATTCTGGAATGGTGAATTTTCTTTTTATTGCTTACATACATTTTTACCATTTTTATGAGGGTTTTCAATTCTAAATAACCCCTGAATTCAGCTAGGATGCACACTTCTTGTTTTACAGACCAGTTGTACTGCCTCTGCTGTATTCTCAGCTCCTTTTATAAGAGGAAAAGACCTCTTGAAATTCAGATTTTGTGTGTGGCACTGAAAGGGAAAAAATTGTCGTGACAGAAGTTTAGGGGAAGAGGCTGGAAGAGTCACAGAAAGAGAATGCAGTCTCAAGAAGAAAGAAAAGCTTGAAGCCCTTGAACATAAACTTGAGGCTTGACACTTCTGGGATGACCAGCTAGAGTATTAAAGGAATTTAATCCTGATCAGTGGGAAGTTTTACTTCCAGAGTACCTGGATATGTGCATCAGTAATTGCCCTGAAGTTTCTCGACAATTCCTTTTTTTTCTTTTAATTGACTTATATTAACCAGCACATACACAGCACATAATAAATAGAATAAACAAAAAAATCCAGTCATTCAGTTACTCAAATAATTGAGCTTGTTATTACTGTTCATTTTCAGTGAAGTGGAGGATAATATGAACATATGTTTCTTGTTCCTTCCATAATTAGTTTTCTCATAGAACAGCTTAAAGCCCTAGTTCTTTGGTCCAGAAGCCCAGTGGTGCTAGTCACTCTACTTACTCTGTTACACAGAGCAAGAAAAGTACCAATGAACTAGCACCCAGTAAAACAAAACAGTTTTTGTGACAGATATTACAGTATAAGAAATGACAGATGGGTATAAGCAGATGGGTGAAGACCAGGAAAGCAGTGATATAATATTGGTCATCTTGATAAGCAGCATTGGTGGTAGCTTAGCTGTTGTCTGTTTTTTTTAAATCATCCGTGGTAATCCTTTTAAAAATTTACTTTGGTTTCTTTCATGGTTTTAGCATAGTTTTTTGGCACTGACAGGCAACAGCCTTAAAGCTTGAAGCAACAGTGTTTCATATATATTATGCAACTACACATATTGCATAAAGCTAAGACTGTACAATAAATCTCTTATCAAGCAATCAACAATCATCTCAAGAGACAATCCCCAAATTGCATCATTCGACTCAAATGAAGGAGGAGTGAGCACAGTGCTGTTCAACATTAATGGTCTGCAAGATCTTTTCTGGTTTACTCTCCAATTTTTCCCTGTCCCTTGATAAATTGTTCAAGGTTAGTTTTACTGTTAGGAAACACTTGAACTACTCAGGTTATTATTAGAGTAAAAGGTTGGAGTTATACTTCATGAAAAATGTCCATGTCCAGGGATGTAATTATTGCTTCTCTGTATTGGAATTGCAGCTCTGCATAATGGAGTTGGATCAGGAGTCTGCTCTGCTCTGTTTTGAAGAACAGCTTGCTGAGTGATGTTTCAGAAGAGAATATACAGGGTTATAGACTGTGGAGTGAAACTAGACAATATACCAGACAACCTTTCAATCAGTTCCTGAAAGTGCTTACAGTTTCAATTCCAAAGCAGGTGAAACAATATTAAATATTAAAGACATGTTGACAGCTGCAAACTTCTTTTAAAAAAGAAGTTTTGTTACAGGGAAAAGTAGTGATAGATTTTTCAGATACTGTTGAAGAGGTCTTTTGGAAAATTAAATATGTCATCTCATCTATTCTTAATGGGAGCAGATCCCCAGCCAAGCCAAATGGATGTTTCAGCCATGCATATGCTGAGTGTCTAACGTACCAGAAGAAGTGAAAGTTACCTGGCAGAATCTTATTTTATTCTTTTAAAGTTCTTAACTTATAGTGCATTTTCAAGTCTGTCAAGTGTAAGAGTTGATTAAAAATTAATCAACAAATCACCTATCAGAGACTAGTAAAATGAACATAGCGAAATCTTCACCCTTTCCCTACAAAGAAGCAGTCTTTTGTGGGCTTGTATGAAAAAATTACACATAAAAAGTTAAGTTATTTTCTATTTTGCCTTCAATTCTAACCTGGTTAAAGAAAAAGGAGAGGGAAATCCGTGAACAAAAACTGTATCTAACCTAAACCTCCACTGGTACGGTTTGAGACCATTTCCTCTTGTTGTGGCACTTGTTACCCGAGAGAAGAGCCTGATCCCCACCTGTCCACAACCTCATTGAGATAGTCATAGAGAGTAATAAGGTCTTCCTGAACCTCTTTTTCACCAGACTAAACACCCCCAGTTCCTTCAGCTGCTCCTCATCTGACTTGTGCTCCAGACCCTTCCCCAGCTCCATTGCCCTCTGGACATGCTCCAGCCCCTCAATGTGTCTTGTGGTTCAGCGCCCAGAACTGAACACAGCACCTGAGGTGCAGCCTCACCATATGGATATACATCCATGTGGGTTAAAGCCATTTCCCACTGCAAACTGCAAATAGGGCTGTAGATCAATGACACCCTCACACATCACAGCTGTGCTGCTGTCTTGGGCCCTATTAGGGAATGATAGTGCTATTAGGGATGCATGACAAGCAGCAGTCAGTAAAATGTCACTCAGTGCCTTCCTTCAGCTTGACCAATTTGAGACTGTATGAAGGATAGAGAATTGTCAGTTCTTTTCTTTGGGGGTGTGAGGGGTGTTCTTAAGAGCTTCAAGTTTTGCTTTGAAAAGGATTACGCTGAAGCCAAATTTGAAGTAGTATTGCAAGTCTCTCTGAAATTGTGGGTGGTCCTTTCCTCTTTAGGAGCTACAACATGTAATTTCCTTTCCTGTTTTGTTTTGGGGTTTTTGTAGTCTAAACAAAAGAGAATTATATATTAATTTAGTGGAACAGACTATTAAAGACTGCTTTCCTTTTCAAAAATAATTTCCAATAAAATACATGTGTGGTCCTAATACTCCTATTTCATTGCACAATTAGCATTTGCTCTGCTAGGCCACTCTAGAACAATAAAGAATAAATGATGAATCTCCTTAAGCAATTATTTTCAGTAGGATCAGAGTATACAAATTGATTTAAGTACACTTTTGGAGACATTGTAGAGTAGAATTGATTTTGCAGCCCATGGGTTAACTTTTCTGCCAAGACTGAGATTAGAGGTTTTGGCTTAGTCCAAACCCAAAATGTATTCCTATTAAAAAGTAAAAGGCCTAGTACTCAGTGCTATTTAGATTCTGCAGAAATCACCAATTACTAATACTCAGAATTATAAATAAATTGTGTATTATATTGCATGGGTATGAAGAATCAGGCTGTTTCTCAAGCAAAAGAAAAAGATTAGCACTAATTATCAGAATTTAAATTTTGGATTACTTATGCTAAATGTTGAGGCTGAAGGTGCTGATAAACTCTGGAGATTACCAGGCTACCAGTACCACTACTGTGTAGTGCATTACTTTTTCTCTTCTGTATGTGTTCTGTACTTATGCATAAATGATCTCTCTTCTTTAATAAATAAATAGATAAAGTAGATTAAAAGATCTGCTGCTTAAATAGTACAGAGGATAGTATGCCAAAAGGTATAATAAGAAGTACATTTAGATTCCATAACAGATTTATAAATGGATGACATTTAAAAAACCTCAAGCATTAAGAATGAAAGAAACATCAATGATATCATCAGAAGTGCTATCATTAAAAAATGAGAGAAGAAAGTAGGCAGGGAAATTCAGTCTGAATACTTTTAGGAAGAAAAAAAAGGGTACATTCCTTACCATGGGAATTGCTGTGACTCTAATAATTCAGTCTGTGTTGCAGTGATGATTGCGCTGTTTTGTGAAATGTGAAATATTCACTTGGGCAATGTAGCACACCATGGGCCAGGGAGTGATCCTGCTTTAGCGTGAGAATAGGTTATGTGCCTTCTATGTGCAGCATCTGAATCTCTAGGGAGTCAACAGAGCAAATGGAAATTAGTGATGCAGAGAGAACCTGAAATTCTGTGATCTAAATCTTTCTCATCGGTTTTATGCTCCTCAGCAGGGCACTGTTACATGCTACCCCTGATACATACTGCCTTGGTTTCCTCATGTCTAAAAGGAGGCTAATAGTAGCTTTCTCACACATGAAATTTTAATCCTCCTATGGGAAACAGCAGCAGTAATGATTTACAGAACTAATGTTCAAAATCCTAATCTATAGTTTTTAGCTGCATAAGGGGATATAGATGTGCCTTAGAGACATATTAGCTACTGCTTGGTAGTACTGGACACCTTTTGTGTCTTCAAAATGAAAAGAAATAGCTACAAAGATTGTTTTACTAAAGAACAGAAGAAAAAAATCATTGAAATTAGTAGGAAGCTAACTAGTTTATTTCACAGTAAAGAATAATGGTACAGCAGAAGTGTTAGTTGTTTGATTTTGTTTCTTTTTTGTTTTGCTTTTTCAGAAGAAGAGTTTAGACTGAATTTTTAAGTATATATTTTTAAACATTTCCTTGTTCCATCGTAATTGATCTGTAGATCTGCCAAAAGCTATGCCTACTAAAAGGACATGACAAGCCATTTGGGTATAAGTTTATCTTCATGAATAAGTGATGGCATACTGTAACTTGTTATACAGTAACTGTATAAAGTTAAAGCCAACCATATGTCAGTATTCTAAAAATTAACTGGATAAGCCTCATTTGACCGATGGGAAAGGTACTTAATTGTTTGTATGTATTAACGTATTTTCTGAACATGGGATAAAACGTGTTGTATTATAGATTAAAACATTTATGTTTGTTCAGTAAGCTCGTGTTACAATACATTTCTGTCACAATGGAATTCCCAATAGGCTTCAGTAGCTTCAGTTCACCTGAGCTACTAATTTTAAAGGAACTGTCTCTCCAGGATACTCCCCCTGCGTTAACACCACAACGTTCAGTTGCACTTTATTCTTGAAGACTTTGTACTTTGGTTTGATTCTCATTACATAGTTTCGAAAATAATTTTTGTACTTACATACTTTATCCTAATACAATAAAACTTGCGGTTGTCAAAGCATGGCTCTGTAGCATTCAGAAAAGGTCTTAGATTAAATTCCTAGTCATACTGGAACTTCGCAATTTAGGAGTATGGTTGTATACTGATAAATGAAGTTTCATGGACAGAAAAAAAAACTGTTCAGAACTTTTCCATGATAACACAAGACACCTAATACAGACTAGAAAAACGTCTTTATTCAAATTTTGAAAGTAGAAAACACGCATTTTAGGAGTGAAATCCAAATCAGATATCCATTAAAACATGAGAAATCTATTTTGGCGTTTCATTCTCTCCTCTTTGCATTGGAAAGCCCATGGCTATGGCAGCTTTTGCAAACAGCTGCCAGTGTTCCTGATAACATGAAATAGTCTTTTGCCATAGGTCTCTGGAGACATATCAAGACAACACTTGAAACCTGGGGCTGTGGCTCCCTTGTCTTACACTGTCATGTTGCAGCATGTTCTCGCCTTCCATATCTCAGATTTTACTGCTGGTGTCTTCAGTGCCTCCCAGTGAGGCAGAGTACTTTGTTTTCCCTAAGATCAAAGCTGGGGAATAAGTAATAGCTCTCGGGTCTTGCTCTGAAATAGCTTTGAGGTTTTAGGTGATGTGCCTCATTAATGTGACTGTGACTAGAGAAGTATCTCAGATCATGCAAGACCTCACAGATATCTTAATGAAGTCCAGGATCCAGTGAGTAACCTATGCCAGAGCATATTTCACAGGCTCTTTCTGCAAGAAGCTCCTCAATCAATAAGTTGTACATGTCTTCTCCCTGCCACCTCCAGTATTTTTTAAGTTGTACTTAGATACAGAAATAATTGTGGCAGCACTGAATAGTACTGAAGAAAAAGCCAAGCATAATAAAACCAACTGAAATGACAGGACTATTTGATATTCATAAATTAATTATTTGGTTAGTTTTACTATTTTAGGATAAGTGTCTAATTGATACTTACATTCATAAAAAGAAGTTGTTACTTGTTCCATCAAAATCATCTGATTAGCCTAGGTGATAATTGTAGGTCCCTTTCAACAGAACTACCCTATTCTAAAATATGCTGTTTATTTTTTTCACCACCTTTGTATTTCAAGTTCGTATGTTTGATTTGCAGTCAAATAATTTAAATAATTCTCATTCTTTTTATTTCTTTGAATGTCCAGTAGTCTCATTATCTATGAGACTTTGCCAGCTTGTACAGGCATGGAGGATTTAATGCAGAATAGAGTTGGCTAATGTTACAACTATTGTTTTCCAGTAAGAGAAGTACTTAGCAAGGCTTACTTCATTCATGTCACTTATATGTAAATGATTTTCAGGATGCTGATCATGGAATACCCACTTTCTGAGATGTTTTTATAAACTGGCATAAATAAACCAGTAAATATTCAATACTTAGTTTAGCTGAGTATTTCTGCCTTTTCCTTTAAAAATCAGAACACATTGCTCATTCCCAGTACTCAGTATTTTGCAAAGTACGGAATGGCAGTAGAGATTTATGATATCACTGGTCAGACACAGAGGGAGGTTAAACCATAGAGGAAAATAAAATTACAAGTAATTAAATTTACAAGCAGGTTTGCCATCTTCAAAAGATTTAGTGTTTCAAAATGAAAAATGATTTAGCCACACAACGAAACTGTGATACAGCCTTAGAAGTTTATGATATAGATATTACATGTGATGTTTCAATTTATATAATTAAAAATTGAGCACTCCTTTTTAAGGGTATATAGGATATTTAACTGAGAACCGTACATGGTAAGTAATAAAATAACTGCAATGCAGTAGTGTTTGCATTTCTTAAGAGCTGAAACATTCTATCAGGATCATTAATTTCAGGTTATCTCAGGGCTTTATCTTCAGATAAGCAAGCAATACTGTATATGTCTTCAAGTTTTTTTCTGAGAACAGGTTAGTATCTTCTATTGGTATGAATTTCAAATGCTCACAGTAGTGTAAGCTGTGAGGTTTTTTCCTGATACATGTCTATCTACTAGCCAGTAAATATGATAAATATAACTGTACCATTTCCATCCTGTTCTTAGGAAGGATTCAGTGGTAACAAGGTTTTTGGCAAGGTCTTCCTGCTATTTTCGCAAGCTTAATACATTATCATTACCAATGTATTCTTGGAGAAAAAAACTCCAGAATACACAAAATGAAGCTGTTTGGGAGGGAGGGTGGGGCAGAGGTGTTTAGGGTGTTTTTCATGTTGTTGTTTCTGTTACTGATTTTTTTCCTAGTTCATTAGTTTGTGAAATGCAGAAATCTACATTCTTTTTTAGGCATAATTTCAAATCGGGCAAGTTCAGTTGCTTTGTCAGAATATCCAAATTAAATCTTTAATCTTTAGAAATCGGTTTAAAAGCTGAGGCATATGTGCTTATCAAAATCCATTGCATGTAAATTGCCTTTATCCAGTCTGTTTAAAAATAAATTATATTTTACATAAGCATGGTAATTGCAGAACTTACTTGATCACGGATCTTAGAGAATCTATAGTATTTCTGGTTTTATTGATGAGTTTGAATACTTGGGTAGACTATGTTAATTATAAAAAGTAGTCATTTAGATGCAGCATATTTAGTCTTTAATTTAGAAACGCACACCTGACCTTCTGAGAGAGGAAAAAATAGTAAGCAAGTTTTTTAAAACATTGCTGTAGTTGGGCAAAAATTCAGAAATCTTTGTGCATTCTCCACTGTGTATCTTCATTTATAGTGGGATTCAGCTTTGTTTGGTGTATGAATTTGGTTTGCTGTTTTTACATTTGAGAAAATGGGGTTGCAGCCAGAATATTACAACTCAGAAGAATGCTTGACATATATACAGGTTAAACTCATCCAAAACAACCTGCTGTACCCAGGCTGGTTTGTGCCTCTAGAGCAGCAGCAATGCTTATTTGTACCTCCTCTAAAAAGAGTGTCAGCTGCTGCCAGTCTAACTCATCCGAGTGGCTTTTGGTGCAAATCTGCTATTTATCCCTGTATTACCTTTTAACTTGAGGAAACAAACCTGAGAGTTCTCCTTGAGAACATCTCACAGTCAGAGAGACTGAAGTTACAACCTGGCCCTGAGCGCAGGGGGAGCGGTGGAGGCCAAGGAATGAAGGTGTTCTGCCTGCCACTGCATGACATGACTGAAGCCCACAAAGTTGCACTAAGGAATTTTCTTGAAAGGTCAATGTCCAAGGTATTCCCCTTCAGACTTAATAATTCAGAATGTATCTTTCTAGGAATTATATAATAGTCAAGAACGATTTAGTTGAAAGAGGCCTCTATGACAGCTAGAATCTGCATACAGATGAATTTGTCGAAACATCACACTAGATCATTGTGCTCTATTTAAAGAAAGAAATTGTCAGATAGCCCTGGCTTTTTTACTCTAGCTGTACTTTTTAATCAATTCTGCTGTTCCAGAGATGTTCTGGATTTTGATATAAGGTCTTGGACTGTAATAATAATGGAGAATAATTTGTTCCAATGAAAATATCTTCGTCAGATTGCTGCTTTCTAATGTGAAGCAGGTTCATGCCTTTTTTTAAAAAACACAGATGTTTTCTTGTAAAAGTAGACTGTTTGGTTGGATCCTGGCTTAAATGTTATTGAAATGCTTAGACATTCTTTCATTTTAGGCATATCGATTACCATCATGAATTAGAGTCTCTATTCAAAACGCTGCCTATTTTTGAAATAGAAGATGAAATAGCAGATGAAGTCCACACAGTTATTAGTGCAGCTACACAATGGCTGAAAAGGAGTTTTGCACCCTTCCTCACTACAGAATATAAGTTGCAAAGACAAATCAATGTAATGTTGGCCTGCAAAATTGTCTGGTTTTATCTACAAAATAGATTTTTGCCCCATTTCCCCTGAAAGTCGCAACGCACCTTGTGCTATTTGTGGCCCTTTTTGTGAGCAGTCTAAGAATTGCAGTGGAGTGGGTTCAAACGTCAATAAAAAAGACCACACGCAGCTTCTGAGTTGTGAAATGTAGGTGTAATTTATGCAAGAAGAAAAAGTTGAATGTTTGTTTAAGCCCCTCAAGGGTTTTATAAGGAAACCTTTTTACACTGAGCAGATGAAAACTTGAAGCAATCAATAAATAATTACTAAAATTTTTCTTGCTATCAGGAAAATCATACTTTTTATGAGAAGTAGAATTTTGCAGTGTAGAAATGAACTTACACTTTTGTTACAGAAACACTTCCAAGAAAGTTTCACAAACCAACTGATGCTGTGCAAAAAGAATTACTTTTGGAAAACAACATTTGCCAACCTTACTTAGCTCCCCATGTTTAAACGGATGCTTCAAACAATGCCTTGTTCAGCAAGGTTGGGAACCTTTGCAGTCGAGTAGTTTACATTTGAAATGAGCTAAAATTGCCAGGGAACACAATACTTCAGTCTGCTTGAGTTTGTGCTACACGGAAATGGTGTTGGCTGTGTGGACCCAGCAGTAAATCTAGCATGCAGGTAGTTAGTCTGCTGCCTTTTGCATGTGCACACACACACAGACACACCTATGCACGCATACAGCCTCAGTATATTGTCTGTTGAGGAACTTGGCACTACAACGAACTTGGCATCACAAGGAATAGCAGTCACTTGTAAGTCCATGTGTTTGTGCCAGAATTTCCCACGGAAACAAAGATTTTGCACATTGATATTTTCCATTAGATTTTAAAAAATAATTTACATTTGGCCTCAGTATTACTCATCTTTCACTTTTTTTAATTATATAAAATGGTGAATGATGATACTCTATTAAATGCCATGAAAAGCTTAATGCACCGTTACCCATTATCTCCTGCAGTATATATTTATGAGTATGGCAGTGACTTACATAGATATATACATATATCTGTGTTATAAACTAATCACTGATCATGATACAAATCACTGCTGCTAGCTTAGCCACTTCACACACAATTTTTATATAGATAAAATGTATTACTCAATTAAACAGAAGTGTAAATATAGATATTTGCGTTTTATGCTTATAAGGGAGTTTTTTTTCAAGGAAGTAGGCTGTTAAATCATGTTACCGTAACAAATGCTGAAGGCTGCTTTTTCATTCATTGCCACTGAATTTATTGTCAGAGCAGTGCAGTCATATCCCATTTCAAGATTACTTAGGTGGCTTGAAAATTAAATCACAGCTCACAAATTCTCTTTTTCCACACACGATTAATAATACTAAAATTGGGTCTAGTTTTAAGTATACTTTGCAAGATATTGCAGTGCAATTAGGTGCATGAACTATGAAGGATTTAGTAAATAGAAAGTGATTTCCCATAAATTAACAATGAATTGGATAAAACAAAAGTGTTGTCAATGTATGTGGAATTATTTTCAAAATAATTATATTGATATAAATTTTGTTAAAGTTGGGAACCATGGGGTTTATAAAGTCCTCAAATTATTTTTTGTGAGTTCATAAATCTGAAAGAGATCTTAAGGAGTGGTTGCTCAGAACTGAAAATATTGAGCTCATGCTAGATTATGTTTTAGAGAAAGAATATATCATAAGCATGACTTTTTAGTCTAATCAACTAAATGATTCTTTCCTGTTCACTTACTCTGAGCTAGATCTCTTATTTCTGTGCACAGTTTTGCAACGTTTCTCTAAAAACTCTCTCTGAAAAAGTCTTCTAAAGATGTCTGTAAAGCTCAAGACAGAGAAACTTCTGTTAGGAATTGGATTGCAATTTGGTGTGCTTTTGGAGTGAAGATCCTGGATTGATTTTAGCAAAATGAAGTCTAGTTAACCACAAGAAAACTGCTGTTCAAATGGACTTCAAATCGCTCTGTAGAGACACCAGTATACATCTGATTTGTTTGTACATGTTATTCAGATGCTCAAGAAAGCTTCTTTATGTAAGAATATGTGTCTCCCATATTGTGTGCAGATAGGTGTATCTTCGAAGGCTTCCATAAGAAGATCTGATTTTACAATTTTAGTACACCAAGGTGGACAGGCTCCTTTGCAAGACTTCAAACATTTCTGTACCGTGTGTGATAGGTGTGTTTGGTCCAGGGTAGCAAACTATTGTCTGAAGTGAAACCTCCAAACTTCATGTAGTATAGATACAGCAATAAAGACTTTAATGTATTGGTCATCTTCTATTGCACTGCATCATTGTTAATAGTGCATAGCATAAATGGAAAGTTCTGGATCCTGGTTTGCTTTTGTTTCTTTCTTTTTTATTTTTTCTGTCTCCTCTGCTAATGTCTTCAGTTCTCTAGATTTTTTTTTCCAATATTGACCTGTGAAGGACAAAAATGTGTCTGGACTGCAGAAAAAACTATATTCATACTGATAGCAAAAAATCACTGCTGAATAATAATTTTATAACCATGTTAATAATATTTAACTTTTGTAAAAGATAATAGTTTCAGATAGCATTGTACAGCTGTTCATACAGGGATTTTGGGGAGGAGTATTAGATATCTGCTACAGAATGTATTTTAATTCCTTCTTTTAAAATATATGGTGCTGTCTTTTAAAAAAATGGTGCTTGACACTCTGAAACAAAAGTCAGAAACATTAATTTCAGATATTACACAGCTTCGTAGTTGTTTGTCAGTAGCTCACTATTTGTCATTTTTGCTGGATTTCAGTCTTCCTTACATAAAGCTGAACATACTATCAAATATGGATTTGGAATGGTTGAAAAATGAAAACACTTCCGCTTTTGTTTGGGGTTTTTTTACATATATGTTGCTATTTTCTAAAGGAACTACTTAATGGGACACAGATAAACTAATTTGGCTCTTATTGCTACTTCTTTTCCTTCAATTACAAATCAGTTAATGTAATAAGATGAGCTTCATTGGAAATATTGACTGAACCATAATGGCTGAAATTATATTCTTATATTTTCTTTTTGTTACAAGCAGAACTAAATATATATATATATATATATATATATATATATATATAGTATTTACATTTAATTTAATTTTTTTTCTTAGCGATCTCAGTGAAAATCAGATTCAAGCAATACCAAGGAAGGCATTCCGAGGAGCAGTAGACATAAAAAATCTGTAAGTATTTTCTTCCTTCCATATGTTCTGATAATAATACTTTGTTGATATCTTTTTTCTAAGAACTCTTATAGCTGCTTAAGGAATCTCTGTATAAACCCAATACTTATCATTTACTGTGGCAAAATACTTTAACATATCTTAAACATCCTAAAATTGCCTTATGGAAATGTGAAACATTGAAGTAGAGTTGAAGACAACATGGCATTATAACTGTTAGTTTATGAAACCTGAGTTTAATATTTGAATGTCAGGCAATTTGAAACATTTTATGGTTTCATGTGGAAAAAATCATTTTGCCTTGGTTTTAAAAGTTTGCCTTTTGTTTGCTTGCATAAAAGAAGGGAAAGTAATGCTATTATGTAGTTTTGCTAGCATATGTTTTTATGCTTGTGTGACTATTTTTCTTGCTCATTTTCTTCTGTTGTCTTTTTTGAAAGAAAGATATCCACTTTCCTGGAGATGGTGACTTTGAAGTTCATGGGCAGGTTTTGAATTCTTACGGTTTCTAAATGTGGAAATATGTGAGTTTCAAGACAAAGCAAAGCAGTGACTTTTCAACTTTCTGTTCAGAGTGTTAGGTTAGTTTAGTGGACTGAACAAGCTGAATAACCTGAAGACTGTGATGAGCTTCTGTAGTAGGAAACAAAAGGTCATGCTCTCAAAAGCTATGACCCCTGCTATAAGCCAAGGACTCATCACTTACAAACAACCAACAGAGGACATACAATAGTGGGTTCCAGAAAGACTATGGAGCTTCCAGCATGATGCAACTGTGAAAAAATACTATTGCTATCTTACATGGCATCAATAAATATAGGGAAATATTAAGTCATTATAGGAGGCTTTCATGTAATTTCTGCTGAAATAATCTTTGTTAATTGAAGTTGCCAGTGTTAAAAACAAAGACAAACTTTCTAGTTGCACTGCATTGAAAACAAGAGTGCCCTGTGACTGTGAAGGGAGGGTCGTGATGTATCCTCAGGAGGAGAGGATGGGACAGGAAGCCCTTTGTGTTTCTGTCTTCCTGTGATGGACTCCACTTCATTCTGCTGCCTGCAGAACTGCACACAAATTGGTGAGGAAAATGCCTTTTGAAGATTTAGCAGAATGTCCAAGAATTTGGCCTACTACAGTTCTTCCCTGCAATGAAATTTTATCATACCTCAGTAGAAAAAATTGTGTTCAACTCTATTGTGTTCCAAAACATGCAAGTGCTTCTCAAAGTTGCTTTGTTACTTTGTTTAATTGACAATTTGAGTTTTTATTCAGAACTAGTCCCATCACTATGCATGGTCAAAAAGAGTCTTGGCTACAAGAAGCCTGCATTTTCCTGCATGATCTTTTATATTTGAAAATTTATACAGCTACAAAAAGGAACTTTAGTAGCAAAAATAGTAACATCATTGAAAATATTCTAGTGGCAAAGCAGTAGTTTAGAATATAAGTGTACTTATGTATTGTAAGAAAACTCCAGTCAGAAACTGCATTAGGGTGCTAATCTTTATCTGAGATACTAATTTTATCTTAGTGTGTATTTTTAAGCTAAGGATCCTGACGTATGTCTGAAACTTCCATAAAACAGTAGATCTTATCTTTAAAGCCTTTCTCTTTTGGGGAAATAATTTTTAAAAAAAATAAAATCATAAATGCCATAGCATTGCCACAAATTCCTAATTATATCTGTGGCATATTTTTTATTGTGATAGGATAAATACTACAGATATCTCCTCATCAGTTGTCCCAGGACAAAAAAAAAAAAAAAAAAAAANAAAAAAAAAAAAAAAAAAAAAAAAAAAAAAAAAAGGGAAAAAACCATCAAACTCTTAATCTGAAAACTTAATGATACCTCTACAGTCCCTCTGCAGAATGACAAATGAGTTCATGGGGTGAGTTGGGTGGGTTATAGCACAGCATTTATGTAACTAGATCAGGCTGTTGGGCCTTCCCAGAATCTGGCACGGAGAGACAAACCCCAACCTTCCATCTAGCCTTGGACATTACCTGGAGTAGAAAGGTACAGCAACAATTTTACAAGTGATATTTCATTGTTCAAGAAAGTTAAGACAATTGATAAGTGATAGGTACAGAAGGCATCACTATTCAAACAGGAATTGAAGTATCTGAAAGGAGGTTGTAGTCAGGTGGGTGTTACTCTTTCCCAAGTAACAAGTGACAGAATAAGAGGAAATGGCCTAGAGTGGCACCAGGGCACATTTAAATTGAATACGAGGAAAAATTTCTTCACAAGAAATTTTTTCAAGCTTTGGGAGAGATGGTCTGGGGAAGAGATTGAGGCACCATAAACTGGAGGTATTTAAAAAACATGTAGATGCGGCACTAAAAGACATGATTGAGTGGTGGACTTGACAGTGGCAGGTTCACAGTTGAACTCCATGATCTTACAGGTCTTTTCCAACCTAAATGATTCTATGAGTCTATGAAGGTGATTAACCAAAAGTCCAGGAACCAAATATTTGTATGTCATTACTGAGAATTGTCATAAACAGAATTTCCTGTTTGTTCTAGTTTTGGCCATTTGTTCTAGCAATAGCCCACTAGTTGAGCATAATGTTGAAGACATTTCATCTCTTCCAAATTCATTTATGAGATAGGTGAAGGTACAAAGAGAACAGAAATCTGTATTAGAACATATTGTAATACATAAAAACCCCCAAATTTGTGTAACACCAGTTTCAGTTTAAATTACTTAGCCTATTTTTTTTAACATGAAATGATTAATAACCATCCAGAACAGTAGCTCTATTAAGCTGTTTTAAAAATGGTTGACAAATTTCATGGAACTTGACCTGGAAGTGTATTTTATGTTTCTGACTGGAGACTCACCATTTTCTCATTTCCACCAAATACCTTCCTGCTGAATCAGGAGTTGCAATGTTTTGGAAAACATCTTATAGTATACTTCTAGTCTTTGCAGAGCAGAGGGAATGAGTTGTTAACTCAGATAATCTGAAGGGAACTGCTTCCTTTCAGGTTGATTATACCACTATAACCTCCTGTCAGTAGAGTCATCTTGATGTTTCTCAGAAGCAGCTGTCCATTTTCCATAAAATGCATTCGTGATGTTTTCTTTCTGGACATCTTAATAACACTCACAGTATAGATTCTGTAGAAGATAAAAACAAAATGGGCAAGACATTATGAGAATTGACAACATGGGCAACCTGCCACACCCTCATAGTAAAGAGAATAACACACCCTGAGAAACCTTCAGGCTTCACAAGTGTAATTTACATCTAATTGGAATTACTCAGTTTCCAATATGTTATGCCTTTCGGCTTATAACTGGAAAGAGTCTGGCCCTGTCTGTGCTCTCACTTGAGGCAGTTGTAGGCAGTGTAGGTCCACCCTTTACCCTCTCTCTGAAGGCCAAAATAATGCAGTTCTTGCAGACCATCACCAAATGTCACCTGCTTCAACCCTCTCATCTTGGTGGCCCTGTTTGGACGCAGTCTCTGTCTTCTACTGGGGAGGCTATCACCAGGTGCCGTCTCTCAAACTCAGCGGTCATCTCACAAATGCCAAACAGGCAGAAACCCAGACTAGAAACCAGTATTCATTATTTTGGCAGTTCAGATGTAGGAAAACAAAATAGCTGACAAAAGTCTCAATTTTTCTATTCAAGGAATTATTCTTGAATGACTTACAGAGTAATACACTGTAAGTATAGCTACTGATCTGGGACTTGAGAGAAATGAGGGTGAAATTCTGGAAATACAATTCTGAAAGTTACCCCTAACTTGCTAATTTTTCAGGGAGAAAAGTGTTCACCAAGACATTAGATTCTTCAGAGAACACAGTGGCACCCCCTTTTTTAAAAAATAAGGAGAAATTATCATATAAATGGGAAACTAAACACAAATTTTTAATATACATGTTAACGAAGGTTTCGTAACCCTCCCTGGTGATACAGTACTCACCCTGGATGTGAAAGATGTTTTAAATTTTCCCAAAACAGGAACTTTGTTTGTATTTGAGATGGTAAGAAAATGCTTTAGGTGCCCAGATTGTAAGCTTAGATGAGGTTGTTTCTTGAAGCTGGTTGAATTAGGAAGAAAAATAACTGCGTTACAAAAAAATGTAAAGCAACACTGAAAGAACAATAGTGCTATGCTCTCCTTTTGAGTAGATTCTGGCATTATGACTTCTCCATTTCAAGTGTGTAAAATTTTATAAGATTCCAATTTTCTCTTTTTCTGTGTAATCAATGCTTGGCAGAGGATGGAAAGGAATGTTACCAAAAATAGCAGGGCACATTTTCATAATATCTCTTGCAAGGATCTTGTTCCCTGTTTCTCTTATCATGCTCTTGGCCTTTCTTTCGAGTACTCTCTTCTTTGTGTTCATTTGGTTCCATTTTTTCCCAGCAAGCAGAGGAGACCGTAGCTGTCATGCCAGGGATAAAGGCTGCAGGGCAATGTAGTAGCTTCACACACTAAATTGTCTGGGAAAATGAAGAATTAGTGAAGAGGGAGGCAGTCACCAGCATCCAATCAAAGTCCTTCCCATTATACTAACCTTTATCCAAAACCTTGATTGATATTACTTTTTGTTGCCCTGATGCCTCTTTCATGCAGATTGTGAAACGTTTTAAACTGCCACTAAAGACATAAATGAATTTTGTATTAATCTTTTTTTGGAATGATTGGACTTTTTAAAATTTCAGTTATTAGCAGTTGAAAAAGAGATTCCTGCTGAAGATGTTCTAATTACTTATTTCTTCTCAGATCACGCATAAAATTCCGGTGTGATTGGAAGTATATTTGTCTATGCATCTGTACAAGTGCTGTTCCAAGTGCATTGCTTGTCTAAGATATGCTTGAATAATCTAGAATTCAATATTTCTCATGCTTGCTCTTACTGGGAATCTCAATGGGACTGCTAGTCTACTCAGCCACCTGCATTTCAAGTTTACATCAAGAAGGATTTTCACAGGGTGTTAGTGAAATATATTCTGTGTATGCTTAGGATTTTTATTACAATAAAAAGTAGCTCTGAAGCCATGAAGGAAAGAATAGGTAAACTTTTCTAGTGCCTCCTAAACCTCTTGTTACGAAGCACAGGTGACCCTGTGGCCTTTGGGGAAAAAAAACCCGGCCGTTCTTACTGACTGTTAAAATAAATAGCATTTCAATACTATTTTTGAAATTTTGTTTTCTTTTAAAAAGTTATTTCTTATTAATGTGATAGTATCTTTGAATCACATAACATATTGATTGTTCATTTTGTATTTCTCCTTTTGATGATATTCTTCTGTTTCATTTTTACTTTTTTTTAATATTATTTTCCTCCTATAAGATAATTCTGGGATTTTATCAAGTAGAGTGCTAGATAAGTTTTAGGAGCTTGAGCAATTGAACTATAATTCTGTTCTCCCTTTTCTTCTAGTTTGTTTAGCAAGTATGTGTTAATTGGATGTAAATAGTAATAGTCATGGGAAACAAGCAGTTCTTTGAAGTTTGATAAAGACAGAATAAATACCGGCATGATTTTGTTTGCATCATTTTTAATTCCTCTGAAATTACTGATTTGTCTTGAAATTGAAACTGAGAAGTAAAAAACTGAAAACAATTCAGTTCTGTTGTAAAAAGTAGCTCTCTAGCACGGGACCACAAAGTGTCCTCAAACTGTGAAGAACAGGAGAGCAAAGCAGACAATTGCTTGAATTGTCCCAACTTTTTGCTCTCTAGGAATGAGTAAAGAAGGTTTTCTCTGTCAAGAGTCAGATGACAGATTTTTCCTGTATGAGGGTAGGAGCTTTTTAATGTATGCAACATCTTCTGTTAGTCATTAAATGTTCTTCTTGTGGGATAACAAAGTTTATTTTAGGATATTTATTTATCGTTATCTGGTAGACAACATATGCCAGAAGGGAAGTAAATATAAGTTAGCAACATGTTTCTACAGCATAAGTTGTATCCACAAGAGCAAATAAAAAACATTTTAAAGCAGACATTATTAGTTGAATGCTTATTATTCTTACTAGTTCTTATTGCTGAACTCACATAAACATTGACATTTTAAGTAGCAGTAGATTAGTAAGTGTATGAAATACCCAGGTAATGCTGCAGACACAGGTGCAAAATCCAGTTAATTCTCTGTGATGATGGAAAGATTTTGAATGTGACAACTGTTGTTTGGTATTTTATGACCTTCACAGGAATGGTACTGCTGAAGCTTTGTGAATGTTGGAGGCAGAAAGGAACAGCAACTTTACAAAAGCATGGAGGGATCCCACATAGAAAAGAACCAAAATGGACATGGAGCAGGCAGGAAGATGATTAAGAGAAACTGGGGAGAGGGGAAGGATGAGAATGGGCCAGAGTTGCTGGTCCATGTCTGGTCATCTTTGGTTCTCAGAGTAGTCTAGTAATTTGAAAAGAAGAAGAGCAGCTCTTGGGGGAAAAAACAGCTTTCTAAGATGGAATTAGGGTTATTGGTATACTCAATGCCTTAGTGGTGAGAAAGGTTTCATTATGGTTTTGGAGATTTTCTGTGTGGTTTGGCAGTCATGCTTAAACTAAACTATAAAACAGCTTAAAATTAGATAAATATTTACTTTTTAATTTCTAGTATTCATGCCTGTGCCTTAAGGCATACCTTAATACATACTTGTTATCGAGAACCAGTTTTATAAAAAAAACCAATCAGACTGCTTCAGTAGATCCTTTAGAAGGACATCATAAGTTAATGTTATTCTCGCTGTGGAATATTGTCTAACTTTCTGTTTGGCTCATATATGCAGTGTAGGTATTAGTCTTAACCTTTACTTTCACCATAAATTGCTATTCAAGCCAGTCACACAGTCTTCAAAGTCATGTCCCTTTCATAGCTTAAAAAAATAAAGATAGACACATAGACAGATAGACAGATCATGCCAGTTGTTCTTCATGGTGTGTGTCTAATCATTTTATATCATGGTTGTAATGTTGGAAGATAATCTAAAGAATAAAGATGGTAGCATCTTTCAAAGACAGTAATTTTTACAACTAGGGAATATTTTTCCTCTCACATCTGCAAACTTTCCTTCCTCAAACTGAAACCAATTTGTTACTTCAGTGCAAGCAGAGTAATCTTTCTGGTAAGAAGGTTTAAATGGAAACAACTCACCCTTCACTAAGGTAGTGATCATGGTGACTCATTAAAGGAAGAAGTCCAAAAGTTTTCGGGATCACCACAACTGCTGCAAGCGTAGTGGAAGAAATCTGCCTTTCAGTTTGTGTAGGACAAGATTTGCTCAACTGCTTTCTCTGCTTTAAAAGATTTTCCTTTGTGTATAATGTAGGTGATTTAGAAGAAGCTGTGTCAGCACTGATTTATACATTGACAGCTAAGGATAATAAGATATGGGCAAACATACAGCTCACCCTTTTACAGATTAACCTGCAGACTGCATTAGGCAAATTTGATGGCATTAAAAGATTTTTCCAATTTGTCTGGAAACAATTTCTCTTTTGTATTGTGTCAAGGGTAACATTTCATGCCATTGTAGTAATTTAAATAGCTTTGATAAATTGTTTGAGGGGTTAGAGAATTGTACTGTGTATATATTTTACCTCTTTAAAATAAAAAGGCTATTAGCTTAATTGTTAAATGAAATTCATTAGTAAAAAGTGAAGAAGCCTTAGAAAGTAGACTTAAATATTCCAGTACTGCAGCACTGGTGTAACATTGCACCAAAATGATTAAAGATCATATTCAGCAACTGATAGTTTGCATTTAGCTTTCAGTACACAGAAACACAGGCACTGTTTACAATTATGACAATATTTTATTCCCTTGTAGTAGTAATTCAGATGAAACTAGAAGAACTTTATAGAAGTTGTAACATTACATTTAGAAGTGGGTGTGATGATTTATTAATAAAGTAAAATGTTATCATAGATTCAGAAGAATTACAGAAAATGCTTTAGTAAAAGTGTCATTAGCCCTGCTAGCTAATATATAATTGAAGATGGAAGGGCAGAGTTCATTTGTATTTTGTTCATTTTCTTGGTATTGTTCACACGCATTTGCTCATATGTATTATTTGACACTGACAAGCTACCAGCTTGGAGAAGTTTTTTAAAGTGAGGTTTTACCATCTTTGCTTTGCAAGTCATGCCCTGAAATGCATGACATTTCAGTATTTCTGAGTATGAGCTTTTATGAGTAGAGAAAGTGTGATTTTATATTTGCATGGTTGTTAATTTAAGCAGACATTTTTAATTGGGCTATATGTGCTGTATCAATGTTTTGAATTGAAAAGATAATATTCTTCAGAGAAACAAATCTAAATTTTTCATAACTTAATACTTAAGTATTAATAATGCATGGGATGGATTGCAGAGTTTTATATCTAGAATTCAAGTGCTCCATTACAACATACTATCTGCATATAATTGCAGACAGCACAAAGTCCGTAGAAAACCAGATACTGAAGGTTACAGCAGAAACACTACTTTCATTTGGAGCAGAATTAAAGGAGCTAAATACGTCTGTAAATGCCTCGGACACTGTTATTTCTACATGTAGACATATTCCAGGAGGTAATTATTCTAAATCCCCCGCATGGCCGGGGGTAACACCTCCCACCCGCTCCAGGCAGGCACACACGCAGGGAGACCCCTAAAACTGGTGTCTGTCCCTGGTCCCTGCCGCGGCGGGTGGAATTAACATGCAGCTGGGCTGCTCTGATAAATGGATTCTGTTAGGTCACCGAGGGGATGCGTGTGACATTAAGTGATTTACCGTCCTTTACCTTAATGAAATTGTTTCAGCAAGATGACGCTGAGAGCTTTTAATGGATAGCTTTTCTTGATGTAATGAAATTGCATTCCTTTGGCATTTAATATAAGGTGCAGTTATTATTTACTGGCGCTTTCCCAGCGCTGCTGTTTTGCGCAGACAGTTGAGAACAAAAAGGGATTTCTGTGGCAGCGTGCAGGCCAGCGCGCCGGGCGACAGCCTCGAGCGGGCGGCGGGGATGGCCAGAGCCCCTCCGTTCGCGTGGCCTGGCTCTGCCACCCCTTCGGGACGCTTCCCTTACACCTCGCCTTGCCAGCACGCCTCTCCCTTACAAATGCCTTCCTAATCTGTTTAACAGGCAACTGGATTACAACCAGATCAGCTGTATCGAAGATGGGGCATTTAGGGCTCTGCGTGACCTGGAAGTGCTGTAAGTATTCCTTGTATCTCTTACTTGTAGCAAGAGCTCAGTATCTGGGGAGTACTAATGTAGAAGCTTATCTGCAAGCTGCAGCCTGGTGTCAGGATGGTGTAGTGAAAAGATGTCTTAAAATAATCCACTGCGACGTGCTATAAAATGGTAAGAAGATATGGAGAGACAGAGATACTCCTTTACTCTTCAAGACAGCCATGAAACATAATAATAATAAAAAAAGCCATTGGCAGATACTGTAAGAAAATAATATATTTCATTTTAGAAAGGGGGAGGGCAGCAGTATTAATGAACCCAATTAATTTTGTAAATTATCCATTACTATTGATGTGCTGAACATTTTCAGGATTGCTTTTGTTGTATACTCAACATCAATTTGATCTTTCAGACACAGTGTAAGGAATAATATGCTATATATATTTGACAATCTGCATGTTTTCAAAGAGGCACTTTCTAGCAAACACTGCTGCTATATGTTATCTATCATGTGCATGTTAATAGCTTCTTTTAAAAACATTTTAAGTTTTATGTGCATAAATACATCTGTATGTGTAGGAAAATATCTTTTTTTGTGTCACAGAAGATTATTATTGTAACACTTCTTTGCATTCTTTTTTTCACTTTCTTCAAGTGACTATCAGTGAGGTTAAAGGTAACCAAATTATCATCTGAGAATAGTTACTGTAATGAGCAAAGTGCCTTGGTTCTTCAAGAATCTGAGGCACAGGGCACATTCTTGAAATAGTTGTTCTGTCAGTCAAAATGACACATTTTTTCTGGATTTTCTTCATTAAGAGAAGTGAAAGAATTTGTGTATCAGTGAGTTACTTCATGTTAATTTGAATCACACCTGATAAATCCCAACTTGAGGAGGGTGGGGAAATGGATTTTGTTGTGTTTGGGTTTTTTGGCTATTTTTAAATATTCTGAAGTACAGAAGCTTCTCTGGCAATAGGTAGTGTCTACATGTCTAAGAAACTGAAGAGTACACGAGTAGCTGGTGATAAAAGTTTTTTATTATTAAACACTAGTTGGTCTTACTTATGAGTGAATGAAACTGGCAGCCAAATTTGATACTATTTTTTTACTTTGCAATCATAGAATAACAAGCCTATTGTTAACTCTCTGGTATAAAGCCATGTAAAATATATTGTAGGTTCAATACTACATCTAATTGTTAAGTTGATGATTAGTTGTCCATCAGTAAATGTGATGTTCTCTGAGATTTTTATATTTGGAACTCATATATGTTACAGAATACTTTTTCCAGCTTATTATGGTTTGGTTTTGGTTTTTTGTTGTTTCTGTTTTTGTTTTTCTTTTTTTTAATACAAGCCGTTACAAGTGCAAGGGTTAAATGTTTATTTAAAAAAAAAAAAAAAGAATTAAAATGTTTTCTGCATTTTTTGGTCTTTGCAATTTTAGTGTTCTTGAAAGGTCATCCTTGCAGTTGAGGTCAGGGGAAAATTTTTTACATTGATTTCAGTGAGTGGAAAAAAGAAGAAAGAAGCCTCTAAAATAATAGTCTGCTGAAGAGTAGATAGAATTTTTGTGAATGAATATATGTAGTCTATTAGCATTGTTCAAATACACGATGAAATGTTTGCTATCTTGAGTTATGTTATGTGATAAAAATGATGTAAAGATTCATGACTTTGTACAAAATTGAGATAGGTATTTCAGACAGTACTGAAGATTTTGTATCTAATTAAGCTTCCTTTGCAATATGGCTTAATGAATGAAAGATTGTAGATCAGACCATACTGTATGTGCACTGAGTAGCAAATAAGACTTTGCATATTGTTTTCATTTGGAGTCAATTATTCTAACTAAGCACAGAAAATGTGTATTACTTCAAACTTCATGTTTGAGGTAAAGCTTTTAAATAGATTGTAATCCTGTTTAGTGACAGTTTGAAATGCTTACCAAAGTAACAGTCTTCTGTCTTGGTTAAATAATTGTAGAATTTTAGAGGTTCTTAGTGTTAAAGATACAAAATAACCTGAATCTTCCTCCCCATGAATTTCTGTGAAATTTTAGTTTCCCTTTGTCTTTTTTTTTTTTTTTTTCCTAATGGGAAATCTGCTGTATTTGGAAAACAGACTATGGGAAAAATACAATGAAGACATGTTAAAAAAAATGAGAGTGTCTATAAAATGGAAAGAAAAGTCAGTCATCACAGTCTTTGCTATAGTATGTAACACTTAGGTAAAAGTATTGAGCCAACTTTTTTTAGTTACATCTTGGTAATGAAATCAAGCATTTTTATCATTACACAGAAATAGCTATAAAAATTATTTAATTCCTTATGTGTCCCTTACACCTATTCCTATATCTAATTTTCTTTACCCTTGCAAAAATAAATTAATAGCTTATATATACAAAATGGCAAACAACAAACACCCAAAATTGGAAATTAAAACATTTGTAGATTCACCTTCTCTTAAGAGCTATGGAAATATAGACTGATTTCCCTTCCCTTCATTGAAAATATATGATTTCAAAATAAGAAGTTATGCAAGAACTGTGGGAAACATCATTTACCATGTGGACCTTGGAAGAAAAGTCTGCCACAATTTACTGACATTTATTCATGAAGACACCTTTTGTGGGTGTACCCAGTTTGCCATTCTTCATTGTTTAATTTTTGTTATGTTTTGAAAAGAGGCACAATTCCCTTATTTACTTCTTGGGGTTTTTTTCTTTTTTTTTAATATTCTCCTCTCTGTTTATTTATCCCTAAGAACACACAGGGGAAATCCCTTATGCACAGCAAAGAAAAGATTTAGTACATGGCATGAGTAAGCACACAAAGGTAAAATACAGCACATTGCACCAATAATTAATTGCTTGGTTAATGTGGAGATATATAGCCTGATCCTGATCAGGGTGCCGTGAATTTACCTTTCTGTGTTTCAAGATCAAAGAGTACTTAAAATTTTGTTCAAAATAGGTACAAATTACAGTTTGTGTTTAAAAAACACAAAAGGAAAAAGGAAAATACTTTTCAGTGGGAGTTATTATTTATTACTGTTTTAGTTATATAGAGCTTATTATCCATTCTGCTCAAATGAGTAATCTCTGAGTCAAATCTGTAAATTTTATTGCTTGCTTCCTTTTTCTGGCAGCAACCTGGTTTACATTTTATTTACTGCCTAATGACATTATTTAACTCAAGTTAATTCGTGAAGTTTCTGAATCTACACACTACACTTACAGAGTATAATGGTCCTGTGTACCCAAGAATTGGCTAAGATTTGTTTCTAGTTCCTATCTGAATTTCCCAACACCTTGTCTAAAATTTAAATTACTAGTTTGCTAAAGTATTCCTGACTCCTTCTGTCATATTGGAAACTCCCCTATTGTTCATGCATGTCTGGATCATCTATAGCAGCTCGTTCCATGTAAAACATAACTGCAGCCCAGAGTTAATTTTTTCCTAAAATTCTTGGGAAAAAAAAGTTTGACTCTTGTATCATCTGTCAAAAATCTGACTTTCAGAACCTTAAAAATGAGAAATCAACATCCTAGAACCAAGACATTTTCTCCAAGGACTCTCTTTTTTACCTCAGGATGTCATGTTTGGGTTGAATGCCATAGATGTTATCAATATTGGTGGAAGTTCCCTTTGAGTGAATCATAGGCTACTGGGACCTCTTACTTAGGATTGGTAATGGTAAAACCATAGTATTTTGTTAGGGATTCAACAGGGAGGAAAAATGTAACAAAGCATGGGGTTTTTTCCTGATACCCATCCCTAAAAACAGTACAACATCACTTTCATTAGCTGTGCCTTTTTTAAATGTGACGAAACTCTAAACATGTTAATATGGTTCTTCTTGGCTTTGCAGCACTCTCAACAATAACAACATCACTCGACTGTCCGTGGCAAGTTTCAACCATATGCCCAAACTCAGAACATTGTGAGTAGTCCCACTGAAACTGGCTGCCATTTTTATCAGTCTAATATTTTATTTTTACCTCTAGTAAGTTTTGTCAGGGATCTATAAATACATATACAGGCAAAGCAAGCATAAGCTCGAATAAAAAATATTGATGTCTCATGAGGTTGACGAGAGCGAAGTCTGTGTGTGCATCTATGGAAGCTAATTCTGAAAGGTAAACTAACAAGTGACCCCAAAGCTATACGTGGAGCTCAGTAGATAGAGAAGCAGTTGTATCCTTTTCCATCAACTTTTAGGATATGAGATGAATAAGTCTATAAAAATGGTTTCATGGCCTCTTCCCAAATGGGATTTCCATAGTGCTGTATTTATTCAGTCCCAGAAAAGCTTCACCTTCTAACCAAAAATAGATCAGGGCAGGGGGAATTCTTTTTGTGTGTTACAGCTATATAGAGAAATAAATTGATGTTTTTTGAAAGTCAAAAATTTGTTTTACTTTGAGCTATTGAATGGGTCACATTTCATTTAGGAACATTGGAGATTCTTTGATTGACTGTCAGATGTGATAAATGGGAAATCTTTATGCTTTTATTACTGTACTGCTAGCAGACCTAATTAAGCTAAACTGGCTTGCCAACATTCTTTGTAACATAAAATTATAGCATCATCCGGTAGTGCTATTATAATTAAAGTTGTGTCAGCATTTACAATAAGGTCCCCATTTTTAGAGGTTATGACTTTCAGAGAGGAACACTTCAAGCTTCTAAAGCAAAGCACAGTGAGAAGACTGTGTATGCAAGTCATATGGGCGGGAATTATCTTTTGGTATATTTATACTGACTACAAATAAATTATATTGTGTTGACTGGCAAAGGTTTAGTCCAGAGACTCACTTTCAAACAGATTTTCCAGTGAAGTGGGAATTAAAAATGGATGGGATGTTTCTATCAAAGAGTAGCTGTTAGTGTTGAAGAACAACTTTTACAAAAAGCCTGTCTAGTTTCTTTTACCCATGTTGGGTTGCACAACTGTTCATAAATCAGTTGAACTGTTCACCTGGGTTAACACACTGCGTGTAACTGAAGAAACTTCACACAGGTGAGTAGTTCTGTTAATTTCATAACAGAATTGCAACTATTCTTGCTCAGACAAACACGAGAGTACTTAAATAGTGCTGACCATGGGCTTTTGGTGACCTCAGCTAGGTTTTGATAATAGAATTTCATTCTGTTCTTTCAGGCCTGAGTCTTGAAAATCTGCATTCTGTACTTCTTTAAACACAATTTCCGTTTTGAACCATAGAGTTAATCAAATTAGCAATATTTACGTTTTCTTTGGTTAGGACATTTAATCTTCTGAAAATATATTTTAGAAGCAAAATAAACTGGACACACAGAGTCGTGGATTATAGCTGTTACATCCCATTTGCAGTCAGAATATGCTTGTATAACTGTATTGATTTCAGTGGCATTAGTTCTGATTTGCAATGGTGTTCTTGCCTATAGCTGGCCATAGATTGCACTGAATGAGTGTTCTGTATTGTGAGCTGTATTTGCAAAGAACTCACCCAAGAATTTGTATACGAAAATATATTGCCTTCAATTTCTAGTCATTTATGGGGGGAAAAACCTGTTAATATTTTTTTTTTATGCTGGTTACACATTTCATGTTGCTTTGCAGATTTGTTTAATGGATTAATTAGACTCTTTGTCTACATTCTGAATTTCCTGCACTTCCTTTCCAGTTATTTAGTTAGGACTGAGCACATCAGCTAAAAAGGACCAAAATGGCATGGACCAAAATGGCATGTCTCTATTATGGATGATTCTGAGCAGTGATTTGATTTATAGCTGTGGACATCCTTTTCAGTAGTTTAAGAAAACCCAGAGAAGAGTAATTTACCTAATTTAGTGAATGCATTTGTCTGATATTTTATCAATGGCAAAGTGCTTTTTGCCACTTGGCAAGGAGCCATGGTCTTGTGTCAGACCACACCAACAGAGAGACAACTTTCTTAATTCCATCACTTGGCTTCCATTTGGTCTTTTAATTTCAGGCATTGCTTAAAATGTAGATCCGTAGCAGCCAAAAGCAGGTAATCCAACTTTCTGCTGTTAAACAAAAAGAGAGGAAATCAGAAAGATGTGAAAGAAGGTGCTTTATATTGAGTTATTACTCTATCTTGTTCAGCAGAAAATGAGTATGACCTGTTAAAGGGATCTTTCAGGCTGTTTCTATAGAGACTAATAATGGCCAGACTTACAGATATATCTAATTGGAAAACAAATCTTTTATTAACCCTTTTTTTCTGACATTATATTATCACTCTAGGGCAATTTTCTTGAGACATTTTTGTCTTATTCACTATTTATACAGATCTGGACTAAGGAGTCCCATGTCAGCCTTCAAGCTTTTGTATATTTACTTCTTTCTTTTAGACAAGAAACAGGAAACTACAAAAAAGTTAATTTATCAGGAAGCCTTCTTTTTATTTCCAGTTAATTAGACCATGAATAAAAAGTAATTTTGCTGCTTGCACAGTTTTATTTTTTAACTTGTAAGTCCCAGACTTTCAGCGAAAGACGTAAAAAGTTCCTCATTAACAGTTTGATTAATAAATGGGCACAGTCGCTTGCTGAAGGGAGGGCTGGGCAAACCGGCTGCTTTTCTCTCTGCTCTTCCTAACTGGAAGGTGTTGCCATGTTTGGTTCCGTGCAGCCGCCTTCACTCCAACAACCTGTACTGCGACTGCCACCTGGCCTGGCTGTCGGACTGGCTGCGGCAGCGGCCGCGGGTCGGGCTCTACACGCAGTGCATGGGCCCGTCCCACCTGCGCGGCCACAACGTCGCCGAGGTGCAGAAGCGCGAGTTTGTCTGCAGCGGTAAGAGAAACGCACTTCAGGGAACCCGCTGAGCGCTGCGGCGCGCTCACCGAGTGCCGCCCTGAACCACACCTGCTGACAGCCCAGGGGTGGCTGCTAGTGCTGCATGTTGGCTTTTGTTAGCTTTTGCGTAATCCAGGCATGAATGCTTATTAAGAAAAACATAATCGTTTTTGTTGGTGTTTGTATCTTGTGTGGGGGTGCTTGTGTCCTTGCAAATTTTGTGTAAATATTGCATTCACATAGATTTTATGGCCTTCTAACAGTATAATTGTAGAGGAGAAATACAGGAAATGAAATGAAATGTGTACTGATTGAGAACATAAAGCAATTAGTAATAAGGAATTATTTTTTTAAAACTTTACAGGTATATACTTGTTATTTTCTGACTTTTAAATACTATTCTGAATCCCTAAGTAACTTTCTGAATTTTATTGTTATGCTTTAATGCATCAGGTTATTTTTTTATATGAAATAATGAAATTACTAACAGTTCATTACTAATCACATTTTCTCTATTCAATTTTTTTCCTTTATTTCTATCGTCTAGATGAGGAAGAAGGCAAGTTTATCTTTCTTATTTAAATATTTTTAGACTCAGATTGAAAATTTTCTGTAAGTTTTGTCTACTGTTTCAAATTTTGCCAAGAACATTAAAAACCAGCTGCAATATTGCTGTCTTTTCAGTGGTTCAGCAGGGTTTCTCCTACTGGTTGATTTTCTGCAAACCCCCAGAAGCCTGTTGCCAAATATGCCAAAATTTGCACAGATCTATGTTTTTAAAAGAGTTTTATGGAGAGCACAATGTTCTGTCCTTATTTAATAGCCTCTGACATCAAAGTGTAAGGCACTGCAGTCTTCACACGGCAAATGCTAACAGTATTCTTGCTGCTAATTCTGCTTTTACATACTTTTAAAAGGGCTCCTAACAAGATCATTCCATATATCTTACATGCAAATGTTATGGCTGCAGAGCCTGGGTGTCAAGAACAGTTTTATAACTTGATCATTATAATGCTGATTATTAGGAAGGGGAATAACCATGTTTTCTGCCTGGATCACTGTATTTTTGTTCCCTAAAGGTAGGTGAAACATTTCCTTCCTGATAGTTTAAAAAGAGTAGTGTGTTTTATTAGATTTGGCAGTTGTTTGTGCTTTTGTAACACAAACATAAATGTGAAATCAAATTACTATATTGTAAAATTCTGTCTCATGAAATCATAGAATAGTTTGGCTGGGAAGGGACCTTAAATATCATCTCCTTCCAATTCCCCTGCCATGGGCAGGGACACCTTCCACCAGACCAGGTTGCTCGAAGCCCCATCCAATCTGGCCTCAAAAGACTAATCTTTTCAGCAATTTAGAACTTGGACAGTTGTTATATGAAGTTTTAAGTAGGAACAACACTGGCTGCAACTTACATTACCAGTGTACCCTTCCTATGTTAATATATGACATTAAATATTGAGAGAGAGATCTTAAGTTAAATTGTGGTTTCATAGTTAAGAAGGTGTTTCTTTTTTTCCTTGAGAATTTCAAAACAGTTTCTAACTTTTTCTAGCTTAATGAAAAAAGAAAAGGGTGTCTTGCCTTTCTCGTCCCTTTATGTTTTTCTGTATCGTTATAAAACAACTATTCTGTATCATTGAATTGATAGAAGAATGGGTGCATTATTATATTCTACAATGTGCAATCTGTCTGTTTGCAGGAAGATATAATAAGGTTTTCTAAAACATACCTGAATATGAAATGATTAAATTTAAATGCAGTTAAAAATATTGAGTTTAGCATGCAGCACTAAGAAATCAGGGAGGAACTCATGTAAATTAGCAATCTGAGTTAGTAAGAAGGTAGCCTGTGGGAGGAAGAAGTCTGCTGATCTAAAACAGAGTAAGAGATGTGAACTCAAAACTTTTATGCATTTTTGTGTGACTGAATGAAAACTCCAAAATTGTCTATAAGCAATATGTAACTGAAGGACCATATTCAAATAAGTATTGGCAGAACAGAACAAAACTGGCAGGTCATCTTCAGTGCTTGTAGCAAAGTTAATTCGTTTCTTTTGACATGCATTTTTTAATTCTATACAACATTCTGAAAACTAAATAAATCAGTAATCAGTTTTTAATAACATGCAATAAATAAAATGTACCTGAAAAATGGATCACACTTAGTCTTCTTAAACAAGATGATTTTGAATGGTTGATGCTAAAGTTGAAAAATTATGTAGTGCTGGCACAATAGTTGAGCATTTGTCTTTCACCTCTCTGGGTTTTATCAACATGTTGCTATTAATTGTTTAAATTAATGCAATTTGAAAGCATTGATAGGCTACAATGTTTATTTTAGAAGTTCTGCCTTAAATTTTTCAAGTAAGTGTAAAATGTTATGCTTTCCTTTGCAGGTCACCAGTCCTTTATGGCTCCGTCCTGCAGTGTCTTGCACTGCCCTGCTGCATGCACCTGTAGTAACAATATTGTGGACTGTCGTGGGAAAGGCCTTACTGAGATCCCAACAAACCTGCCAGAAACCATTACTGAAATGTGCGTAATCTGACTTTTTTTCCATTAACTTACGGAAAACATTTTTTTTCTATGTATTAGTTTTTCTTATTTGTATAAATTCATGCATTGTATAGGGTAGGAATGTTGGTATATACCTTCAACTTTAGATATGAAAAGACTATGCAGGTGTATGAAAGCATTTAAGACCTCTATGCTGTCATATGAGTTATTTTTGTATGTACTACTCAAATGTCATGAGTAAACTGCATTCTGAATTGGTTTAAGAAGAGTTTGGGAATCCTTGCTCTTCTACAAGTGAATGGTTTTTCACTGCAGACTGTAAAGCCTGTTGCCTTCAGGGTTGCTTTCTGTGCTGGTTTTGGCTGAAATAGTTTTCTTCATAGTAGCTGGTACAAGGCCGTGTTCTGGGTTTGAAAACAGTGTTGATAAAGCAGAGATGTTTTTGTTACTGCTGAGTGATGCTCCCACAGAACCAAGGCCTTTGCTGCTCCTCACCCAACTCTACCAGAGGAGGCTGGAGTCCAAAATGAGCTGGGAGCGGCCCAGCTGGGACAGCTGACCCCAACTGACCCAAGAGATATTCTAGACCATATGGCATCATGCTCAGCACATGCAGCTGGGGAAAGAAGCAAGAAGGGTGAGAGGTTCAGGGTGATGGTGTTTGTCTTCCCAAGTCACTGTTACACATGACAGAGCCCTGCTCTCCTGAAGATGGATGAACACATGGCTGCCCTTGGGAAGTGGTGGATGAATTCTGTGGTTTGCTTTTTTTGCATGCAGCTTTTGCTTTATCTGTTAAACTGTCTTTGTCTTAGCCCATGAGTTTTCGCAGTTTTAATCTTCTGATTCTCTCCCCCATCCCTTTGTGGGGAGAGTGAGTGAGCAGCTTTGTGAGACTTAGTTGCTAGTTGGGGTTAAACTGTGACACTCACCTTCAGGCACTTTACTCATCAGACTTCCTACTGGAGAGGCATATCTTTGCATGGAAGATCAGCAGTCTATGCCACCTATAATGTGTTCTGCCTAAAGCAGTATCTTCAGAGGGTAATCTGAGAAGGCAAGAGTGAAGTGTAGTCATTGTGTTAATCCCACGTATCTGTGTACAGAAGAGCATGAACATGGGTAGTGTCCCCTGACATGTCACATACAAAAAGTACTGCCATGTCCTGACTGTAGAGCAGAGTCATGGCAAGGATGCTACAGGGCCCACAGTCTCCAAAAGCCATGTGGCTGAGAGGTTGTTTGGGCACAGTAGGAAAGTTACTGCTGCACTGTCGTCTGTGCAGGTGAGCAGCAGAAGCAAAAGGTGAGCTTGCTGACAAGATGGGCAGGGGCACAGCAACATGAACATCTTTCTCTTCTGGGATCAGCAGGGGCAGTGTTTTGGAAGGGAAGCTGGGGGTTCCCTTCAGGGAAAAGTGGGAAAGTAGCTGTGACAACAACCTGATAAGTGGGATCTGGCTGGAAGTAAATGAGGTGGAGAAAATTTTCAGAATAAAAAGCTTGTATTTTGACGATACAAGATGATTTTGAAAGTTTAAAAATAGGGATTCACAATGAGATTTTAATTGGCTTGTTGATATCTGACCTGTGGTTTTGAACATTACAGGGTTGGAACTACCATGATTTCTTCATAGGATGTGAATATTATTCTGTTCATTTTTACTGACCTGGCTGACCCTACATGATCCAATACAGTCATTCAACTGTGTAATACAAACACTTCTATCTTCACCGACTCTCAGAAAAATCCCTCTGCTTGCAAATAATGACTCTTCCATAAAATCCATTCACAGTGTCCTGGAAGGCCTCACATAACTATTTTCTTTATTTAATGAGCTTCGTACCAATGTTTTTTGCATGCATATGTGCATCTGTGTGCATAGAGGAGGAAAAATATTGCAAGAAAGAAGTAGGGAGTACATGTCAAATATTCCTTACTATATTTCTAGTGCTAACCACTGGAGCTAACTCATGATTACAGACACTGAAGGCTGACTTTTTTTCACTATACTTTTCTTAGATAGGTAAGAAATGCTCTTAAGTTTTAAGCATGGAATGCTATGTTCTTCAGCAGTTTATTGTCCTGGAGAGTAAAAGTAACCACATAACAACACTTTCAGTATTTGGCTAAGCATTTAACAGATTGCAAACTGATGCTCCATGTTTCCTGCTAGGCTAGGCATTGTTCAGTTTCCAGAGAGAGTTTTTTTCACATTCTGAGATCCATAATCCATTAAAATATAGAAATATATGTGTGCTCATATAAATATGTACAGTGTATATAGTTCATACTGTATGATACAGTGTAAACTATCTGTTATCTCTCTGTATTGTATCTAGTTCATACTTTTGCTCAGGAGGTGTAAGAAGAGATAGAATATTAGAAAATCAAATCTTAGTAATCATTTTCTATTAAACAGATGCACAGCAGCGAATGTTGGTGTGGTGACAGAACTGAACTTCAGTGATAGAGTTTGAGTAACTCAGAGAGAAGAATATGGTACAAGATATGTAGTGGTAGGCTGACATTATCATAGAGAAAATAACACTTCCCTGTTGAGTGGAAGGGAAGGAGAGAAACGAATGGGGGAGGGAGGGAAGGAAGGGAGGGAGGGAGGGAGGAAGGGAGGGAAGGAAGGAAAGGGAGGGAGTGACAGATAAACGGAGTGGAAGAATTAGAGTAGAGAATCTTGTAAGTATTTGATGAAAATCACAGGGTTGTTTCTGCTTCCTTGACAATACATTGAAGAGGAGTTAAATTTTGACAAATAAATATTTTTTGCTGGTTATATGGAGAAAGCTTTATGCTATACTCATTGCATTAATGTGAAGAAAACAATTAGTGATGGTTGTGTTATGATTCTCATGGATGGGAGGTGTATTTAGCTTCATAGCATCAGAGAGAATGAGAGGAAAAAAAGAGGTTGGAAAATGAGTGATTTATGGAGTGAAAAAGGTTTTATCAATAATAACATGAGGGAAGTCTGAAACTGAATGAAACCAGCACTCCACCCTGGCCAGTGGCCCATATCAATTTTCCCTAAAGAATATTTTGGAAGCAGAAATGTACAGCTTCACAAATAAAATACCAATAGCACAAATATTTTCTTTGCCCTCGGTATGTGTTGGGGTTGCTCTGAAACTTGAACATTTGCACAGCTTTCAGGGAAAAAAAAGGTTTTCTTTTAAATATCCAGTCTGCTTTAAACCCTACTATATTTAAATCTTCATGTTAAGTTAATAAATTCTGGGGGAGGGAATTGTACTCAAACTCTTCCAGTTAAAAAGTCCATTTTTTTAAAGTTTCGTTAATGTTCCTTTCACCTTCTATTTTGCGTGCCGTCTTCATTTGTCTCTTCTCTGAACTAATGTTCCAACTCCATTCAATCTTTTTGGATGCCAAAACTTTCCATGTCTTAATTAAATCCTCCTATTTCTCTGAACTACTTATTTTGTAATTTTTTATCTTCAATGACCAGAGTTGAATACAATATTCCAGATGACAGTGAATCATCAGGGTTTTATTAACACAGTTTTTGTTTTCTTTCATTTGCCTTTTGCAACCTAATAATCACTTACATTATTTCACTTCCAGTACATGTTGCACCATGTTTTAACTTGAACTAGCCCTGAAGATTCCCAGGCCTTGTTTTAGCTGTTACAATTTTGTCAGGAAACAGAAGTTAGTAACTGTAATCCTATTATCCCATCCACAGACATTTCTAACAATGAATCAGGTTGTATGTTGCTGCTCTATGAACGACCAGTCCTCTCTACTTTTAACTAAATTCAACATGCAGGAAGATTGTGGCATTCCAGTATTGCTATCATACAATAAGAAGTGTTTTAAAGCTTCATTTTTAAAGGAGTCCTCTGCAACTGTTGCTTATAGCAACCCCTTGAGATTAGATTGAAAAGAATGATTGTATCCCACAAAATAATCTGTTTTTTCACTTATTTCTTAGGCGATAATGTTGTCAAGATGCCAAGATGGTAGCTGACAGTAAACACTTGAAGAGATGAGCACATGCTGTCAGGGCAGCGTTAGGGATGCTGGGGAGGTGCTGAGCACAAGGCAGAAGGGTGCAGTGAGCACTGTGTTTCCACCACTGCTACGCAGTTCCCACACACATGGCTTTATTACCTTAATCACCATTGTAGGCACATGCTTTGGCAGGAGCTCCCCAGTTCTCAGTGAGAGGGGGAAAGAGAAATGTGCTGGCCCCCTGTTGTTTTCTGAAGTATGTACAGGCTTTAACAGCCAAATTATTATTTATTCACTCATCTTTATAATACTATCAGATTCCTGTGCAGACTGCAAGAAAATTAGCATTATACTTCTAAATTGTCCAATCATTTCAATACTTTTCCTTTTTTGCCAAGCTTCTTCTGCATTTTCATCTGAACTTACCATGCTTCAAGATACTTACCATATATTGAGAGGCACATTAGAAAAATCCACAATACTTTCAAATTCCCTACTCTGAACAAATTTCTCCACCCTCCCTCCCCTGTTTATGAGCTGAATTTGAAGAATCCAGTACCACCAGCTGTCATATTGTGTCATATTTTGCTTCAGCCAACTTCATGGTACACAAACACCTCTGGTTCTTACATCTTTCCATTCTTTTGTCTTTATTGTGTCTCATATGAATAATGTTTTCATGGGAAGCTGACATTATATTGTCAGCCCTCCTTTACAGAGGTGTATAAAATCTGACAACTTATTTTTGTGAGATTTTGTTTTTCCTTCCATTTCTGCCTCTTACTTATTTGTTCTTATATGGAGGGCAGGTTATTTTTATTAAGAATATTTTTCTTGAACTTCTTTTAAAGTTTGTCTTCAACAATGCTCATGGTTTTGTGATATTTTGCCATGTTCTCTGTCCATTTTTTCCATTCTTTCAGTGGAAACCCTGACCTCAGTCAGCTCCTCAGTACCATATGAAACACTGATTTCTTAACCTTGTTTGAAAAATCTGTTCTATTTCTGCACGAGAATACTTTGAATTCATTACATTATCAGTCTGTCTGGTACAATGTTGTATAAAGCCAAGTGGTATTAACAATGTGGCTATTCTCTTTCCTTTTGATAAATATAATGAAATTGCAGGTTTAAAATATATATTCCATGTTGACAGTTGCATGGTTCTTTTTTCCCTAGGGGTTTGATAAATTAACTTGTATCTAAATAGTGTGTTTAAAAAAGGACCCTTTAAATGGAATATTGAATTTCTTAAGCATTATATACTGGCACTTTCAATTGTGTAAAATTTTACATGTTGAAGCTCTGAGTTAACTCTCCGTGGAAAAGTACAAGAAAAGGCTTTCAGTTTAGAGTCTAATACTGATATTGAAAGTTTACATTGCCATGATGTATGCCTCCACTGTCTTGGAATGCTGTTTTAAGACATTAGAAACTCTCTTCTCAGGGTGATGGCTACTGCTTCTGCAGCAGAGCTGGCAAGGAGAGTTATGTGCTTGCAATGCACCTCAGCCTCTCTGTGTCTGAGTTCGGTGTGATAGCCTAAACCACTGAGAAAAATAGTTATCACTGGAAGCTGAAGTGGTTGAGAAACGGGCAGGCGTTCTGTGACGGTGGAAGCAGGAGGAGGCAGAGCCAGTTGCCAAAATGCTGTTTCATTCCAGTGTAGTTGGATTTACTGGTGACTGTCAGGGTGTTGCTGAGACGATTTTGTCATACTCTCTGTCTGACTTCTCAATTGGAGCAGAAGTCAGTTGGCTGAAAGCAGCGATTGCCGCTGCGCGAAGGCAGTCAGCAGGCAGCGCATTGTCTGCCAAGTGCCTCTTGGGAAGATGCCTTCAGAAACAGGACTGCTTATCTCCAAGTTGCTGCCAGGGAAAATGGAAGGAGAATAAAACCTGTGGTGTCCTCTATTTTTCCCTTCTGTTTGATAAAGCTTGGAGCAAAATTAAGTATTCAGCATCTCAGTAAATGTAATTCTTAATCTGTATTGACTTAGTACAATTGTATCTGTGCCAGTTACTCCCTTTCTGCAAAATTAATCCCCACTTTGTTATCTAAATAAACTCACACACAGCCAAGTAAGAATACCTAAACTTTTATTTTCAGGATTTATCCAATCAATATGATAATATTTGAGAAATAAATAGTTCATATTCCATATGTATTTTAACAACAAGAGTATTTGGTTGAGCACCAAAACTCCTCCAGTTTTAGTGCCACTATGAATTCTACAGTAAGCACAAAAATTAAAAGGGTGCACAGATGTACCTTTGATTCAAATGAACAGATTTCATACCATGCAGGAAAACCTGCAGGAAACATTCTGGGAACTTAAAAAAAATTTCCCATAGACTGTTATTTTAATGTCTCTATTGTAATATTGTGAGGCAAAATACAGTGCCCATAAATAATATGAATGGTCTTCCAACTTCTGCCTTACTTTAGCTTTATGTCATTGACTTACGCAAAGCATGACACATTATTCATTAATTCATCTCAAACATCATCATTTCAGTTGGTGTAGATTTTTTGGTTTTTTGTTTAAACCTCTCCTTTTACAGAAATTTTTAGGGGATGCCCTTTCATTAGCATGTTCAGTCTGTTACACTTAACCAACTTAACTGGCCTAATGCACCTAGTGCATTCCTCCTTTGTCATGCAGTTCATGTATTAAAGGCATTAAATGTTATTCTTAAGGTTCAAAACTATTGCTTTAATTGATGCTAGAAATTATAGCCTTTCTAATGGCAATAGCATTTATCAACCTCTATGCAGGCATTCCTTCCACATTTTAGTTTCTCATCGCTGTTAATTTCTTTTCACTTGGTTTAATTTCAGGATTCACCTTCGGAAAATTCTTTGAATGATCAGCAGAAATAATTCTGGTTCCCTTCAAATAGAGACTTTCTTGGGCACATATTCAAACAGACTGTGAGAAACCCTACAAATAGCAACCCAGCACCAATTCTACTAATTGTACTGGTACCTTATCTCAGAATGGTGTGACAGGCCCTTATTTCAAATGAAGGCAAAAAACCACTAATGAGCTAGACCTACCTTTGTGAAAATGCTGTTCTTAACATTCTTCTGATTTTCTTTTCTCTTCCATGGCTTGAATTTGTCAAAGTGGTTCTAAAACTTCTTTCCTTACTGTAATATTATGCATAAACAAACATAAATAGAACTGCAATAAGTGTTTCTAAGGGATAGGGGAGGGGGAAGGGGGGAAGGAGTACCTGCTCCAATGACTATAAATTTGTGCAAATGATTATTTAAGGGAAAAGAGCATGGAATTAAATTGATTGTTCCTTCACCTTTTTATATTAAAAAAAATATTAATCAAAGGGAGGACTTAATTAAATTTATTTCTGGGGATTTTTTTTTGGTTTTTTTCCGGAAGGATAGCCATCACTACAGTGGCATTTTGGGGAGGAGGAATGTTTACTGGAGGGAAGGGTGACTGGAGGGTTGCCACTGTTAAATAAGGAACAGTTGTTTAGATTATTCTAGTCTTTGTAGTGGGCAGAAAAGACCCTAAACTACATAATATGTGAAATGAAAAAAAAGCGTATAGGAGTCAGGAATTTTAACAGTTCACCTTCACAACCCAGTGTACTGAAAAGCCCCTGACTTCTTATTACTATGGCCTTCAGGATAAAGTTTTTGTTTCGTGTGAATGGAGCTTTATAATGTTTGAATGCCAAAAGCAGGAACTGTACAGTTGTTACATTATTTATATTTTCCATGAGTTTCCTAATTTTTTCCCTCAGTCTTGTCTCATCTTACCATCCTGGTTTCTGGCTATTTCTCTTCATGTTTTCATCTTCCTCCATCTCATTCTTCCTTATACTTTGTTTTCATAAGTCTGTTGATTAATGATTGTATGTTATCCCAAGCACTCAACTACCTCTTTGTGAGCTGTGTTGGAAATTAAGCAGGATTAAAAACTCCTGAGATTGCTTCTCACAGTAACACTCAGACTATATTAAAGGAGAAGGGGGGAAAAAAGGAGGTGAAAGGAGAGAAAGAAGAAAAAGAAGAGGAAAAGAAGGGAAAGGAAATGAGATCTGACAGAACTGATTTTGACAGATGGACTTAACCAAGATAAAGTGATCTGATCACGCTGCAGACACTGGGGAAGTGCTTCGCATACATGAGGAATTTTATTTGAGTACTGGGAGTTCTGTGTCTGTATCTTTCCCAGTGACTTGGCATGTGTACAGTTTCACCATTTCTGTTGTCTTTTAATATTAATCCTTAGATAAAAGTCCAATGTACAGCCTTAAATAAGTAGCCATTGAACAGACAGACTCTTACATCAAGATGCAAAGATACTTCTAAGGATGACCCTTTACAGAGAAAAGTCACCTGGAGAGGGTTTGGGTGCATTTATTGAGGACAGTTTAAAGACTCTCATAGCAGGAAAACTCTGAAATGTCAGTGATAAGGCAGCTTTCTCTATTTTTAGCAGCTCAAAGCATGATATCTACATAGCAGGACAGAAATGAGAGCAAACCCTGCATCTTTGCAGCTGGAAAGGAATGAGGAATGCTGTGGAGAGGATGCAATAAGTTACAAGACATTAAACTGATGTTTGCTTTTCTGTGTTAGGTTTGTGTTTACTTTTTAGTTTAAATCAAACCATCTGTCTTCTTAGGACTTAGAATGTCGGTTCATATATGTGATTTATCTCAAACAGTTAAGCCATCAGCCAGAATCTTGCACATCCAGTGAGGTTCTGGGAGGGTTTTTCTAAGTTGTTCCTATATATACACATATGTTTATATAGTCATTGGTCTTTACAATGTATTGCTTTTTAGGAGTTGGCAAGAATCCTCTATAACTGTGTCTTCTGTTTTTGATAAAATATATGTTAACCTTCTGATGTTACCTGAAATAGGTAAGTTCCTTTGGTCTCACTATGAAATGTTTCAAAATCATTTAATTATTCTTATGGCTGTTTTTGAAACATTTCTGTTTTATAAAATCTTATCTTAATTTTTCTCGTAACAAATGCATACAGGGTATGCAGGTGTCAAGTGAAAAGATGATGTCTACTTATGGAGGAAAAATTAAATTAATTGCTATAGTATTCATTTGGTTATAAATACTAATACATACTTTGGTGAGTAGGAAGCCAGAAACTGTCAGGTTTTGAATTTTCAGAAATTGTTGAATTAACGTAAAGTGCATTAAAAGATACAAAAGTAAATAAATGCCCCTTAATAAATTCCTATGACCTGGCTAATATTTTCTCAGCTCTTATTCTAACACTCCAAACTTTTTAGCAACTTCAGATAGTTGTTCTGATATTATAATTAACTTTTCTTATATATGCTTCTCTTCAACTGTACTTCATGTGTTCTTTTCCTCAAACCTTTTCTTATCTTCTTCCCTTCCCAAAAGTTTCTGAGACCAATGTTTTTAAGATCAGTCCTCGCTAATGCAGTGGACTGTATAATCAGATTTACGCCAGTGGACTATGGAGGCATAGTGAATTTTCAGTGAAATCTAGAGCTCTTGCTTCTGACTGAAAGTTAATGCATTTTTATGTCCAGAAGCTTATATCAAATAATAATAGTACATGATCTTCAGATATAGTTATAATGTATTGCTTACATGCTTATTCATGAGAATTTATAAGAGTACGGCTTTACATATGGAGAAGGACCAAAAAGGTTCCTAATGAAATGGAAATATCTGCTGCAAAATAGCTGACATGTAACTAAAATTTTAGTATCAATATACACTGTGACTGAAGTTTTCCATGTTCTGCAGCACCTAATTTAAAAAATGTCCCTGGCCCTGTTTAGTTGGCTAAAGATCGTAAATATGGCCATAAACATTGAAAAACTTCACATGAAAATAAACGTAATATGACATTATAATTTTACTAGAAAGTTTTTATGATCTGCCACTCACTGACCTCTGTTCATCTGTGTGTCAGTGATGCATTTCTCTTGCTGTGCTTCTCTGTGATCTTAGGAAGGTCGTTATTTCTTAGTTGAAGCAATGGTTATGCCCATTGCAATATAAAACAACTGGTTTGTGTGCTTAATCAGAACTTTAGAAATTTGCTAAAATCTAAATTATCTTTTATATTACATATGCATATAAACACAGAATAACTACATGTAAATAGTGAAAAATGCATTAGCCATAAGGCAGTGTATTGAATAAATGTGAAACAAATTAAAATGAAGTAAAGAAATTGGTTGAAGTATTGACTTCTTCACCTTAATATATTTAATTTACCAATGCAGATTTCACTGAATTACCTGTAACTTATCTTTGGCATTCCTACCTTAATATTTCTTCGGCAAAACTTGAACCATATTCCATTTGACTGCTTCAAACACAAATGATTTTACTACTTGGATAGTTAATCCTGCCTGCTTAACACACACAAGAGAAATGATTTGTCATGCTCTTACTCAAATATCTTCCTAATCTGAAAATTACTGTAAATCATGTGTCTTTATGCTTTTTACAAAAAAACCCCAGCTTTTTCTTTTGAGTTGTCAGATGGTTTTGTATGTGTAACGTCTAATCTGTTCTTTATTAGCATGTGTTCTGTGCTGCCATTGTTCATGTCTTTGGCTTTCTTCATACCCTTGTGTCCTATCTTGAAAACTAATTAGATTCAGACAACAGGATAATTTCAAGAGTCAAAAGAAGACAGAGAGCACAACAACCGGATAAGAAACGTATTAAATCAGTGCTGATTTGCAGACCGTGGAAGTAGGTACTGGCCAGCATGAACACCACTCCACCTCTCAGGGTTGTGTGCAATTTTCTGGTGGGTGTTAAGTGGAAGAGGCACCTTGATGGACCTCTCTGATGTGGCCAAGGGAAAGAAAATAACTCAAGCATGGAATAAATTATTATTTTATACAGCATGAAGGGAAGTTGGAGAAGGCCCATGTCACTTTTCCAGAAAAACCCTCATAGATCTCTGACAGCTGTGTCACACTCCAAAGGTGTTGTTAATCTTAGGTTTTCTTTTCACACACGGCTCTTCACTGCTGATTACTTTTCCTCAGCAATTATGTGAATGAAGTTATTTAAAAAGAAACTACAGATACTGACTTTTCAGTATTTTGATTTTTGTTGTCATTCAAATGTTTCTTCATCAATGACATTTCTAAATACATGGTAAAGTAAGCAACCACATGTTCTCAGTTAAAAAACTTTTTTATTTTTGTGGCAAATTCATGGTGTAAGACTATGTAGTTTTTAACAGGTAGTGAAGACTCCTGTCACACTGTTGGTCTAACATAATGGGTTGATTTTCAAGGTAGTGTTTCTGCTCTTTTAAAACAGGTGGACAAGTTCCTGCTTGTGATGAGCCAAGAGTGTATCAGGATTATATCTATGTTTTTGTGAATTTAAAACACTTACATGAACAGCTTGACTAGGTTTGGCAGAATAAACACTCTCATCAAAAATGAGCTAATTAGAGAGACTAACTTGACTCTGACTCAGGCTAATTGTGCTAGAGCCGCACTGACAGAAGCCAAAGTACTAAGCAAATAATTCTTTATCAAGTGGTGTATTTTGCTACAACCTGAATTTGTAACAATGGAGGAATGTCAAGCCCAACATCATTAGTGATGCTCTAGAGTTCAGAGCATGAGATGGCCCTTTCTGGAATGAAATGCAGGTTTGAGACTTGCTTTTGAGTAAATGCAATGAATTGTTTACTAGCTTTAGAATACCAATTCTTGTTACTTTCTTGATGTAATGCAGACTAAGGAGTCGTCTGTCATTTAAAATCAATCCCCTGAGGAAATATTTGATAGAACAATTAGACTGGATGTTAACAGTTTGGCAAGCTTTAGGGCAACATTGACAGTGATTCTTTATATACAAATATTTAGGAAACTGTCAAACAGATTTATTAATACACAGACTTAGAGCCTGAAAGTAAGAAATGCAAGTAATGTAATCATTCAAAATACATCTTTTGTTTTGTTAGATGTGGATGATACCACAAATTTCAACAGAATTCTTCTGCTGCTAAAGCTAGAAGTGACATTTAGTGGATTTGAGCACTCCAGAGGTGCAGTTGTGGAGAGAAAAAAAAGGTACTTTGTTTAATAGCCTCAAGGATTCCTCTTGCAAGGGAGATCATTACTATTTCCTTATTTTAAAAACAAACAACCTTCCAAAACCTGGCAGATGTTGCATGTGATGAGAGATGTGTTGGCTGTGTATTGTAGTTCTTCAGATTCAGGAGCTGCACTCAATCCCATCACTGAAATCTATTTTTTGTTTTTTTGACAGCTGTTTTTGCCATTTACTTTAAAAGCAGATGGGTAAAATGCAAAGAAGAGCTGTCAATTTTATTACCATGTATAATCAGCATCTGTGCAATACATCAGACTCATTGCACAGCATACAGTTTCTCTCTGTAGTAAAATTCTTTTGGGATTTCTTGACAACCTTCTTGCAAGACTTTTTCTAACTTAGTAGATCCTGGAATTAAAAGTATAGGTTAATTAACTGCTAAAGCCACTATTCTGTCATCCAAATTTACTTACGTTATGTTACAAATTTACAAGATGTTATGTTCTGATTGTTTAATTATAAAATATGTCTAACTTGCTCCTCCATATTCAAATCCACATTTGCTTAAGCAAGATGTTTTCTTTTATTATTATGAAATACTTTTTATACATCTCTGATCCCTTTACATGCATTTAGGTGCATCAAATCTCTGTGTATATTTTTTTTACCATTCTCTACTGAGAGAGCTTAGTATCTTGTACCCCATCTGCATGATTTAAAGTAAAAATGATTCTGTAGAGAACAGGGTGTTCTTCATTCCCAGTCTGCCCTCTTTCCTGGTGCAGCATTCACAGAAATGACTTTTTATAGTGGCAAAATAAGCTAGTTTAAAAGTGCCAGTATAAATAAGCATGTTGTCTGTCTCTGTAAGTGCGGAAGTAGTAATCAGTAATGGTGTGCTGCAGGCTTGTAGTAGGGAACAGCATCCTCCTGGAAAGTGTCAAGTGATTTACATGTCACAGGGCTCTCTGGAGACCGTGTGGGAAGAATCTGTCTACTGGCTGGGGACCTACTTTGATTTGATTTGATTAGGTTGGAAGTCACAACTGCAGAAGCACCTTTGTTTCTTAGAATAGTAAGTGGTTGTACATTATAGTGTCTGCAGTGATAAGCAGAGGGGAAAGATTTCCAAAGAGAAATGTTCACAGTACAATTCCTAGATAGGAGAGGTTAGGGAATAGTCTTCAAAAAAGATTTCAACCAGTTTGGCAACATTAAAGACAGTAAAACACTTATGTATTGATGCAGGACTTCTTTGAAGTGAAACACTAAAAGGAGACGGAGACTTAATATTAAAAGCATTAATTAGAGTTTGTGTGGTGATGGACAGAGTACTTTTTTTACATGAGGCAATGCAAGCTTTGATGAAGAATGTACTTAACTGTCTTCCTCCATTATCTTAGCTTATTAAATATGCTACTAAAGTTGACTGTGACTTTTGAAGAAGAAACCACCAAGGCACTGTCTATGATACATAGATGTTTATTTATAAGAAAGAATGGCTTCTGGAATGACTTTGAAAGGAGTTGTGAACAAAATTTAATACAAATTTCATGGAAAAATACTGACTCAAGCTTTTTTTCTTGTTCTTTGGTGATATAATGCTACTTCTGGCCAAGTCATTTGCAAGCACTTAATGGCTGACTTTTTCAGTAATAGATAACTACAACCCATCCTATTCCAGAATTAAAGATATTTCATTTAATATAGGGCATTAATATAAAGGAGTTTTTAATTACTATGGGTTTTATCAGTAGAATGCAAATTTCCTTTAGATATTAGACTATCTGTACTTTGTGACTCTGGAATATATCTAATTAGATTTTCTCTGGAATAGTGGATGCAAATTTACACTCTGTGAAATTCAGCTGATTCTATGAAGATAAAGCAGAAAATTAGTGGATAACAAAGCTTGAAAATGTGGATTTGATTTACTTTCTTTACAGACAAAGTGGGGTATAAAAGATTTTTCTTCTGTTTTTTATATAATCTTATTCTTCCTTTCTTATGTTAATCTCATTTTCTAAAATGCGATGTGTTTCAGTGACTACACTTTGGAGTAAGAAAAGACATACTTAGATGATCCTATTATAGCAAATCCTTTATCCAGAAGAGCTTGTAAATATATCCCAGCACTGCACATTCTGTCTACTGGAATATAAATGTCTCACTAAAAGGAAATGTTAGATAAAGTTGACATAAAGTTCCTTTTCATATCCACCAGTGAATTGGTGCTAGAATTGCTGGAAAATTAGCTCTCAGAAATATGCTGTAGCAAGACTTCTTCAGGTTTTGGACCCATGCAATTTGTAGCCAAATTGGACAGCAGTAAATGAAATCTGCTATTCCATCTTCTCATGAGAAATGGCCTACATGGATCCTGTAAGGTACTTCAGTTTATAGAATTAATATATATTCTTAATTAAAAGAGTAAACTGGAAAACACATTGTGTCTTAATTTAATGCTAGACCTCAAGTTACCTGCCTTACCCTACCCACTTAAGATTATTACATGTTTCAAGATACATGAATGTAGACTGGAGCCCTTCCATCACTAGGTTACAAATTTCTACATCATGGACTAATAAGCAGTTTTTATAAATGGGGCTTGTGATAGCTTCATATGGGAGCATTGCTACTGCAATATCTCTTTCCCATATACCCAGAGGCATTTTTCCCCACAGTTTCTCTCTCTGGCAATCCAAGACCTCCTCTGTATTACAGTCTAATCCTTCCCTGTCCTTTTTAACCCCCCTCTCCTTTCCAGTCCTCTGCATGTGCCCTATGTGTTTCCCTGTGCAAGATATTCCTTGGCTGGTTTTCAGAGCTCCACATCGGATAAATGTCAGGTTAGGCTCTCCCTGGTGGTTAGGCTGTTGGTTGCTGCCAAATAGAGTGTGTAACAGGAATGGATAGATGGCAACCATGCTCTTCATAGCTGGGTTTCTCAACTAATCTGGTTTCTCAACTTCTTCCAGTTGCTAAAATGAGGAAGTTTTATTATCTGGAGGGTGTACTTCTCCCTGATTCAGCCACGTGAATAGAAAACTATCTCAGGTGATAAGCATGCCTAATCTTTATTTTCTGGGAAAACTAAGCTAAAATTGTAATGTAAGAGAAAATACTTGGGTTTGGCCTAACTTGATGTTCAACTTCAGCAAGTTTTTACTTATTCAGGTGTTTGCTTTCTGCATCTAGCTGAGTGTATAGGACAGAAGTGACCTTGTTGCTTTGATTCTGGTCAGCACTCCCAGTCTGATGCAAAATGTGATTCATGGGTGCAAAAGGCTCAGCCAAGGCAAAGAGTATGAATTAGCATCATGTTTATGGAAAAAATTTTCAGTCTTGTGCCATGGGATTCTCTTCAGTGTATAAAATATATCTGAAATCTATAGCAAAGTGACAACATTTTCCTAAAAAAGGACTAAAACAGTTGTGATGGAGTGAGATTTTCTTTGTGTCTGGAAGACTTTTCTGGAGCTTTTGGGGTTTTTTCTTGGGTTCATTATAAACCATTTGGCAACAAATTGTGCTAAGTTAAAGCATGATCAGGGTAAAGAGATTTTAAGTATTAAATATATAAATATCTCTATCTGAACGAGACTTCATGAAGACAGAAAAAAAGCTTCAGTTCAACTATCATGATCTCTTGAGAAACTTTACAAAAAGAAACAATTTCTGTTAGAGTGGTTTCTTGGAAAAGCTTACTCAAAATGTATGAGTTTGTTAGTTACACTGCACACACACAGAGACTCATGTCTCAACCAGAACAAAAGTGAAACAGAAGACAGTTAATAGGACAAAAGTAAGAGGACAAAAATAAGCCAATATTTCTGCATCTAGGTTTAAAAAGACTCTTTCAGCTTAGATTCTGAGGCAATGTCTTTGTAATTTAGCATAGTGCAGTAAACTTAGAGATTTTTGATTAATTTTATTAAATAGTTTTTGGCATTGTCTTTATGTACATAAATCATATAGTTGATACCTGTGCAAAGAGGCAAAGAGAAAGCTTATTAGATAAGCAGGGTATGTAATTTGAATCATCCTGCCTTTTCCTGTAGTAGTTTTTGGTATAGTAGTTTCTTACCTGATGTCTACATGGCAGAAATTTGCACTGCCATAACCATGATATATGGGGCATGTGAGGAAGTAGCTTCCATTTTAAGTTCTCATTGGTGACTCTCCTTTGACTCATTGGCACATGGACCATAGGTCTATATCTGCATTGATTTCTCATATGCAAATCTCTATAAGTTCAAAAACTTACTGGAACACAGCCTCTATCAGTAAATTCACACTGTACAGTATGGGAATTTTCAGTTACAGTCACTATACGTACAAAGCAGGCATGACCAGTAACATCAGCTACCAGTTGAAATTAAAGTACTTGTTTAAAGAAGTTAGAAGTGTGGCTGTACAGATCTAGTATGATATCTTAAAGAAAATATCTTGTGTACTGTATCTAAAGAAATCATGTCCATCTTTAAAAATATGGCAGTTGCCTTCTTGCAGGTAGGAATTCTACTTTCTGTAGGAATGTGCCTTTCCCTGTTCCCATGGTTTGCATATTTCAGTTATCTCATGGAAATCTTTAGGCATTTCTAAATAAAAATTACTATGCAAATTGCTATATGTAGAATAATACATTGGGAGTAAATTAAGACTAATTCAAGACGGAGATTTTTAATGACAGTTCTAGCTTAAATTTTAGAAGAATCTTGTATGCTCTGAAAATAAATTTTCTTTAAATATAAAATCAAGATTGAATTTTAATTTACAACATTACTTTCTCTATATGTTAAAAGGTTTGGCTGGGTTTTTTTAGTTTTGGGTTTGTTTTTTTTTGGTAATGAAAGAAAAATTATACTGAAAAAGAAAGAAAAAGTATTCTTTGTTGAAGTCTATCCCTTCTAGTTTCTTACAGCTTTAGATTCTTGTTTAGCATGGGGGTTGTATTTTTATGTTGTTGCTATTCTTTTGCAGACGGTTAGAACAAAATTCAATCAAGGTCATACCTCCTGGAGCTTTCTCGCCCTATAAAAAGCTTCGAAGAATGTATGTACTCAATAATTTAGATTTATTTTCATGTGTATATATATATATATATATAACAAGATAAAAAAGTCAAGATGGTACGAGGAGCTGCAGTTAATGTGTGAACACTTAAGAAAGTTTTACTGCTAGAAGGTAAACTGATATGGCAGCTGATTATTGAGACCATGTAACATCTTCATGATATTAATAATAATTGGGTTTTTACCAAATATTGAAATTGTTTAATATGGTTCTACATAGAAGCAGAATGTTACTGTAGTGAAAATTGTAGTAAAAAAAGAGAGTGAGGATAATTTCAGATTATTTTTGAGGCTGTATAGCTCTGTGGTCATAGCAAGCAAAGAATTCTTAAAAAAATGCACTTAAGCAATTAGGAAAGGTAAATATTTTGTCTTTTTTTTCAAGAATTTTAAAAGGTCTCTTTTTAACCACTGATTTTATTTCAGTGTATTGGCAATTTTAGTGATTTTAAATTAAAATTCTTTGGCAGCGTCTCATGTAAATATTTTACTTTCTCTCTCCTATCCTTGCGTAATTCTAATTACACATTATCTTAAAATTCATTATTTTGAAAATAGCTTGAATTAATTGAATCAAATTTCATTTGTTTCAGTGACCTGAGCAATAACCAGATCTCTGAAGCAGCTCCAGATGCTTTCCAAGGCTTACGTTCACTCAATTCACTGTAGGTATCTGTGTGACCTGTAAACAGAAGCAAATTTCTTGCACTCTTATAGTGCAATTATTTTGGCCTTTTGGCTCCCTGCAAAATGTTCCTGTAAATTCAATCAATTCTGAAAGTTGTAATAATCATTTCAGAATGATAGTGATAATTGAGTATTCTTTTATGGCTGGACACTAATAATGTATGGGGTATTTTATAAATACGTTCATGGCAAGGAGTTGAACAAAACCAAACATGTCGTTTATTCCCCAGTTAGTTGTTCTTACAAACAGCAAATCCACTTAGCAAGGTCCGTGGGTAAGCCTGTAATCAGTGAGGTGCTGATTCTGCATAGAGCTCTTTGGGCTACACACCTTTTGGGAAAACTTGTGATCCTGCTACCTCGCAGGAGCACAAGGATATTGCAAGTATCAAGTGGTTGTTATTAAATTCCTTTCAGGAAAATGGGACTTTCTATGTTTTTGAAGTCAAAATCCCATAGCGTACGCCTGTCATAATGGTAGCTTTGTTTGCTTTATTTCCTGGTACAGAGTCCTCTATGGAAATAAAATCACAGAACTTCCAAAGGGCCTATTTGAAGGACTCTTTTCTCTGCAACTGCTGTGAGTATTTTTTTATTTATTCTATTTTGGGGTCATTCAAAAGGGTAAACATGATGAGAGATCTATGCCAGAAGAAGAACTGGCAAGAAATCCCATATGTAAGATCAAAGTACAGTAAACCAAATTATGCTAAAGCCAAAAGAGTCAAGACTGTGGTAGGCCAGCTTGCCATTCATCCACAAATGTGATCGTATCTGTTAATGTTTCAACCTAAAATGATTAAAATGAAATTATTCTCCTGTGTGGAATTTCTAAGGATAAAAGATATAAAACAAAGATAAGATACCCTTTAAACAGCAAATAGGATGTGTAAGTTGTGCGGGAACCATAGAAGGAATATTATTTGTGTGTTTTGTAAAGAGAAAATATATAGTGGAAATACTATGCAATTGCATTTCTAGTTGTACCCATGAAAGAACAGTATTGCACAACAGTTTCATTGATGACTTTTGAAGTTTTCTGACACTCTGTACTATTTTTGATTCTGTGATCTCCAGCTCCTACCTCGTTTAACACTTTAGAAATTTCCACATGTAACCTTTTAAACCATTGCTCTTTAGATGTTATATTGGAATAAAGCATGTCATGGTGATATGTTTATCAAATATTGTCAATATTTAGCAGAAGAGGCTTTGCAGTAGGTGCACTGTGTAAAAGAAATGTGTTAAATAGACCATAAAGCAACACTGGTGGTTTTGGAAGAACTTGTCCAAGAATAACTGACTTGTTGAGTTAGAGTCTTCTTAAAGAATTTAAAACTTCTTCACACATGTTTAGAATTATCTAATGTCCAGACTTCACCATAAAGTGATTGGCAAAACGTCTGTTACTAACAACTAATTGAAGATGGCAAAACAGTAAAGATATACAAAGAAAATGCAAGTTCTAGCACCACCTAGAGGTTTGCATTTGATTTACTCTAGTCACAAAAATAGTTTGGTAGTGGGCAGGGTATGCTTTCCTGTTTTCCTTTAAAGATGTTTTGGTTATAAAATATATTTCAGAACTGGTAAAAAACGGTAAGAGACCTTTCTGAATTCTCAGTTCTGTATTAAAAAAATATGTCCATATCTTAATATGCATTTAGGTAGTACATTTAGATAGTACATTTAGATCTAAGTAAGTTTCTACTTGTGTACAAAACTTCTTATCAGAGCATTAGGTTTCAAACCCACCGTTTCATTCCACTTCTGGCTCAAAATGGAAAGAAGTAAATAATATTTGGTTATAAAAATGCATCTAATTGAATGACCTTTTTTCTCTTCAAAAGGAGTTGATTTAGATCGGCTTGTTTGTTTTAACACTAAAAGTCTGGGAGGTACGGGGAAGAAAAGGTTCCCTTTGAAGATGCAGAGGGAAAAGGATCCAAGACAGATTTGGATATATTCCATGCCACCAGTTTTTACTACAACTCTGTTAATGTGGCAGCATGCTGATTAGTAACATATAATTAAAAGTGCCACTGCACATCTCTTCCAGCTAATGAACACAGTGTTCGGTTCCTTTTTTGTTTATTTATTTGGCAAAAGAGACTAGTTTTCCTTGAATATACTTGATCTTTTAGGCTTGTTTCTTTGCATAATACACAAATACCACACAGACATTCTAGCAGCACATACAAGAAATGTGATTTGAGATGAATAAATGTACACATTTTAACTCCAAGATTTAAATATATAGGCATAAATATAACCTAAAGAAGATACTTCATTTCACTGAAATTCCTTATGTCACTTTCAATTATTATTTGTTACTACATCTCTTGTTCTGGTTGCAAAGGTGCACAAAGAATTGTCTGTGAAAAATGCTGAAGCTGTGACATGGAACGATTTCTTTCAATTTTGTAATTGTCTTCCATTAAACAGGTTATTGAATGCCAACAAGATCAATTGTCTGCGAGTTGATGCATTTCAAGATCTACACAACTTGAACCTTCTTTCTTTGTATGACAACAAGCTTCAGACCATTGCAAAAGGCACCTTCTCACCCCTACGTGCGATTCAGACCTTGTACGTATGTTCTTGTTTATGGTTTTCTCAACTATGACTTCATATCCTACAATGCAGTAAAAGCACTGGGTACTGCTGAGACCAAAGGGAAATAATGTGTGATATTATTGGTTTTTTTTCTTCATGAAAGGCATTTGGCTCAGAACCCATTTATCTGTGACTGCCATCTGAAGTGGCTGGCGGATTATCTTCACACAAACCCCATTGAGACCAGTGGTGCCCGTTGCACCAGCCCCCGCCGTCTGGCAAACAAAAGGATCGGCCAGATCAAAAGCAAGAAATTCCGCTGCTCAGGTAATTTTCTTAGTTCAGCTGCTATTTTTCCTTTATTGGCAAAAAAAAAAAAAAAAAATTAGTGGTTAAAGAAGTTCTAATGAAAGCAACTGCCTCTCTACAGAATTATCAAACATCGCTGAATTTTTTTTAGTTCTTTGAATAGAGGGAAATCTGGAAAGTCATAGACTGTTGGATCACGGAACATTACTGTAGTTAACACATTTGGCACTATTTCTGAGTAGCATTAAATCTAACAAAATAAATGTAATATATAAAACTTCAGAATGAAAGGCTAAAGTTATTCACTATAAGTATCACCAACATAAATCATTTTGTAAAATATCCACAGGGCTCTGGAATATGTGAAAGATCTAAAAATTTCTAAGCTAAATATGGAAACATGACATATTCCTTTTACACAGGGAGCTTGCCTCATACTGAAATTTACTGTTTTCTTTTTCTAATCTTATTCCATTTCCTACTTATATTTCTTTAAATCCTAACTTTTGTCATATGGTATCCAGCTGTTCCAGGTGCATTTCACATTCTACAGCTTATTGAGTCTCAAGTGCGAATACCAGATGAAAACTGTTTTGTTATCCATGTTCCGGATACATTTATGACTATTCACACTTTGTTGTTTATCAGCTCTCATTGTGAATACACATTTTTTCACTAAATTATCTGTACTTAACTGCAGTCCATACTTAATCTAATAAAACTCATTCTTTGCTTGCTGACATTCAGGTGCATCTTCTATTTTTTTTTTTTTCTCTTTATTTAGCTAAAGAACAGTATTTCATTCCAGGTAGGTTTGGCTCTGCAGTAACATTGACTAACTGCAGATATTCTCTCCCTTTCCCCTCAAAACCAAAGTTTGCTTTAGCTTTTAGGAAACTGATGCATGTATATTAACATTAGTCAATACCTGTAGCTATACATAGTTTTCCTTTGTAGAATACTAGTAATTCTGTTTTCTGAATATAAGAGCTTAGCATGCAGCTCTGTTTACCTTTTTCCTGTCTCACAGATTTGCACACAACCTACCAAAATTATACCTATACTTAAATTATTTAGAAGGCTGCACCTGCTAGTTCATATTTTAACTGACACTTTTACTTACCTTGTACCTTGCCTTTCTGCTGCTACTGTTTTTAAAATGTAGCTCCTGAGCTGCTTTTAAACACAGGAAACCATGCTGCCATCAAAGAGCTAGCACAACTTTAAAAACTAAACATTCTACAAATGAATGTTTTCTTGCCTTGCTTTCAATACTCTACACTGGCTGCATCTACTGCTTGCTCACCCTCCTTTTGTTTAGGAAATCACAGTGGAATGCTTGGAAAAGAAAGCTGATATTCTTAATTAGAAGCGTTCTGTGGTCACATGCATACAGTGAATCAGAAATGCTTTCCATTAAAGACAATAAAACTTCAGAGTTGGGGTGAAATAGCAATTTACACACTTCTTTAAGCTACAATAAGTCTAAGATACTTTTACAAAAGATTTACCAATGTTGGCCCAAGCTCTTTGAAATATGGTCTCTTTATTTTACCTTGCTTGTCAGTGTGTGCACTGTGTTCTTAATAGGAAAAAAAATTGTTATATTCATAGCAGATTATAAATAATAAAAATAAACAAGGGAATAGTGCATCCATTTATGAATTACAGTCTGTGATTTGCAATCAGGGTTTTCTGCCATAGTTTAATATCTAGAAAAATATTTACAATAATTGATTAGGGCACCAGTGCACTTCCTCATTCAAGTATTGCAGGTATATCATCATTCTGCAATCATCTTAGTTGTCTCTTTAGCTGGTATGTTTAACAGCCCTTTTCCAAGTGCTGTGTGATGTAACACTTAATTTTGCAGCAGTCATGTGAAGCTCTTTATGCCCTTATGTTGGTTTGAAAATGGGGAAAAGACAAAATGAAATACAAAATAAGGCAGCAATTTGTCAACACTGGCATCTGCAAAAATGTATTTTAAAGCAGCATAAAACATGGGGATTCAATTTCACAAACTTGTAGTACCACTCAATTCCTTAATGTGTAGAACAGCTGTATTCCTGCTACAGAGTGACTTCTACTCAACCTTACCAGCACAACTTCTGCTTGTGAGTTAGAAGTGTTTTGTTGCCAGCAAATCTCTTCACACCCTGGTTATAATACGGCCATACATGCGGTTTAGGCTTGTTTACGTACCCTTTAAAACATGCTGTTCCTGGGGGGAGAAGAAGAAGAAGAAGAAAAAAATAATTAAATTAAACAAAATGGGCTATATATACACTTCTTGAAATACAGCTTCTGTGCTTTCACTTTCTATCAGGGAGATGGTACCTAACAGTAATTTAGTTGTTGAAGGCATTGGCCCTGAATATTTTAATTTTTTAAACTGCTAACAGTGATGTACTCTGGATGCAGGAGGAAAAAAACTCATATTTGTAGACTTGTTTATTGGGTATTTAAAAGTGCTAAAAACACTTCTTTATACTTAAGTGGATACTATAAAATAATCTGAGCATTTCTTCAAAAACTTAAATATTTTTAATGTTTGTTTTAAATATGTCCTTTGGAGATGTTGCTCTGCAGACACAATCCATGAATCCTTAGTAAACTTTCATTATAATAATTTGGAAGACTAAAGGTTTGCAAGTATTACATCATTTATTTGAAAAAATATAATTTATCTGCTACCTCATAGAAATACTCTATAGTAGTTTCATCATATGTGCTACTAAGACATTTACAAGTGCTGGATAACATAATATGTGATGACTATTGGGGTTTTTTTCCCCTCCACTGAGCAATCTGTTTCTCCTGCATTTGTTTGGTTTATTAAGGATTTAAGTGGCATAGCATGTATATTGGACCGGATGATCCTTGTGGGTCTTTTCCAACTCAGAATATTCTGTAACTCCTATGTATGTTCAGGGAGCAGCTTTTAAAGAACACATTCAAAATAGTGAAGAATTATTCATGGGAGGCATGATCATCATCCTATATGAAATCTGTAATAAGCCCCAGTCTTATCTTCATTTTTAAATGCCACTTAAAATGAATTATTCATTCTCTCTGCTGAAGACAGTGGCCCTAGAACCATCTAATCAAACTAAAGTTAAGTAGAGAACATGAGAGCTTAGTTCATGTTTTTGTCTTAATTGGCATTACTCTGTCTTTCTTTCCTTCTTGGCTATCTTTACTTTTGCAGGAGTTCACCATTTTGGCTGTAAGTAAAGTTCAGTGTCTGAACTAAATCACAGTGTACCTCCCAGCCCTGATGCACCTTCTACTAGTCTCAGTCTTTTCACCTTTGTCCAAGAAGAACCCACAGGTCCTTTCGGCTTCTCTTTGTTTTCTTTATCATCCACCCTCAGTTCCTTACTGGATGTTTTTTCCTGATATGTTTAGGATGTTTTCTTTGACTGACTCTGGGAAATGGTGGAGGAAACTTTCAATGTGATTCTTTTTTTCTTCTTTTTTTTTTTTTCTTTTCTTTTTCTTTTTTTTTTCTTTTTATTTAATATATATATTGTATTTTTATTTAATCTGTGACACTGGACATTCAGTAATAAGAATGCCATGTCATATAAGCAAGTATTAAACTTCAAATGCTTCTGTAACTTATACCTACTCCTTCCTCTTTTCCCTTGCTCTTATCCTTGGCCTAATGGATGCAGTTTTGATAATGTAGCGAGATTTTCTGTTGTGCTTGATCTAACCATGTGGTTGTGAGGTATGAGTAAAACATGGTTCTGTCAAGCACCATGGAACGTCACGCAGCTTTCTACAGCATGGCAAGCTGCTGAGGCTTAAGTCAGGATCACACATTTTTTAAATTAAAGCTGAAAACAGGGCTTTCAATCTTATGTGTTGAGATGATGTGGAGTATCGGGACTATAAAAAAAAAATCACAGAGGTTAATGAAGTCCAGTCAACAATACAAATTTGTAACCAGAGAAAGAGAAAAGGTGGCATTCAGGATCTATTTATTCTTGATACAGAGAAAGAAAACAAATTCTAAAACAAACAGTGGCATTTGTGTGATTAGCTATAAACAAGGCTAGATTGGCTGACAACATAATCAGCAGAAAGTACAGCTGTGAAAAGCTCAAGTTAATGTTATCCTGCTATGTGAAGTTGGTTTCAGTTTCTTTTTCCAGCATATCTTAAGTCCCTATATTTAACCCTCTCTTGAAGCCCTTGTGTCTGTTCAGTATCACAAAGTTTATCATGCATTTCCCAAGTTGCCCACCCGTTATCTGCATTGCAGACGTTTTTCCAACCCTCTCACAAGAAGCAAATCTTATACTTTATTGACTTAGTATCTGTGTTTTGACTTGAATCTTCTACAGGCACTGAAGATTACAGATCCAAATTAAGTGGAGACTGCTTTGCTGATTTGGCTTGCCCTGAGAAATGTCGCTGTGAAGGGACCACAGTGGACTGCTCCAATCAGAAACTCAACAAAATTCCTGATCACATTCCCCAGTACACAGCAGAGTTGTAAGTTGAACCCATAACAAAGGATTATTTACTTATGGAGAAACTAACTTAAATTGTCAAATATAAAACCACAGCTTTACTTTTTCTGAACAGCAGAAATTGAAAGTAACCTCTGTGGTGCACTTCAAAAGACTAAATATTCATTAAAATTATTTATGCAAAATTTCAATACCATATAGCCTTAAAAACCCATGATAAAAAAATAACTATTCTATGTTGCTAGTTCTTCAGGACCTGACCAACCCACTTGGGTTTTTTGAAAGGTAGTGGGGTTTATTTTGCTTTTAACTACAGGAGAAAGTAGGGCATCCAGTAACCAGAGGGGTCTGTCTTAAAGAGTGCTGCCTAGATGTTTAAACAGACAGAGCTGATTCGTCTTCTGCAAAGCATATGTTACATTTGTCGTGCAGGAGACCACAGGAACATAAAGCAGACAAACAGGACAGAGTTGGGTTAAGAAAATGAGATAATGATATAATGAATAGAGATGGGCAGAGAAGAACTCAGAGATTTTTACTTGCTTAATAAGTGCCATATGGGAATGATTTATAGGCATTACAACTGAAGTAGTCTTCAAGGAGGGAGCAAAAGATAAAATTAAGACAGCTTTACAAGGCCTCTCCATGTGCAAAGAATAGTATAAAAGGGAATGCAGAGGTGGTTGAAGGATTGGCAGAAAGGTAGATGAAAGTGGCTGTCGTAGAGCAAAGGTGGAAGGAAATAGCTGATTTTCCTAGGAGATTCAGTTTAAAGAACAAGGCAAAATGTTGAGGAACAAAGAAAAGGGACTTCGATTTGATATAGTAAAGCAGTATAGAGATGTGGAGACAAGAGTATTGTGATCAAGTTGTCATCCACAGGGGCGAGGTGAGAACAGGATGGCACATCTCTTAAAAGAGCAGTCTACAGCTGGCATCAAAGCAACAGTATGGCAATGAGATATGAAACAATGAGACTGTTGTTAAGTATTTGAATGTTTGGACAGGAAAAGAGATTTAAAACTGAAATATTTTTAAAACACGGAGAGTTTTGTCTGTCTAAGCTGGGAGAAGGAGTTGAACTTAGTGATGTTCTGTGCTGGCTTTGGCTGGGGTAGAGTTAATTTTCTTCACAGTGGATAGTATGGACTTATGATTTGGAATTGTGCTGAACACAGGCTTGATAATTTAGAGACGTTTTTGTTCTTGCTGAGGAGGGCTTGCACAGAGCCAAGGCCTTTTCTGCTTTTTGTACTGCCATGTTGGGGAGGAAGTTGGGGGTGCCTGGGAGGCTGGGAGGAGACAAAGCCAGGGCAGGTAACCCAACTGACCCAAGGGCTATTTCAGATCATGTGACATTGTGCTCATTATGTAAAGGGGAGGAAGAAGGAGGAAGGGGGGGACATTAGGAGTGATGGCGTTTGTCTTCACAAGACACTGTTACACATGAAGGAGCCCTGCTCTCCTGGGGATGGCTGAACACCTGCCTGCCCATGGAGAGCAGTAATCAATTTCTTGTTTTTCTTTGCTTGTGTGCATGGCTTTTTCTTTTCCTATTAAACTCCCTTTATCTCTGCCCATGAGTTTTCCAGCTTTTACCCTTCTGGTTCTCTCCCCGATCCTGATGGGGGGGGAGTGAGCGAGTGGCTGTGTTGAACTTGGTGTCTTGCTGGGTTTAAACCACAACATGTTCTTATTACAAATCTGAAAATTAAAATCAGAGAAAAAAACTGCTGCAGTTTTGGGGGAAGGGAGATAGATTTCGGTGGAGAAATACATTTTATGTTATCTGATATTTGATATAAAATCGCTTTAATTTAAGAATAAAAGCTGATGGAATAGGTAACAGGTTAAAGTGTGGGAGGAGATCGTAAACTAGTGGTTGTAGATATGATAGTTACTGAACCAAGAGATGAGAAATGGGGTTGTTGAAGTGATTAAGCATGCATTGCTTTGATTTTTAGGAGGAATCATGTTTAATAGTCTCTTCTCTGAAGAAATAATAATCTTAATTTAGCATTTTAATTGTTTTTCATATTCATTTATTTACATGTGGAAGATACACTGTCAGGTGTTTTCTTTCTATAGTTATGGTTCCTACCTGTTGAATTCAGAAGAAACAATTAAATAATCAAGCTTCATCTACTGTATATCCTAAACACTCAAATTTCAGTCAACAACATTTTTTTTTTACTAAATGTTTGGTTACAGCACTTCTTTCAGAAAATATCCAGTCTTGTTCAAAGGTGCTAGTATATTAAAAATTTCACCATTCCCCTGAGACTGTTACAGAAGTTAATTATTTCCTTTCACTTCTGTTAATTTTTTTTAATGGGAGCTTTTAGTTTGAGATGGACTCTACTTCTGTTCATTTTCCATCATTTCTTCCTTTATGTTTTTTGCCATTAAAGATCCCTTTTCTTCCCAGCACTCTATTCAAGTAACATGGTGTTAAACTGTAACAAAGTCATTATTCAACCTTCTACTTGATAGGCTATATGGATTGTTCTTCAAGTCATTTGATGTAATAAAAATTTCAACAGTCTTGCAAATATTCTAGAGAGGATAGAGAAATTACTTCTTTTTTTTTTTTTTTTACTTCTGCCAGAAGTTCATTTGCTCTAGCCAAATACACTCTTTTGGTATTTGCCTCACTGATGCAAAAGTTACAGCTCTTTCTCTTGTTTCCTTCTGTTATTCCTGGTCTTTGATGCACTGTCTTTGTTGTTCGTCTTGGGACTTCCCAGTCGAGTTCTTAGGACCATTTGTAGATCCCCAGTTCACAATATTTATTGGCATGTATGAGAACAGCTGCTAGTTAGCCTTCCTTTATTTTAACCCACAAAATGTGATACAAAAATACTCGTTAGAGTCAAATTACATTGATGCTTCTATAGGTGATGAGGAGAGCTAGACTAATTTCTGCAGGGTGATGTTTGGAGCTGAATCTCAGCTTGGAATGAAAATCAAAAGTGAGGAAAAAAGGTGCCCAAAGGTAGGCAACAAAGATGGTGAAGGGCCTTGAGGTGAAGCTGTATGAGGAGTGGCTGAGGTCACTTGGTCTGTTCAGCCTGGAGAAGAGGAGACTGAGGGGAGACCTCATTGCAGTTACAACTTCCTTGTGAGGGGAAGAGGAGGGGCAGCCGCTGATTTCTTCTCTGTGGTGAGCAGTGACAGGGCCAGGAGCTGGACCCAATGGTCTTTGTGGGTCTCTTTCAACTCAGCATATTCTGTGATTTTCTAAAAAAAGTGTCCATTGTGTAGATTGCAACTGTAATAATATCACAGGAGAAAAAACCCTATTTCTTCAAAGTAGTTGTTTGTTTTTTTAAAAAAATCTGAAAATATTAATATAGTTCAAGACAGATACTTAATTGTAAAAGTTAAGAAAAATATAACTAAACCACCTAACTGCTGTTCTAATTTCCATTTTGTCACTTGTTCACAGTCTTTCAGAAAAACAGTGAAAGATCTGTCTAATCTGCCAGTAAAGTATTTGATATAAAGTACAAGTCTGTAATTGCACCCCAGAAATAAAATATTTTTCAAGTAGCTTTCTAATATATAGGAAAATTCAGAAAGTATTTCAGAAATCGTTCAAACCAAAGTCCCCAGGAGAAATGGTAAATAAAAAATAATTTCAGTCTTATATGTTGAAATTTTATAATGATTTTACAGTCGATGATAACCTAACAAGGCAGTTTTGGAAAGCATGAGTATCACAGCACTATATAGCCTTCCAGGAAGGTTCAGCAATTGTTCAAAAACATGCAATATCTTAGCCATTGTGTTACTAAAACAGGAAACAGCATCAAATAATCCAGACAAAGAGAATGTGTAGACATCCTCATAAATTGCTTCTGTTTACTTTTTTGTTTTGAGAATGGAATTTCAGTACTTTTCTTTGAATAAACCAGATGAAAGTAATTTTAAGATCATTTTCTTGATCTAGGGATTGATAGGTAACAACTATAGTTGCTGTCTTCACCAGTGAAGAGCACTGGGTTCAAAAAATAATGTTAATATCCAGAACGGGGATCCCATCACATCTGTAAACTTTCCAGTTATCTGTAATAATTTTTATTCCAGTGTGTGTGGACTAATTTAAATAAAATAAAACAATTTAAATAAAAATGAAAATTCTATATATGAAATTAGGTAGAACTATTTAGCACCAGAAATACAAGATTGAGGAATAGCCAGCAAGTAGGTCAAGATAAAGGGGATATGGTTGTCATACATATTAAAAATGAAGGAGTGCTATTGGGCACTAATGCAAATTTCATTTCAGGATATATGTATAGGAATGTTGCATGTAAATTATATGAAATAATTATTGTATCATACATAGCAATATTAAAGTATCAGCTGGAATACTGTGTTAAAGGCTTCACTTTTCAAGATGGATATAATTGCTCAGAAAAATTCAAGGAGAACAAGAATCATAGAAAAGAAGATGGGAAAAGTTGAAGGCATTTGTGTGAAAGAAATTTGAGGGAGAGGCAAAGTAAATTACTTTTAATAGGTAAAAGATTGTTGCAAAAAATAAATGAACAAATTGTTTGTCTTTTTCAGTGGGGTTAGAAATGTTTACAGTATAGCAAGTAAGTATTAGGATCAGTAAATGTAATTATCAAGTCACTCTTCTAGATGGTCTAACACTTGAAAAGTATTTGAAGATGTCAGCATTTATAGACTACTCAGTGCTTCTGTTGTTGATAGAGTAAAGAAAAGTTTGTGTAGAGTGAAGAAGTAACTTTGTTAATTGACAATGTGCAAGAATATTTTATATAGTCCCACTAAAAATCACATTAAGTCATTCAGCTGATTTTTAGAGGCGGTAGCATCTTCTGAAATTCACATTCCTTGTAGTTTGGTGTGGTATATGAATGTTTTGTGTATATGCAAAAAGTTTCTGTCTTCTTTCAGTTTGGTTCCATGTTGAAACTGTTGTACAACCATACCTCCAGATTTACAACCTTAATTTCCCTTCTGGCTATCAATGAGAATGAACAGGAGGGACGGATGAACAAGCAGCTTTCTTTAATTTTCTAGGTTTTATTTTAAACTTGTCTTGCAATAAGGCAATTCTGAAAAGCATTCTGGGTTTGGAATTACCCTGAATTTCATTTCACAGTGATCTTGTCAGTCACGTCTTCTCCTTCCTATTAAGATCTCTAAAGAAAAGCTGGACAGACTCCCTTCCTTAATAATATAGCTCCATTAGAGCATATAAAGGATCTGACTCATCATTTCCATTTTGTTCTCAGGAGAGGAAATAGGGAGTACTGGGTCAATGCAGGTATTTTTTGAAATATAGATGGTCCCCTAACCTAGCTGCTGTTAAAGGTATACTGTACTGTAGGCCTTGGTACCTGTGCAGGAAAGAGAAGTGCCCAGCTAGTATTTGGTGCTCTTTGTAACAGTGTTACAAGTCAGCATTTAATGCTGCCTTAAGCAATATATGTGTGCCAGCTGTAGTGGTATGAAGATAAATCATGGTGAGAGAAGTGTTTTTAAATTCATGGGATTCCACTATGCAGTGGGTTTCATTCCCTATTCAAAAGAGTAATTATTTCATTCTTGTAAATAGTGTTCTGTGAGTACCTCCAGATGTCTGGCAGACTCCACCTGATATCCTTTAAAGAACAGAAGACTAATCTTCAGTGGTTTACATGTCCTTCTTAAAGACTTTTATTTATAAGTTGCCATGGAATCCTTCCTTAGTTACATTTTTGTTTGAAAAATTAAAAATGCCATTTTATATTCCTTTTCAGTTTTAGCTGTATAAAATTTTGTGATCAAGTTTTGAAAATGTGTTATATGCACCTAAGTTTAACTAATGAGAATGTTGATTCATGGGAATGAGAATGTTCATTCACAGGAATTATCAAAATTAAAAATGTCACTATATAAGGACTTGTTCTTCAGCTACTAGTTAAACATCAACTATTCAGGGAAGCCAGACAGAAAAGTTCACTTAATGTGGAACATTCTGTACCAATGCCTGAATAATTTTTTTTCTGAAATTGATGTAATTTCTTTTAGGCGACTAAATAACAACGAATTTTCAGTCCTGGAAGCTACTGGAATCTTTAAGAAACTTCCTCAGCTGCGTAAAATGTAAGTGCAACTTCAATGACCTTGTCTATTCAGATAGTGTATTAGCTCCTTGCTGTGTCTCTCCACCTTTCTTAGTTCTAATCTACAAAAGACTCAGTATATTCTAACCGAAAATCAAGAATGGGTTTAAATTAATCCCTGAGGTAGGTCAGAGTTGGCAGCTCTTCTCTATGGGGCTTGGCACTGCCAGCAACCCCTTCTCATGGTGTGTAGCTCCAGCACCTTTGCGGCAGCGTCCAGCCAGCTGGTCTGTTATGCAGCCACAGCAGGGAGCTCACAGTGTAAGCTGCTTAGAAAAGATTCCAGTAATCTTTTGTAACTTCCTGTATTACTCTCTAACCAGACAATTTTGCCTCTTTCAGCACATTAAGGACATGCCGTTGATTCTGTGCTTCATTAAACTGTCATTAGGTGAGGGGAATATCAAAATTAAAATGACTGAAAAAAAGTGGTTTGATAGGTCATCCATATAAGTCCATGTTAACAGTTAATGTTCTAAGAGGAGTGTATAGTCTTACTAGTTGCAGTTGTTGCTAAAAATAAGACTATGAAAAGCTTTTCTTTAGCTTATGTAAAAGACGTATTTGAGGGTAGATCATTTAGTTAGACTTTGTGATTCTGTGCTCAATCTTTTCAGGATTAAATCCAAAGATAAATAGTAAGTGAAGAAAAATGAAAGTAAAAATAGATTTGTAGTCACCAAGTGACTACCATTTGTAAGAGATTAGTCTCAGTTATTAGTGATTAAAATCTTAAGGGAGGATTAGTATTGCTTCAACTATTGTTGGCCTTAACCAGATCCTTGCTGGCATGATCACAATTAGTTAAATATTTCTGATTTTTTAGGTAAAAAGATTTTTAAAATCACAACAATGTAACATGAACTTGCCCTTGACCTCTCCTCTTGAGGACACCTTGCAACTTTGAACTGGACTGTGATACTTAGAAAAAAGAATGTAGGAATGTCTGGCACAACAGTGTTCTGGTGCTGTACAGTAGATACCCTGTTTTCTTCAATCCTCAAGAATCTCAGATTAGCACTTTTTACAGCTACAGTGTACTTTTGAAATATCAATATGAAGCACCACTGGGCAAGGGAAGGGCTGTAGATGTCATTTATCAGGACTTCTGTAAAGCCTTTGACACGCTCCCCGCCCAACATCCTTCTCTCTGAATTGGAGAGAGATTGATTCAATGAGTGGACTTAGATGAATAAGAAATTGTTTGGATAGAAGCATCCAGAGGGTAATGGTCAGTGGCTCAGAGTCCCAACAGACATCAATGACAAATGGTGTCCCTTAAGGATCTGTATTTAATGTCCTCATCAATGACATAGACAAAGGGATCAACTGCACCCTCAGCAAATTTGCAGATGACACCAAGCTGAGGGGTGCTGCTGCCATGCCTGAAGGATGGAATGCCATGCGGAGGGACCTGGGGAAGGTCGAGAAGTGAGTCCTGGGAATCTCATGATGTACAACAGAGCAAGTGCAAGGTGTTACACCTGCATCCCGGAAACCCCAAGTATCAGTATGGACTATGGGATGAACAGAATGAGAAGGACTGGTGGGTATTGGTTGACAAGGAGCTCGACATGACCAGGCAATGTGCAGGCCAGAATGACAGATGTATCCTGGGCTGTGTCCAGAGCAGTGTGAGCACCAGGGCGAGAGAGGGGATTCTATCTCTTCTCCACTCTGATGAGCTACATCCAGCTGTGGGGTCCACGGCACAGGAAGGACATTGACCTGTTGGGGTGAGTCCAGAGGAGGCCACCAAAAGGATTAGATGAATGGAGAGCACATCTCCTACAAGGAAAGGCTGAGAGATTTGGGATTGTTCACCTGAAAAAGAGAGGGCTTCAGAGTGACCTAATTGTGGCTTTCCAGTCCTTGAAGGGGGCCTACAAGAAAGATGGAGAGAGACTTTCTGCAAGGGCATATAGTGACAGGACAAGGAGGAATGGGTTTAAACTGAAAGAGAGTGGATTTAGATTGGATATCAGAAAGAGATTCCTTACTGTGAGGGTGATGAGACGCTGGAAAAAGTTGCCCAGAGAAATTGTGGATGCCCCATGCCTGGAAATGTTCATGGCCAGGTTGGATGGGTTTCTGAGCAAGCTGGTATAGTGAAAGTTGTCCCTGTCTACAGCAGAGGGATTGGAACTAGATAATATTTAAGGTCTTTTCCAACCCAAGGTGTTCTATGATTGCAGGATTCTATGAAATAAATAAAATGCTTGATGTGTCATACATGCACATGCATACACATTTATATGTCTATCAGATCTTCATATTTAACAGTATTTCTTTTAACTTGAGGAGGTGTTCAAGACAAAAGAAAAAAAAGGGTGAATATTAATCAGTCTCAGTGTAGCTGTCTGTTGGAACTCCCACAGGCTTTCAAAGATGGTTAATTGAAAAGGGGAAAAAATGAAAAAGAGATAAATGAAAAGTTAACTATTTTAATAATAGTGCTCCATAACGTCCTAATATAGTCCTTAGTTGTTACAACATTCTTTCATTGAGGGAATAATACAGTGACTGCTTAAGCATCACTGGAAAGTGATGTCCTGATGTTACAGAAGCACCAATAGGAGTGAATTCTATATTTTTGTGAAGCTCATAGTTCTTCTGGAGGTTCAAAATAGGTGCAAAGATCTTTCTGCATAGATGACATTGAAAAATTGAGGCCTAAATTTTTCATTGATTTGATGCTTCATCAGTAATAAAGCATGTGTATGCACTGCAACATTGATTAGCTATGCAACATTAATCTTTAAAATATCCATGTGAAGTGGGTGAAGTAGTATCCATGTTACAGCAAGAACAAAAAAGATTTTAGGAAACTTAGAGCTTGACATGGATAAGTCATCTCAGATTAGAAATACTGAGTTTCTTGCTTCCAGTCTTCTGCAGCACCTCACAGACTGAACAGCTCCACTGTGAAACTAAATGAAAGTGGTGATTGTGGATGTTGTCTACTTAGACTTTAGTTAAGCCTTTGACACCACTTCCCACAGCCTTCTCCTGGATAAACTGGCTGTTCATGGCTTGGACAGATGTATAATTCACTGAGTAAAAGAATGGCTGAATGGTTGGGCTCAGAGGGTGGTAAAAGAAGTTAAAGCCAGTCAGCAGAATAGTCACAAGTGGTGTTCCCTAGGGATCAGTATCGGGGCCAGTTGTGTTCAATACCTGTATCCATGATCTGGATGAGAGGATTAAATTCACTCTCTGCAAGTTTGCAGATGACACCATGGTGGGTGGGAGTGTTGATAAGCTGGAGGGTAGGAAGGCTCTGCAGAGGGATCTGGACTGGCTGGATAGATGGGCCAAGGCCAATGGTGTGAGGTTCAGCAAGTCCAAGTGCCAGGTCCTACACTATCACAACATCCCCATGCAGTGCTGCAGACTTGGGGATGAGTAGCTGGAAAGCTGCCCAGCAGAAAAGGACATGGAGATGGTCAACAGCCAGGTGAACATGAACCAGTGCATGCCCAGGTGACCAAGAAGACAGGTGGCCTTTTCTCCCAGGTGACAAGTGACGATATGAGAGGAAATGATACCAAATTGCAGCAGAGGAGGTTTGGTTTGGTTTCTCCATGGAAAGGGCTGTCAAATAGTGCAACAGGCCACCCAGGGAAGTGGTAGAGTTGCCATCCTGGGAGGAAAGATTAAAAGATTTAGGGATATGTTTTTGTAATGGACTTGGCAGTGCTGGATTAAATGCTTTGACTTGATGATATTAAAGGTCCTATCCAACCTAACTGATTGTATCCTTCATCATAGGCAAGGTGTAGGTTACATTTCGGCTAGGCTAGAGAGAGTAGTCAACACTAAAGATTAAGTCACAACTTCTTGGGTTGTTTTCTAACAAATAGTATCTTTCTTGTTTTGAATGATTTAAACACTGTTCTAGAAATTGCATCAAATAATGTTTGATTTTCTTCCTCCCACCATTAATTCCATCAAACAGTCTTTACTTCCATTCACTTTGTCTCAGAGAGTTTTTAAGACCTTTTTAAAAATCACTAGTGTGATATAACATTGTTTAATGTGTAGCTGTGTACTTCTGTAATATGTGTAAATAATGATACGAAACAAAACAAAAGGACAATAACATGAAAAATATTTAAGAAAATGTGCTGTTGTGTATGTATGCTTTTGTGTATACATAGTACAGAAACTACCCATTTGGGATGTAATTTCCATATTTCAACTAAAATTGTAAACACTAAATATTCTGGCAGGTTTTTAGGTCATTTTCCCCACATTTTGATCCACTTTGCATGCAAATTGCAGATAAATGAACTATCTTGGTAATAAACCCTCCTTTCTAACTAATGTCATAAATTATTAACATTTCATGTACTGTTTACATTCACACATTTTCTTACATATGTTGCTGTTTATACTGTTTTCCTATATTTGCCTATCGAGATAAATCAGAGAGGTTATTTGTGCTGTACTCATACAGTATAATTTTGTTACTAATTCGTCTAAAAATGCTGCAAAGGCTGGAGACCTGAAAAAATATAGTTACGGGTAAGATTCAAAATTAGGAAAATATGTTCTTGTGTGACAGCAGCATGGACTGGGTAATTGCCATTATTTAAAAACATCTTCCAAAGATTGCTTTAAAAATCTTTGCTTCTTTAATTAGAAGGGCATTGCATTTTTTTTTTACAGGTTTGAAGTTGAAGGGTATATTTATATTTTATGCTTTTACACAATAAATTGGCTATTGCACCAAGATAGCAGTTGATGATCTTGGAGGTCTTTCCCAACCTTAGTGGAAAAGTAAGATTCTGTCTTGCAGTTTATGCAGTCTGCAGCATTTAGCAGTTAACTTAGGATATTTATAAAAGAAAATCCCCTCAGTTCTTCTCTGTTTCTGTTAATGTGTAATAGAAACCTGAGCAATAACAAGATTACAGATATAGAAGAAGGAGCATTTGATGGAGCCTCTGGTGTGAATGAACTATTGCTCACAAGCAACCGCTTGGAAAGTGTTCAACACAAAATGTTCAAAGGGCTAGAAAGTCTCAAAACACTGTAAGTATATTTATTTGGTTGGTTTTAGTCTTCTTTTCTCACTCTTCTCTCTCATTTTTGAGACTACTATTGTATCTGTACTAAAAAAAATTTATTTTGGAGAATTAGCTATGGATTATTCAAGCATATTTTAGTTTTTGTTCCTATTTTACAAGAAGCTATACATTGTATTAATTTATTAATTATTCATTATGGATGTAATGAGTCCTGTAAAGCAATGAAGTAGTTGAGAGTGGATAAACATTCAACTTCAGAAATGGAAATGGGAATAATCATCGAAGTAACAGAATTCTGCACAGGAATTACGCATCGTACGTAATGGAGTCTGATTCATTTCAGCTCAACCATTACTGGGAATTTTGCTGGAGGAAGAAATTGTTCTGGTGTGTATTGAAATGTGGGAAATTATTCTCTCCTAAGTAATTTTTTTGTCATTTCAACAGTGAAGGCAAGATTAAAAGCACTATAGCTTGAACTCATTTCATTCTTTCCATTAAACAGTTTAGTTCTTTCCACTCAAAAAAGATGTTTATACAATCTACAGCATATTGGCCTTCTTCAGAGAGCTTGTCCTTCTGATCTGCAGACCAGAGCCAAGATTAAATGGTCTTTGGGGTTTCAGCTGTCCACAGACATTAGGTGTTTTAAATAAATCATGTCTAGAATTTCTAACCTTGCAGTTAAAGCTGCTGAAATTGTTTAGAGCAGCTAGTCTTAGACAAGAGCATGGGGAATAATTAGCATCTTTTGGTGGACAGAGAGTAGAACAACAGACTTCAAAGCTCTTAAGTTTTATAGAAATTTGAGAGATTTTAGAATAGCTTAGCATTCTGAAATTTGTACTGTCTTAGAGTCATGCTGAGGAGGAGGCAGGGTTGCCTGATTTCATTTGGATGAAATGCATCTGAATGCAGTAGAAATGGTTTCTAGAATTTGTCCTAAGAAAAATGAAGTGAAAGGGGCCTCAATAGGAAGTCAATTGGTACAAGCCTCTGCTCTATATAAATAGCAGTTCTGGAGTCATCAGCCTTGGAAACGTGAAGACAGGACTGCTGTGTTTCTCTGATTTGGGAAATTTCAATCAGTTTCATTACTCGTCAATTAAAAATTCATAATTACTGCTTCTGGTGTTGGAAGAAAAAGAAAAAAACACAAATGCTTAGGGGAAACTGGAGTAGGTTGCCAAAAAAGGTTGTGGGGTCTCGTCTGGAGATACTCAGAAGCCATTTGGACAGAATCCTATGTAACATGTTCTAGGGAGCCCTGCTTGAGCAGGGAGGTTGGACCAGATTGTTGCTTTCCTGTTTCCTCTATGGCTCCTCCAGGCCACTGAGTCCAGCCCCTGCAGCTCCCTGCCTCGGGAGCTCCGATCCTGGGCCGGGCGGTGGCTGCACCTGGCAGGCAATGACAGACGTACTAGTTGCGTTTATCAGATTCCTTTATCCTCCCTCACGGAGGGAAAAGCGGTGAACCAGATGTGTAGTGGACAACGTGGCCAGACTGACGGAGCCCCCTTCTCGCCTCTGTCCTTTATGCCCTCTCTCCCTGGTGGGCAAGGCCAGAGGAAAGCCAATAGGCAAATGACGAGCCCGTGACAGCCGGCCAGTCCTGGGTGAACAGGGGAAGGATATGTAGAATGAAGAGCGGTGAGTGGCCAGACCAGCAGGATGTCCCTGGTGGTCTGCACACTACCACACCAGATGACCTCCAGTGGTCTTTTCCAACCTTACCCATTCTGTGGTTCTGTGAAACACTCCTTGCCTCTGTGAAACCTACCCACCTTTCTGTCTTCCAGCCTGCTCCACACACACAGCACTCAGCCTCTTCAGTGAGGTGACAGGCAGCACAGGGCTCACTGCACTGCTGGTCCCTCCACTGGCAGCAGTCCCTTTGGAGTCACACCTCTTGGCCATCCCTCCAGCAGCCACTTCAGCCCCGGTCCCTACCCGGGCTAAGCTGAAAAATGCTGATGCTTCTTTCTCAGGATGCTGAGGAGCAACAGGGTGAGCTGTGTGGGAAACGACAGCTTCACAGGGCTGAGCTCTGTCCGCCTGCTCTCGCTGTATGACAACCAGATCACCACTGTGGCACCCGGCTCCTTCGACACGCTGCATTCGCTCTCTACGCTGTAAGTCACGTTCATCTTTTACATAACCATACTTAAATCTCTGACCTCTTGGGGGCATTTCCCTTAATACTTTGATGTGTAATTTCACAGCACGTGGTAAAATTCAGGGATAAAAAGATTTCATAGAGGCAGTTTTGAGAAATTTTATTTTTTGGATCATCTTGGGCACATGAAGAATATGTGTTCATGGTGACCTTTGATACAGTCTTGGACTGGTTTCCAGAAGTGTCTGAGAAGGCAGGAAAAACATCCTGCTCACTCCCCTTGTGGAAACCCACTGATCCAAGGGTAGAAAGCCACGTTTTGGGTAGGCAGCACACAATCACAGCTGGTTAGATTACCATGTTGTCTGTCCTTCTGCCCTGTGCCACCCACTTACTAGCTTACATTTCCGTGGCCTGCTAAGAATCTTAATTCATATGTGTCATGTAATGAAGCTTCAGTCTCATTTTCTATAAACAGAAGAAGCATTCTTTTTTGTGTTCAAATGTGATGTAATTTAAGGGAAGTGAGACGAGTAAGCAAAGCTGCCACTTAGTTTCATGAAGACATGCTGGTTGTAGGTAGAATCATTCAGGAGAGTACTTAATCCTTGTTTTACATGAAAAGTGACACTTTGCATCCAGTTACTAATTCTGCATATTAAGGATGACATGTTTATAAATAATGGAATTGTCGATAGGTTTGTGGTGAAATAAGAAGATGCCAAAAGTACTGAGGCTTTTAGAGGTAAATTCATTTTTGTAACTGACATGTAATCAACTTAGCTGTCACCTCAAATAGGAAACTTATTCTCTGGAGCAAATAAACGATGGAAATCTTGAGATGATAAATTAATGGAATAGCTGTTGTCAGATTAAAGCTAATAATGTAAAGTAATCAGCCTCCATCTCTATATGAAATTATTGCATTATTGGTACGGAGTGGTTTGACATGAAGTCAGGTCTTTGACAGTTTTAAATTATTTCTAAACAAGCTATATCAAGATTCACCGCACAGACCCTAAATTATACCTTTCACCTATGGTTTACATGCAGTACTGTTTGAAAAACAGTGTTTAAAATACACTTTTTTGAAAATAGAAATACAATCCTTAGGATAAAAGAATAATGTCATCTGAGATAAACTTTCCTGTGGTTCTCAGAAACCTCTTGGCCAATCCCTTCAACTGCAACTGCCATCTCGCATGGCTTGGAGACTGGCTAAGGAAGAAACGCATTGTGACCGGGAACCCTCGCTGCCAGAAACCTTACTTCCTCAAAGAGATTCCTATCCAGGATGTGGCAATTCAGGATTTTACGTGTGATGATGGTAAGGAAGTTAATATTTGAACCTTTTGTAATTTCAGCTTTCATTTAGATAGCTGCATGACTCCCATAGATCCCAAAGTATTGCAGTTTAAAGGCCTTCATGCTCAGTTTCTACGTCAGTTTAAAAATTTTGCACCCATTTTTGGATGATCAGCAAGCACAGGCCGTTGTATGTATGCCTTCGAAAGCTTTTCTTGCCTATGTTCAGTACTGTAATTAATAATTTATAAATAGTATAAGGAAATTGATCAAATGTTATAGTACAGATGAGAATATTTTCAAACGATGCTTGAATCAAGCACACTTTCAGGTTACTTGATCAAATAACATGACATGTTATAGCTTGTGGCTTCATTAACTCTTAATTAAAGGAAATGCTATCTTGCATCTCATACATATTTTCATTTACTGCGTTATTGGTTTGTCAGTTTTCAAGGCTATATCTTTTTTTTAAAGAGACTGTTTTTAATACTTTGTTAATTTTATTGTCTTTCATTTCAGGATTTATTCTTTCATTAATGATTTTTTCCCATATAATAGCATTCTTACCTAGTAAAACATGATTGTACTAAGTAAATCATCACCTGAAATATAAATTCTTGGAGTGATGGTTTACATAGATAAGGTAATTTTTTCCCTACCTTGCAATATTATAATGCAGAAATATCATGTTAGCTTAAAGAAAATCTAGGTGGGCTATTATTGCTAATACTGAAGTCACATTTATTAGCAATCTTAGCATCTGTTTTTATTAACCAGGAAATGATGACAACAGCTGCTCTCCCCTGGCCCGCTGCCCTGCAGAATGTACTTGTCTGGACACAGTAGTTCGCTGCAGCAACAAAGGTCTAAAAGCTTTGCCTAAAGGCATCCCAAAAGATGTAACTGAACTGTAAGTGGCACACTTTTTTTCCCTTTTATGAAATTTAATGTCAGATTTTTATTGTCAGGGTCAAGAATGAGGGGAAAAGAAAATGAAGAATTGAATTTAGTAGATGAGTTGAAATTTGTTAAATCACAGCTTTATAGATACAAAGAATTTCACGTTAACTTGAGAAACTTGAGGTTAAGTTTGAATTAGCAATGCTTTATTAGTCCCAAAATCACTCTTAAGAACTGTCTGTTACTGAAAAGCTTTAAAAATATATGTATATAAAATTGTAATCATTCTCAGAATTTGTATCCCCAGCACTGAACCATTCTATAACTGTGTGTGGATATCATGTTACAGTGGGTTAAATTAGGGGCAGCAGTGAATCTGATTAATCCCTGGTCGCTGTTTAGGAAGGAATGAAATTCAATTACATGAAAAAACAAAAAGAAAACAGTAATATTAACATGTTTTTATAATGAACATGTTTTTTATACCTCTAAATCAATACTTTTTACCTCTAAATCAAGAACCTTAATCTTCTAAATCAATGGCCTTCGACTCTGTTGGAGAGTTAAAAACACCCGAACAATGGCTTTATGGTACTCAGGGAGTGGACTAGGAAAGGTGCTCTCCTGGATTTGTGGCATGTTAATAAGAGAGTCTTGTGAGTAAAGGATCATCTGGTGTCTGTCTTAGCCACAGTGGTCATAAAGCAGTCGAGTTTAAAATCTCTGTTGACAGGAGGAAAAGTGCCAGCAAACTTCAACTCTGGATATGAGGAGAGCAGACTTCAAGCTGCTCAGGGAACTAGTAAGATGTCCATGGGAAATGCTTTGGAAGGTACTGAGGTGCATGAGTGCTGGTCACTTTTTAAGTGCCACCTGTTAAGAGCTAAAGAGCAAGCACTTCGAAAATGTCAGAAGTCAAGCAGGTGAGGCAGAAGACCAGCTTGGCTAAGCAGGGATCTTCTGGAGCTAAAGCAAAAAAGAAAAGTGTACATCCAATGGAAACAAGGTTCGGTGACATGGGAGGAATACAGAGGTGCTGCTGGTCAGTGTAGGGAGAAAATTGGCCCAATTAGAGTTGAAGCTCGCCAGTATAGCTGGGGACAAGAGATAGAGCTTTTTAAAATATCTTAATAGCAAAAGGCAGTCTAGAAATAACACTGGTCCATTTTTTGATGAATATGGTCACGCCACACACAGGAACAGACAAAGCAGAGATGTTTAATGCTTTTTTCACTTTGGTCCTCAATACCAGTGATTGGCTCTGAGGGTCTCAATGCCCTGAGCTGGAAGACCATGACTGTGAGAATGATTAACTCCCAGCCAACCGCAAACTTGCACAGGATTTGCTGCTCCTGCTGGCTTTCTCTAAGTCTATAGGACCTGATGAAATTCATCCAAAAGTACTCACAGAGATGACTGATGTCATTGCAAGGCCTCCCTCAATGATTTCTCTGTGTTCTTGGTAATCTGGAGAGGTCCCAGTCAACTGGAAGCTGGAAAATATTCCAGTTTTTGAGAAGGGGAAGAGGGTTGACCCTGGTAACTACAAAGCAGTCACTTTCACTTCAGTGTGAACTAAAATTATGGTGAAGAAAAGTTCTTTTTCAGAGGGTGGTCAGACACTGGAACGGGCTCCCCAGGGAAGTGGTCACAGCACCATGCCTACCAAAGTCCAAAAAGTGTTTGAACAATGCTCTCAGATACATGGTGTTACTCTAGGGGCTGTCCTGTGCAGGGCCAGGAGTTGGACTCAATCCTGGGGTGCATTGGGAAAAGTGTAACCAGCAGGTCAAAGGAGGTGATCCTCCTTCCCCATTCAACCCTTGTGAGGCCACTTCCAGAGTATTGTGTTCAATTCTGGTCTTCACAGTTCAAGACAAGGAGTTACTGGAGAGGGTCCAGTGGAGGCCAAAAATATGTTGAGGGGTCTGGAGCATCTCTGCTATGAGTAGGGACTGTGGGAGCTGGGCCTGTTTAGTCTGGAGAAGAGAAGACTGAGAGGGGATCTCACCAACACATATAAATATCTCCAAGGTGGGTGCCAAGAGGATGGTGCCAGGCTCTTTTCCATGGTGCCCAGCAGCAGGACAAGGAGTAATGGCCATAAACTAAAACACAAGAAGTTGCACCTTAATATGAGGAAGAACTTCTTTACATTGAGAGTGTCAGAGCATTGGAAAGGCTGCCCAGGGAAGTCATGGAGTCTCCTCTGGAGACATTCAAAACCTACCTGGATAAGTTCCTGTGTCACCTGCTCTAAGAGACCCTACCTTGGCAGGGGGTTGGATGGGATGATCTCCAGAGGTCCTTTCCAATCCTAATGATTCTGTGATTCTGTGACCCTTCTAACTCAGGATAGTCTATGATGCAGAGATTATGACAGTTTTGTGGTATTTAAAAAATACCACAAAAATACTAAAAATACTGGTTTCAATAGAGTATCTTTCTTTCCACATAGGCAGTTTTATAAAATCTGGGATATTTTATTAATCTGTGGATACATTTTTTCTATGAGAAAAGTTTAAGATGGCATCTTAGGAAATACATGGTTTGAATATGCAGGTGGACAGTAACAGATATAAAAAAGAGCTTGCTACCTCATGTATTGTTTGAAAATATTAACTGAATAAGCTACTCATAAGACTATATGAGCAAATTTTTATGCATTATGAAAGGGAAAATATGACCCTAAAAATTGAGATATTCGTTTGTTTTCCATCTTGATCAGATAGGTCACAATATTGAAAGAAATAGAAGTTACTACAAGAAAAAAATTTCGTTTGTATTATGTATGGCAAGCATTTAATAATGTTTTGTAATGCCTGGCTAATGTAGTGCTTTTCCAGAAAACAGCATAACTATGTTTTGTAAGTGGCTAAAAAATTTTACTGTTTTACAGTTTGATATTACATAGAAGATTCTGAAATGTGCACTATTAGTCTGGTACTTAACAGCATCTAAAAGTCTTTAGCCATTAATAAATTGAAATTATTAAGAACTCAAATTAGCACACAGGTATATAAACCTATAACTTCATTAGGTTTTGGATTTGGTGTTTTTTCCTCAAAGAGAAGATGACGTTCTTGAATATAGTCTGGTATAAATATAATTTGTCAATATGAGGTCATCAGTGAAATGTGAAAAAAAAAAAGCCACTAAAGAGAGATACTTTTGGAATTGCAAGCAGAACCTTGTGACTGAAAATTCATTTGTGTACAATTTTGTATACTTTAATTAATGTCTAAACATGCAATTTAGCATATTTTTCAAAAGGATAATGGAGGTGATTCCTGTTAACAGTTGCATACTGATTGATTTTTCATACTCATTAGCATGCATGGTTCTTTTTAGATGTACTCTTCATGTGTTTTATAAAATATCTTAATAGTTGCTTCATTTGAACAAGGAGGAATTTTTATCAGGCAAGTGGATACTTGTAGTACTTCAGTTTTAATGAAGCTTAATAATATAACCTAATTTATCTGTTGGTAAAAGAATTCCCTCAGAATACTTACTTCTTTAAAAATTTTAAAAGTTAGATTTTTTTTTTTAATAATTCATTATATGAGCCCATGCTTTACTCACCACCATTAATGCAGTGTAAGTATAAAGCTTGTTAAGACACATTTTGGATTTGGCAAGCAGCCCTAGATAGAGTGGGAGGGAGGGAGGACG
>VZTJ01002253.1:1377509-1487754 GCA_013397795.1 Orthonyx spaldingii | reverse complement strand
GGGGGAGGAAGGGGAGGGAGGGGGAGAGGGAGGAAGGAAGGAAGGGCTTTTGATTTAGATGTAGATAGTTCTTAAGTTTAACTGTGTTTCAGCTTATCCATTTAGTCAAAAGTTTCCAAAGATGATACAGCATACATAAAGACATTAAGCTCAAATTAAAAGTAAAAATGTTTCTATCAAAGACTGCTCTTAGCTCAAGCAGCTTGCAAGTATTTGGATGGCAGAAATATCTTCTTTGTATAAGGATAATGAGGGTATAGTTTCCACTTGGGTTCCAGGAAACATAAGTAATACCACCATCAGCAAAGTCATTTGCCCCAGCTGAGAAACTAAAGACCTTTAATCTTCTTGCCACTATCTGCTTCATTTCAAGCCATCACGTAAATTCAGCACCTCTTATCATCTCTAAACTACTTGCCCTGGTTACAGGAAGAAAGAACCCCTCCACTTGTACTTTGTTATGTCTGGCTGCACAGGGGAAGCTTTTCAGGCAAGGCTTGTTACCTTCCTCCGCCTGTAACGCGGGTGCCGGTGCAGTTTGATGGCTCTGTACCCATTAACTCTAAGGATGAGAAGGTCTCTGATTGAGAATTATGAGCATGGAAGAAGAGTGAGCAATATAATACAGGAGCTGTGAACCTACCGAGAGGGGGGAAAAGAATCTAACTTTTCTAGTGAAGGGTAATTGATTACTGTCTTCAGTCCCTAACCTGCTTCATAGGAATCGGATTGGAGCACGTTATACTGATGTATCGTGAAATATACAGGGATAAGTTAAGGAAGGTGACCTGAGCCACAGGCATGACAAATGAATTTGCTGTTAGAGCTAAAACCAGACCTTTCTGTTTGTACTGTAAAGGAGTACCTCTGCAATGTCAGAGTATTTCTATTTATGATAGCTAAAAATCCACACTTAGTGTGATTTGCAGAAGTCAGATTTACTTGTCCCCTGTAGGTGTGTGGGAAATGGAGATGATAAACACCTCATTTTGCAGAATCATTATGAAATAATAGAAACTATAGTGCAAGAGATGGCTTTTATTATGTTACTTCATAATATACATTATATATGATGCAGTAGCATTTGGATCTTAGGCTACAAATCCTCTGTTGTGTCTCTAAAAAACAAAATTTGTAAGCAAGTTTTCTTATAAAATGGAAATAGTATGCATTTGTTTGCTATTAACTTTACTGTTGGATTCTGAGATTAGTAGATGAAGATGGTACTATTTTTAATGAAATACATAATGTTCTTTGTTTTATTTTTCTGGTTTAGTTATTTGGATGGAAATCAGTTTACCCTTGTTCCAAAAGAGCTTTCCAACTACAAGCATTTGACACTCATGTAAGTAGTTTTAAAGTAACATTCTCTACTGGAATTAAAAACAAAGTAAAATACCTTACTCCATTATACCTGAATGTATTTATAAGAAAAAGCCTGTAAAATCTATCATATCTTTCAGCAAATACCCAACCATATTTTATAGCTGAGGCTACTTTTTTCTACTTATCACATCCTGCATATAATATACTCAGTCACATTTTATGAATATGAGTATTTTATTCCAGTGATTATATCACAAAATAAATAAGCAAAAATCATAGTTGACCTCAAAAGATAGAGAAGATCTTACAAAGTCAGGGTAATTGTTTCTTCCATAATATATGGTTTTCATGACCCAAGGAGAGAGCTTGTCTAAAATGCCTTGCTGCCAACTCTATTGCTGACTCACTATGTGATTTCAGGCAAAACACTCTAAACTTTATTACCTCTACCTCATGAATGGTTTGCATATTATTTCTGTACCTTTTTAGTGTACAGTGAGAAAAACAGGAAGACTGTAGATGTAAATGGCTGTAATTCTGGCTGTAATTCCATGGTCTTTGTTAGGACTACATAAATTTATACCAGCTGAGGCTGAACTGTGTTACATTCTGAAAGCAGTTTGTGGTTTCATTATAATCAGAATGAAAAGTGAAGGGGAGTAACAGAATCCCTTAAATTTCATTTTTCACTGGGTGTAGAGCAATTCAAAAACAATAACTTGATTTCCTTTATTTACCTCATGTTAGACAAAAGAAGTCACAATCACAAATTTTTAAAAAACCATACTTTCAAAACTTTTTGTATTTTTGAAATAACATCAGGGGAAAAAACCCTTGCATTGTTTTCAAGTCTATCCAGTGTAGAACTTGTAAGAAGTCTTTGTGAATTGTTTAGGGAAGTTATGAATAAAATAATGTGCCCTGCGGGTCTGATAAATGGAGACTGTTAATACTCATTTGCTATTTGCTGTTCGTCTAAACTCTTCTGTACGTTTACTCATACTGCTGTTACGTAGTTGAGAATGTTCCTCAGCTGTGTTTGGAAAAAGAAACCACTATGCATAGTCCTGTGGCCAAATGAAGAGTTACATACGAGTCTCCTGAGTTCCAGATTAACAAGGAAATTTGTTTATTTTTATCTTTTTCTTTCTCTTTTGAATGTATTACTCTATTATACTTGCCTAGTATGTTTATCCTGAGTCAGTCATCTCATATGCTTTCATGAAAATTTCAAGTGGGGAAATATGTATATTGCATAGCTATTCAAGAGTACTCTTAATATGTCAAGGTTCCCTCAGAAACAAAGGCACTATTTCACCACAAAGTACATGAAACAATAGTGAAATAGTCAATATAAAATGAAAAGTAAAGCACAATATGAGAATAAGGAACAGAGAGTATTCACATTTAATGCAGCGTCTTTGAAGCTACCAGCATACCACTCCATCATATTTATGTTTAAGATTTTATTCATTGGAATATTGAACAAAGAAGACCCTAAGGCTTTCTCTGTAAATCTTAGAGTTCTTTATAATAATAGCTCTGGGCTTTGATATCTTCAGCATATAAGTGTTAAGTAGAGTATTAAATTATATTTACTTAGGTGTCATTAGGGACATGACTAGAATAACTTCCCCTTTAAAAAAAATCACTTTCATTTTTGTGCTTCAGTTCATGAAGGATTGCATTATTAACTTGGTAGCATGATGAACATTGCTATTGTGTTAGAATGCATTGTGCTGCTTTTTCATCTCTGTTGAAATGAGAATGCTTTTTATTGATCAAGCTAAACACTTGCTGGGCTTGTATATGGCATGTGAAAATAAAAACAGGTGCTGCTTTAAATAGTTATATCAATGATGATGCTAATTCTGCTAATGAAAATGCGTCTGTCAATTTAACTTGCACTATTTTGGGACTGGGGCAGTCTTTTTAAGGTCTGAATTTCTGAATTTATTTTTTAGAGATTTAAGTAACAACAGAATCAGCACTCTTTCTAACCAGAGCTTCAGCAACATGACTCAGCTGCTCACCTTGTAAGTTTAAACACGTAACAGTGACTCTTTGGAATCATTACAGTGGGTTTTTTTGTCTTGGAAAGAAAGGGCATTTAGTTGATATTAAAACTTGCTTGGTTTGGAGGCTGTAAAATGACTTGTTTCCTAACTAGCTATGTGTGCAAAAGCTGATTTTAGTAATGCTCTGCATAGTTTACTGAATGACTGATACACTTGCTGACAATATTTTATATATTTTCAGAATTCTTAGCTACAACCGCCTGAGATGTATCCCTGCACGGACTTTTGATGGGTTGAAATCACTTAGGTTGTTGTAAGTATTATTTTTTAATCATTGCTATTCTCCATGATTTTTATTTGTGTACAGAAGATAGCAGAACCATAGGAAGTTTGCAAATTTTAAAACCTACCAAATATATGAGAAGTGATAATTAGGTAGCCTTAAAAATCTAAGTGGCTTCATTCTGGGGAAGTACAGTCTCAAAATGCTGCATGAGAAGTTACCTGATCCTGGAGAACATTTTATATACAGACATGCACTTCTTACTTTTCTGATTTTTAATGCCAGCTGCATTTCTTTTTTTTGTGTTATGTTCTTCCTTGTTATAAGCATTAAAGTCTAGCAAAAATGCCATATGCATAAATTCCTTCAGTATATATGAGGGGGGTTTGCATTTGAATTTTGAATATTTTTATTCAAAAACTATGCCATCATGGTTAAGTATTGAAAACCAATAACTTTACTTTTTGGTTGCAAGAAAACTTTCCATTTTACCACTAGGAAAAACACGGCTGACAGAGCACAAAAACGGACAAAGGAAAATAAAGAACAGTCAGTCTCATTTACAGCTTCAGGTTGTCATTAAGAAAAAAGCCTGCAAAAATTCCTTTGCAAACATCCACAGCAGAACATGTAATTTTGCCTCCATTTGGGTCATTTATAACCATTTAAATACTTGGTTGGATTAAATACCTCAAGCATGGCATTATTTAAGTGTGCTTTCATAACTTCAATTATTCCATATAAATATGGATAATTTCAAGAACCACAATTCTGTATGTGTTAGATACTCATGCAACTGAATGAATTTATAGAAGAGATACTTTTCACAGAATCACAGAATAAGCTGAGTTGGAAGGGACCCACAAGGATCATTGGGTCCAGCTCCTGGCCCTGCACAGTGCCACCCCCAGGAGTCACACCATGTGCCTGAGAGCATTGTCCAGATGCTTCTGGAACTCTCCTGGGCTTTGTGCTGTGACCACTTCCCTGGGGAGCCTGTTCCAGTGCCCAACCACCCTCTGGGTGAAGAGCTTTTTCCTAATACCCAACCTAATTCTCTTCTAATTCAGCTTCAGGCCTTTCCCTCTGGTCCTGTCACTGATCACCACAGGAGATCAGTGCCTGCCCCTCATCTTCACCTCACAAGGAAACTGCAACTGCAGTGAGGTTTCCCCTCAATCTTCTCTTCTCCAGGCTGAACAGAACAATGATCTCAGCCACTCCACATACCGCTTCCCCTCAAAGCCCTTCACCACCATCATTAGTCTCCTTTGGACACTTTTTAATAGCTTTATATCTTTCTTATATTGCGGCACCCAAAACTGCCCCCAGCACTCGAGGTGAGGCCACCCCAGTGCAGAGCAGGGCGGGACAATCCCCTCCCTTGCCTGGCAGGTGATGCTGTGCCTGATGCCCCCCAGGACACGGGTGGCCCTCCTGGCTGCCAGGGCACTGCTGACTCAGGTTCAACTTTCCATCGAGCAGGACCCCAAGGTCCCTTTCCTGGCACTGCTTTCCAACATCTCATTGTCCAGTTTGTACCTCCATCCAGGATTGTCCCATCCCAGGTGCAGAATCCGGCACTTTCCCCTGTTGAATTTCATATGGTTGGTAAAATCACCAGGTTTTCCACAAAAGAAATATCACTATTCCCAGTAGTGATGCTTAATGAAGTCTTTCATTCTCTACCTCTGTTATCAAATTCGGACAAAAATGTTAATCCTTATATTAACAGTCAGTGCCTGTATGTTCTATGAATCCATGAAAGATTAAAAAGAACATATGAACATAATTAAATTTCAGGGAGTTGCTAAAAAAATCAGAAACTATTCTGCTGTCTGCTGTCTCTAAATCCAATCATTACTTTGCAGTAGTGTGCCTACTTTTATCAACTTTTATTTTTCAATTTTGAAATAATCACAGTATTTGCATTTCGTATGAAAATCCAGGATGCAAAAAAATCAAGTGACAAATGGGCTGCCAGTTAGAGATTACCAAAAAAAAAAAAAAAAAAAAGGAATCCATAAACAGTTGGAAAAGCTGGAAACTGTTGAAAGAAGATGAAATTTGCCAAGTTACCGTCATGATTATTATGCATTGATATTATTGTGTTTATTTTCTCTTTAAGGTCTTTACATGGCAATGATATTTCTGTTGTTCCTGAAGGAGCCTTTAATGATCTTTCAGCATTATCACATCTGTGAGTATTCAGCTGGTATACTGTATTTTTTTTTGTCATGCTTAGCAAATTTCATATAATCAAACAAAGACATAATGCAGAGAAGTTCTCTGGAAGAAGCTCGTGCATGTGTAGAGGCTGGGCACTGGACAGAGAGCTGGCAGCAGCTCAGAAGAAAAAACCTGGGCTTGCTGCTGGGCTTCAAGTTGAACTTGTCTGCCCTGTGTCCTTATGGCAATGAAGGCTAAAGACACTCTTGGCTAAATTTGAAAATGAGCAGCCAGGGGATTGAGGATACTGATCACTCCTTTCTGCTTAGTCCTCCTAGGGCCACATCTGGAATATGTGTTCGGTTTCTCCAGTACAAAGTTTATGAACTACAGCAAATCCAGCATAGAGGCAGGCAGGGTTGGGAGGTGGCTGGATTGTATGAGCTGTCAGGAGAAACTACAGGAACTGGGCTTAACTAGCCTGCAGGAAGGGATGCCAAGGAGAGACCTAAGAGTCTTCAGATCTCTAAGGATTACACCAATGATGGAGACTCAGAGGTGCACAGTGAAGAATCAGAGTAAACCATCAAAACCTCCAACAAGGGAAATTTGATTGAACATAATGAAAAATTCTTCATTGTGAGGATGGTTCAACCAGGTTGCCCAAAGAAGCAGGGGAATCTCCATCCCTGGAGATTTTCTGAGCTCAGTTGGAAACAGCCCTGAGCAATCCTGACCACGGAGGTAGCCCTGCTTTGTGCAGGAGGTCAGACTAGATGACCTCTCCAGAGTGCCGTAAATTATTCTGTCATTCTGTGTCGGTGTCTGTTGACACTAAACACATCACATCTGATTTCAGAACATAATTTGAGGCAATAGTTTTCCAGTTTTTAATTTTCACTGGGAAACTAAATTAGAACATATTACCTTCGGCAAACCTTGTGGTGTTAAGACTTTGAGGAGTATGTTGACTAGTGCCTTTAGATATATCTGGAGGTTTAAGTTTCTGAACAGTAGCAGGTGTTAAAAACTTAATTATCTGTTTCTCCTTCAGTATTGGGCATTTACATTTAGCTTGCCATTTCTCAGAAATTTCATGCTGATTAAGCTTTCAGTCATTGATAATTCATTCAAATACTACTATTACAGCACCTTACCTGCATGGGATATCAGTAAAGCTTACATAGATTTGATTATGGCTGGTATTTTTTTGTTAATGGATACCAGTTATCCTTGTTAATATTCTGATTTTAGCAGAACAATTGTGTTAGTTCAGCCTGACATCCACTTTTGCAAATATGGAATGTACAAATTCTAGGTGTTTCTCATTGCATGGGAAGTTCTCTTGTCACTAAGTCTCATTTTTTTACTGCTCCAACTTAAGCCTGACTGAACAAATATGTATATTTTCTTGAGTTCAGCTTGAATGTATTAAGAAGTTAATATGAGAAGGCTTTCTGTTCAGCGGGGCAGAAAAGAGCATTTCAGCTCTGGTAGTTTCTACTGCCTTTGCTTGCCAAAGACTTGCTTGTATCTCTAGAAGACCCACTGATTCAATGCTGTGGAACAATCTGAAGAAAAGTATTGAAACAGCTGAAGAAGGAGGATGTTCTAATACTGCCATTTGATAGTGTTTGCACATGTTGAGATTATCTGTTAAAAGTTCCATGATTATTGTATTTCTTAAAAGGAACATGAGTACATCTCTACAGAATAGCACAATGCTTCAATCCTCTGAATTAACTACACAATGTATCATTGTTTTCAGAGTTTTAAGAGCATTTATAGTTTCTAGAAGAGAAAATAATCACTTAAAAAGCTGTTACAGAAATTAATTCTGAAAATCTCTAGCTAAATTATTTTTTAATTAAAAAAATAAGAAGGATCATCATTTAAAGAAATGGATTTGCTTTCATAATGAGGCAATTCTTACATAACTGCCACAAAGCTAGGATAATGTAGTTTTATTTACTTATGCAGCAGAGAATTCTTACAGAATTCTGCACATAGCTGTGAGTTCAGTGAGAGAGCTCCAAAGAGGAAATAATTAAATCAAATTTGGAAGCTTAGAAACAGATGGTTTGTACCAGCCTGGGAGCCATAAACTGAAAAGGAAAAATATCAGAGCAGAACTCTGTGGAATTGTCTTGACTGCTTTGGAAGAAATACTTTATTCTTGTTAACTTAATTGCCCAGTATCAGTTTCACTCTGCTGACGCAGCTGACGTTCGCCGTTACAAACCAACAGTGAAACAGAGCTAGTTAGTATTAGCTCACCAAGGTTCACACATAGTACTGTTAAGAATATCTACACTTCTGGACCACATTTCAACTAAAACTATCACTTCTTGATCTAGAACCCAAATCCAGACACTTAGTGCTCTAACAGGAATTTTGGTGTTGGGAGAGCGGGTTTGTGTTTTGAATGTTTTTTGCCGAACTGTTTTCTGCCTTCTTTTTTAAAACGCAGCCATTTAAAACTTGATTCCCTTTTTTATTTGTCTGTTTTCCACAGGGCTATTGGAGCAAATCCTCTTTATTGTGATTGTAACATGCAGTGGCTATCTGACTGGGTAAAATCAGAATACAAAGAACCTGGGATTGCACGTTGTGCTGGTCCTGGAGAAATGGCAGATAAACTCCTTCTCACAACTCCTTCTAAGAAATTTACTTGCCAAGGTACTACTGTTATTTTTTTTTCGCTTTAAAGTGTCAATAGTTATTTTTTACAAATATTTGAGCTGTGAATTAAGAGTCTTGTGTGCTCAAAATACATTTATTATAGCATCTTCACTCAGCCTTGTCATTATTACTCATACTTAGGGATATAGCCGTTGGTTCTCTTCAGGAAATGTATTTATTTTATTTTAAAGATTTTAATTCCTATCTCTTTTAAATTAGATAGAGAAAAAAGTCTTTGGGCTTGCAGTACAGTATTCCTCATGATATACATAGTCCAACATAGTACAGGATGTACACAGGTACTTTGTACTGCCTCAGTCATGAATAGAGTTTAAACATCTACACATCCCTTAGCCTTTTTCCTTCAAGCTGTTCACAGTAAAAACTGTAAATGCATCTGTAATCCTTGCAGACTGCAATTAAATGCATAATATGTCTCTGATATTTCAGAAGAAAGCACAAGCCAAACCAAACGAAAAACAAACAAACAAAAAACCAAGATAAAGGTAGATGAAGGAATGTGATAACTACCGTAGAGGTCTTGTTCTAAAATGTTGTTAAATGGGCAGGTTAAACAGGCAGGTTTCTCAGGGTATTTAACTCCATATTGGTACCAGAGTTGTTGGCATTTATATCACAACTTATATTATTGTCTGCTAATTCCTAGATCTTTTTCTGAACTGTACTATTACCTTTTAGAAAAGTATCATTTTACTTACATCAAGCGAGAACTTGGTTTGTTTGCTGCTTAATCTTCCCCTATTCCACTGATATATCTCTTCTTAAATATTTTGAAAACACAGAAAGCTTCTACTGTAGCTTCATTTTTCATGGTCCTGATTTAGAAACATTGAAACTCCAATTGAAAAAAAAAAAAAAATTACATGTTCTTATATTTGTAAGCCATTACTAAGCTCATTGTGATTTCTGAGGCATCAGATGAATATGATCTTTAGTCTTGTAGAAGTAACTTATTCTCAGTGTCTAGGTAATCTTCAAACTGTGTTGATTTATTCATCTTTTAATGTATCTTCAAAGGTGAGCTTTTATCCCTTTGTCATTTTGTTCTTAAAAAAAGCAGTGGGACTTTGTCAGAGTTTGTCTTACCCAAAGTTGTTCTTTACTGCATATTTAATGTATTTAATCTTTTTGCCTTAGACTTTCTGTCAAAAAAAAGGGGTTTTTTGCATATAAAAGCTACTGGAAGCCATCTTGTTACTTGTGATGCCAGTGATTTTTTTTTTCCCTCTGAATCCTTCTTGAAATTTTTCAGCAGTACATCTCTGAGGTCATGCCAGTGTCCATTGTATATGACGCTCATCTCTTGCCAAGTCTTTTAGCCTTATTTTAGATAGGACATTTGCTGGCCAATCTGATCATTTTCTTTACAAGCATCCACTGAACAATATTGCAGATATACTTTCATTGCACAGTATCATAGGGATACATGTGAAAGAATATTTGCATGGACATGAGGAACCTGTTTAGTTATTTTCCAGCTTTGTCAGTTTTACAAATGGTATAACTTCTGCCTACAATCATTGTTATGTTTCTGTCAGAAATCCAGAAATTGTGTCTTACTCCCTTTTGCCCATCAGAAAATATCCTTTATATTATGCAGGGTAAGACTTGTGTATTTGTTTCACTTCCAAGAGTGGAGATCTGGTATTATGGATACCTTTGTAAGAAAATAATTTTCCTGCCACTGTCCTATGAAGATGCTCATAATTACAGATTGCAAATCAGCAGCTTTTCATTGACATGATGGCTCTGTAAGACATTTTGTGTCTGTTGCTCAAAGAGAAGTAATCTTATCTTTTGCTTAAAAATGGAGGGCCAAATAACAGAAATTAGGAAGATGCTATGTTCCTGTTAGAACCAAAATTTTTGGCTATGAATAAAAGGGCTGTTTCCAGAATATCTGTTGATGGTGTGCTACTGTATATGTATTTACAGGAAAAGAGGAATGTGTAATTCCCTCTTATCACTATCTATGGATTCAAATAATAGTGAAATCGGTGCTTGAATTTTACCACCATAATGCATAGTTCCCAGTGAAAATGGCATTTTACAATAGAGTCTCATCTCAGTTGTAAAGCTTGACAAAATCACTTTACCTTACTCTGATTTTATGAATTCTTTTACTGCAGGAATCATCCATTAAAATTTTCTTCTTCCAGATATTTTTCTACATTTGTGGGTGGGTTTTTTCTTTCTTTTTTTAATGTGGCCTCTAACAGCTTCTCAATCTTCTACTTTTACTTCTTTATCATCCATGCCCTGCTTCTAGAGATTCCAGGGCCTTGTGGTTTTCTGATACCAGGTAAGGTTATAAGTAGATCTGGAATGGGTGATCTGCTTAAGAACAGACCTTCTGACCTTCCTTTTGTGTACCTCAAGCAGACTTCTTTCCTAAGACACGCATGTTTACTGTTTGTTTTCCCCTGTGATGAATTTACAGCTGATTATTCATGATATATCATTTAGCATATTGTATGAACAATTTTGTTACTTCAAAAGTCTGGGTTTAAAATCTGAAAGTTATCTAACTGAAATTATTACTTCCATTGCATTGTACTAAAATTAATGATTTCATTAGCAGTGTAGATACTGCTTTTGGGGCCGTATGCAAGAGAGGAGTCATAAAATGTCAGAGCTCAAAGTGTTTCTTGCAACAGGTTTCTCTAAAAGCTGATTTGAGACGGTTTGTGTCATGGTTTTTCTTAAAACGTCTTAGCTACATGTAGGTATCTATGTCAATAAAATACTGTTAGTTTTAGTTTGTTTACAAAAGAATTTTTTTTCTGAGGGCTTATTCAAGAACATGGATGTGTACAATTTGAAAAACTAATCTAAACAATAGGTTATGAACCCAATTCTTTTTCATATACAAGTCTTTTAACACATGCAAGCAGAAAGAGGAAAGAACAGTATAGTGAAAATGAAAATAGTTTCCAAAACTGCCTTTGCATTTTTTTGACCTTACAACTGAAGAATGATAAATCAAAATATTCATTTATATTGGATACTACATATATATCAGTTTGAAATAAACAAGTATGAAATCAGCTCATGTTGCTTGCTATCTTGTTGAGAGTTAGGTTCCCATTTTCTGTCTTTGTTTTGGAAGTGAAATTTAGATTGCTAATCCATTGGGGAACAAGACCTTAGTTACTGAATGTTTTTTAATTTCTGCCAATTAATTAACATTTTATTGCATGAAAAGTTGAAAAGAATAAACAGAATAAACAGAAGGAAGGATTGACTGCCAGGCTAGAGCACAGTGTTACAAATTTTTGTGTATGTGCCTCTTTCACTTAATTTTTTTCACAGAACCTCTTAATATACTCAATAATCAACAAGTCTAGAGTACAGTCAGGACTTTCTAGATGTTGATTCTATGATGTTTGTTTCCACTTTTCTACCTCTCCTGTGTGCTGATCTAACAGATCCTTTAACCAGGTAGAGATTTTTCTTTCCAAAATAATGTAATGAAGAGGGGAAAAAAAAAATTAATGATCCATACAGATAATGACTTTGGCAATAAGTGCCTTATCACATATTACCATGTTCCGCTTGCAAGCTGTGACACAGAAGGATACCCACAACTGCCGATTTTAATAAAAACAATGAAAAAGTCACCCACTCTTTTTCTAACACTCCCTGCTGGATCCTTACAATCACATGGCTTCCTTCCAGGCCAGCTCCTTTACAATTAATCTGAGATTAATCTGCAAAGAAAAATAGGAAAGTTAAGCAATCTAAGTTTAAAAATAGAAGAAAGCCCCATATCTCAGCAAAGCCCTTTTAGCTTGGAAAACTCTGCAGTTTGGCTCATTTTGTGTAAAACCTGGTAAGGAGCAATCAGGCATTTGCACCAATAAGTCCCAGGAATGTGAGGTTTTTTTTCATTTAGAAGAATTCGCTGCTTATTCCTTCAAAGGTACAATCCACCTGTGGATAAGTGAAGGGGTGTTTTTAACAGGGGAAATCTGAAATCAGACTGGAGGCAGTATTATCACCAGGCCATAGAGCTGATGATAGAAAATGTATCTTCATTTTGTTAATGGGCGTTTGGTAAAGTTACCCATTTTCTCTTCTAGTAATCAAACTTGACAAAAATTATGAAAATTAATCATTATTTATACACAGGTGTTTTCTAACTTTTAACAAGCAACCAGTGATTTCTTTGGTTGTTTGACCAAAAAAAAAAAAAAAAAAAGGGGGTTCCTAAGTTGAAAATTCACCATAAAATGGCTGTAGAATTGGAAAACTACAGAAAAAAAAGCCCTAAAAAAGATCTTTGTAACAAAGACAAGGTTAGTGTAAGTCAAAGCTCTAAGTCTGGGTTCTGAAACTTAGGCTTTTGTCGGTTTTCATTTCTGAATTTTTTCATTATCATCAATAGAAGAAGCTAGACTGCAAGCATGGACTGCAGTCTTCATTTGCACATAGGTTCAAGGTGCAGTTTAGATAATTTGTGGGCTCAACTAAAACGGTAATGCACAGTAATGTGGCTGACTCATAAGAAAGACAGTACAGAGCTATTTACAGTGAGATAGCTTGGACAATGCCATTTAAATTACAATTTGCAGATGTTCAAGAAATTTACAGGTAATTTTACCAGTTCATTTTGCCATCTATGTGATCCTGCAGATAAAAAAATAAGTTAAAGCAAAAATGCATTTAAAAAAGTGTTGTCAGTAACACCATTATGGGAAGGATTGCAAACTGTGATAGCCCATTTTCTCACAGGCAATTCCTACCCTGTAACAAGACAAAAGCTGAAATTGTATTCTTCATTGTGTTAATACAAAGGAAAGGTAATTTTCATGGATCAGAACTGTACAGCTTTCAGAGAACAAGAGTATGGGAATCACTTTGGTGTCAGCTTCTTAGCAAAAACCAAAAAGTGATACTTAAACCAAAAATCCAATCCCAAAAACAACTTGGTTGCATCAAAAGAATTAAGGACAGTTCAGCATTTCATTAATATAGAAACACCACGAAGTCTAAAACATAAAGTTTAAAATTTAAAGCAACATGGCAGATAGATCCTGTCCAATCTAAATTAGTAGTTGCTTGTTTCTGACTATTCAATTTGTATTTTTAAGGGCCTGTGGATGTTAATATTCTTGCAAAGTGTAATCCCTGTTTATCAAATCCATGTAAAAATGATGGAACCTGCAATAATGATCCAGTTGACTTCTACAGATGTACATGCCCATATGGTTTCAAGGTAGGCACTGCATGAAGAGGAAAAAGCTCACTGAAATGTAAGCTTATCCTTAACAACCTTTAAGTATTCTTTGTCTCCCTTCCACCAGTGTCTGTATTTTCTTCTTACGTTATATTTGTTGTTCCCTATGTAGGGTCAAGACTGTGATATTCCCATTCATGCTTGCATTAGTAACCCGTGCCACCATGGTGGAACTTGTCATTTGAAAGAAGGAGAAAAAGATGGTTTCTGGTAGGTTTTTTAATTGTAATAACAGGATGGAAAACTGCTGAGATTTCTATGGTAAAATAATGTTGTTGTTAATCTTTAGGTTCTCTGTGTTTACTGGTAAGTGCACCACAAAGCAGATTTTTAGTGCTGCGGAAGTTTTCAGAACATGTTGCCATCCTTGGAAAGCTTCTAAAGCTTTGAATCTGTTAAAAACAATAACAAATGATTGTGATTAGTTGAGGCATATCAGGTCAAGACAGCATAGTATTGACTCCATTATGTTAATTAATAGCTAGCTAGATCCCTGCTGAAAAAATCTCATAATTCATCTGTTGTTGAGTGTATTACTTCAACAGACAGCATGTAAATGATAAAATGTAAATCCCAGTGAAACAGAAAATTAATGATTCATTTGAAACTCACTATGCCAGCAGATAAACATGCTGTGAGCATTTTTAATCTTGAGTTATTTAATCACACAGTACAATTACTCCAGATGTACTTCATGAATTATGAAATAAAGTTCTTTAGCATTCTTATGTGAGATTATTAGTCATTTAATAATCTACACCTCAAGCTTGTTAGAAATAACACTTCAAAAAGATACAATTCATTATCCTGCAATTCATTGTGACATTATTCTTACTTTTAATCCAAATTCTGCCCAAGGATTAAATAGTCTTCTATTAAAAATTAAGTGTATACATCTTAATACTATACCTCAAGAATTTAAATTGACATAGTCCTGCCTCAGAATTTGACCTTTTTCATTTATTTGTTTGAACATTACATATTTTGAAAATCAAAGCTGTCTCATAGTGAAAGCTTCTGAAATTATAGATCATGCAAATTACGTGAAAATGTATGTGTATGAGTGACTTTTACATTTACTATCTACTATCTATTTTGATGTAATTGTTTTGCATGATTAAAAGCAAAAAATACAGTACTGCTTTGAAGAGTTTATACAGGCTTTGTTTTTCTATATGAATGCACGTACGTTAAAGACAGTTTTATATTGGTGCATTTAACTGAATGATTGTGGAAAACTACTATTGCATACTAATCACTGATTCCACAGTATTTTCCATGTATTTAACCTTAAAAAACCGAAAGGATCACTTTTCATAGGAAATATAACCTTATAATTTAAAGGAATCATACCTTTCAAAATGAATGCTCCATGATTTAATTTAGCAGGGTCCTTAAACTAAAGACTAAGGTATGACTTTAGAAGCATTTTTTTGTAAGGTAAAATATGAAAAATACTTTGGGGTTGTTTAATATAAGGGCTTTTTGCATGATATCAGCCATGTTCTGTTATGGAATAGTGATTGTGAATTATTATATCTCTTAATTGCAGAACTCCTTGTCTGGACTCCCCATCTAAAATGTCCATGTGGTTATTTGTTTTTCTGTGTTGTAGGTGCACTTGTGCAGATGGGTTTGAAGGTGAAAACTGTGAAGTAAATGTTGATGACTGTGAAGACAATGACTGTGAAAACAATTCTACTTGTGTGGATGGAATTAATAACTATACTTGCCTTTGTCCACCTGAATATACAGGTAGGAGTATAAGAGAAAGCACAAGTAATTCAAGAATTCCAAGCAGAACAGTAATATTTTCCGCTTTACAGGTGAATTAGTAGTTACTCTACAACTGACTTAATACCAGGTTTCCCCTCCATATTTTTCTATTGTATAGTTTGTAGCAAAACTACACTTAATGTCCACTCAGAAATTTTGTTTTGAAATTACAGCATTTTTATATTTAAAAGGTCATTCAAAATGTGCCCCTCCTTACTGTTTGCCTAGACACCCCAGTATAGGACCTCTGTAGCTCTAGAAATCTGAAAAATATTCTGCTTTTATCCTGTAATCCTCATTTTACTATAAAGAATTTGTCTGTGCCATTGGGAACCTGTATTTGGCAGTCCTGTACTCCACTAGAAATATTAATACTGAGTGTGATGCTTCGTGCACAGAATAAAATGACAAGTGTCTAATCATTTGTTTCTATCAGTTGGCAGTCAAGCCAAAGCTTATCCTTCTCTTTGTGACAGAGGATCTCTTGCTTGCTGTCATGGTCTGTGTGGGAATGGAGGATAGTTGGAACACCAGCACAGAGGAAGTGGGGTTATTGATCTCATTGATATGTTTTATAGCTTTTCTAACTAGAGAAATCTATTTTCTATCAGCTAGTTGAGCAATAGAAGAACATAGAGCTTAAATTCATTATTATTTGAAATTCATAAAAAAGAAATGTAAGATCCACCATAATTTGGGAATTTACTCAGTCATCCTATATTTTTACTTTAATCAATCAATCCATCAATCAGTCAAAGCTGGGCTCTAGGAAACCATAAAGAGAGGTGAATGCATGAATTAATTTCATTTATTGAAACCCAGATAACTCCTTTCTTATCCAACGTGTTTCCATTGCTAGTTCTACAAACTGTTGGATTGCTCCCATGTTTTAGGGTATTCAAAGTCAGTATTTAAATATTGGGAATGCACAGTGAGTGAAGATGATAAAACACAAGTATAAGAAATACAACTTCATAATGTAATATAGGTATTCATCCAGTACTTATTCTGGGTAGATGTCTGGTAGAAATTTCCCCATGCAGGATAAGCTACAATATCTAAAGCAATACAAAAGCCCCTAAACTATTTAACAAGAAGTGGATGATCCATATCTGGAAGGACAGACATATTCTTCTCTTAAGACAAAATACTGTTTTGCCAAGTACCAATACCTTAATACCTAAGAGCAATTGAAAATTCAAGCCTTGGAAAGAAATAACAGGTAACAGCCTCAGTAAGTAGAAACAGGTGTTTTATATTTCTCCTCCAAATAATATTTCAGGTATGTGAGTCAAGTTTCAGCTCCCTTGGGATCAGTTGCTATCTCCTTTAAAAATGGGATCACGTATTCTCCTGTGTAGGCTGGAAGAATGCAAAGCAAAGACACATCAGTCCTGAATTCCTCTTCAGTGGCTTCATGCTAAGAGGTTTCATATATCTGTTACATAGGAGGTAGTTCATTTGCAAGTGCATTCCTCCTCTGCAGCTTTGCAGGTGTTTTTACCTGTGTCACTCATTTATACATTTACAGTCTTACTTTGGGTGCCTTTAACTGCTAGAGTCAATAGTTTGCTGGATTCACAGTATGCCATGGGAAGGACTGCTTTTTATTAAAAATCCATAAAGTGGATACAAAGGATTGTCTCTATGTGCTAGCCTAAAACTTTCATTAAGTGTGCCTGCTGCATCTTTGGAGTATTGTGAAATGTAAATTTTAAATTTGCAATTGAAATAAAAATTAATGCATTTCTTTATATATCTCTATGGATAGAGCAAAAAAGGAGAGAATAAACATTGACAAAATTTTTAATGTTTGTATTGCAGTGTGTGCTTCTTTAGTCAAAATACAAGAAAATGCATTTTTTTAATTTGTTTCATATCTGTGCATAATTTTACCATAATCATACTGTGAGTTTTACAGATACAATGCCTGCTCATAATCTCTACTGAGATCAGTAAGACACGTGAGTAGGTGAAAATGTTCTCACCAGCTCTAAAAGAAGTCAAAACAATCTATTTCTAATCAGAAAGTTTAGCCTACCTGTTAAAAACTGTTGAGAATTTACACTAGCTCATCAGACTTTTTTCAACACCTTTTTTTTTTTTAAAGACACTTTTTTAAAAATGCATCACTAGAGCCTCAACTTATTTTATAGTAATTGTAGCAAAAATGTAGGTTTTCTATTATATAGAATAAAGTACAGAATTCTACAATATACTATCTATCATACAAAGCATCTAAGAATAGGACACAATGTGTGAGATCCTAAGTGATTTTTAAAATTAGTTATAAGGTGAAAATGTAAAACATTGAGCTAGCCAAGGGGTCCTCATATCTGTCATCCATGGTCTTGCACAATAAATACCCTTCAGTATTAAGAATTAGTCTGAAAGCAGTCTGGGCACATCAGGATCTAAAAAGGGTAATGTTCAGAATATAAAGTAAATGTACAGTTGCCTCCAGTGTGTATGAGGTACCAGATAATTTGTAGAACTTTTATTTTTCTCTGACCTACAACCTGAGTTGACAGATAAATAACAGAATCCCTGTGAAGTATGTATAGAGTGATTTTCATGAGGAACTTTGTGAACATTTGGATTTTGATAACTGTTCTAACAGGTTGAAATCAGATATGTATATTTCTAATGTTTGTTTTTTTGTGAAAGGTATTTTTCACTAAATGAACGAATGTACTAACTGGCCAAAAGTAGGTTAACAATCAGGAAAACAGGCTACATATTCAGGATATACAAAGATTTTTAATTTCAGAGATGTTGATCTCTAGCTCAACAATGTTGAGAATGTCCCTGAGCCATAAGTGGCACAGTATATATACCAGGAAAATACTACTGTAGGCTTGTCCTGTTCTCTTTGAATTCTGTTGACAATACTCTGAATTGTCTTTGTCACAGCACTCAACATGGAATTGCACCAGCCCAGAATATTTCTCTGGGTAAATGGTTATCTGCAAATATGCTTTACATTTCAGCAGCAGAGTATAAGGAAGAAGTCTGCTGAAACCTCCTGGTATGAAATGTAAATCATTCTTCTATAAAGTCTTATTTTAATGTGGAGGGCTTGTTAGAATCCGAGATGAACTGCAAAAATGTTGCAGTGTAAAACCTAACAGTCTCTGACTTTTCTAACAATCCCTTGACAATCAACACTTCTCAACTATATTGTGTTGATTTAAAAACAAGCAATTAAAAAGATTATTGTGTTGTTGCTTAAGTATCAGGAATCCATTTTGCTCTGCTTCAGTCAAGTTTTACAGCAACTACCACTGTTACAGGTGGAAAGACAAAGAATGGTATTTGCACTATAATATGAGCTTTCTTAAGATCACAGACTGTAACTGTGAAACAACAGTAAGCAAATGGAATCAACAGACATTCAGGGTGTCTGGTGAAACTTGCAGAAATAAAACATTTAAAATACCTCACTATGTCCTGCACTCTTTAATCTTGCTATTCTCTTAATATTACCATCTCCTTTATTTAGACTACCCTAGTCTAGCAAACTTCAGGTCATTTTATGTACATTCTATAGATTACAGATGATCATTTCTCTTGCTCATTGTCATCAGCCATTAGATCACAGAACTAACTGATCCAGAAGTAAAACCTCTCTTACGCCACTGGTGGCACGTACTTCTTACCTTTCTGTTTGTTTTGTTCTGCTGGAGGTGAGACTTTGAAGCTTGCTTCATTTGCTATATCAACCTCTCTGCTGCTATAGTTGTGCATTAGCTTAATGTGCTATGCTGTTGTATTACAATGTAAAAAGTCTCTTGTCTCTTCTGTCTTTGTCACTGCAAGCTGCTAATCTGAATGAAGTGGAAAAAGGTCAGTTGTCTTTTAAGCCTATTTTCACTTACCTTGGTTTCTCGCTTTCCTTTTTTTAAAGGTGCATGGATTTTAGTTATTACCTAATGACCAAATAAATTGTATATAGATATAATTTAGAAAGCTCACTGCAAATCCTCAAATTAGGCCCTTGGCTGTTGCTGTGAATACCTGTCAAAAGAATGTTGTTGAAAATGCAGATCACTGTGCAGGAGTGCTTTAATACTGCATTCATTGTCTTTTTTTCAGATGTATTAAAACTTGTTCAGACACTGATATAGGACTAACAGAAAGTTTGCATTATTATGTCCTGATTTCCTTATTCTCCTCACCTTAAAGCCATCCCTCAGTTCCGTGCTAATGTATTCTCTGTGTTATGGCACTGTTTTGCTGTAATTTTTTCAATAGATTGTGTTAACTAGAAAATATACTGGAGTATCAAATGGCAGTCTTCTTGCTAGTCATTTCTGTGGCTTTTTATTTGTTGCAAATATCTAATGAAACTGAAATGACCATATTAATCTGGGGCTATGGTAGAAGAAAGGTAATATTGAAGACATTTATGATACTAAATCTGGGCGTTGGATTTTTCAGTTTTGTTCAAGTTTCTGCTTAGCACCTGTCACACTAACACAGAGGTACCACCTTGTCTGCAATCTGATCATATATACAGTCTGAGACCTAGCATAATCAATGACAGCATATTTATAAAGTTGCATATTTAGTTTTAAAAGCAAGTGAATAATTTTGTGGTTATTTGCCATTAATTTGCTAAATATATTTTCAGTTTTTAAAGCAATATACTATATTATATATAGTAATAAAAATATGTTCATTATCCGTGAAATAACATGTTGAGCAAGACGGTAGTTATATCATCTGTGTTGATTTAGACATCTGATGAATAACTCCTACAACTTAAGTTCACAGCATAAATTTTCTCTGTAACTGAAGCAGAGTATAAGATATTTCAGAAAATTATTCCAACCACAGATTTTTCATGCCTAAACTGTCGTCCATTTAGACATGTTGCTGTATTTGCATTTTATTGCTCCTCATCTGGACAGCAAAAATAGCCTGCTGGTTTTCTTGTTTATTACACAAATGTGAACTGTAACATATTAAAATTACAGATTATAGGAAGAACAAACTCCTCACAAACAAATTATCAAACATCCAGGGGATGAACTAAGTTCAGCTCCAAGATTAAGCAGATGTATGTGTGATACATATTTATATTAGCTTGCCAGCTGAACATGAAAGTTATTGATAGTCTGTAAGGTGCTTGGAGGATCAGTCAGTTTTAACATGAAAGACATCTTTTGAATTGTGACAGTATTAGGAAAAAAAAGAAATAAGTTCAAGCAATTATCTTAGTTTAGGCAAGCCATAGACACAACCTTCTTGTCACTGCAATAAAGGAGTTGCATTGCTACTTTAAATTCACTTGGTAGTCAAATAAGTACCTTCCTGAAATTTAAGCATGCAAGTAATCAAATGCAAATCATGTGATATCAAACTTGATAAAAAGTTTAATAACTTCATCAAATTAAATCATAATTGTCATCCTTGTAAGAAGTGCATATGTTACAGATTCTAGAATAAAGAGATATGTTTGTTATTCTTGCTTTTTATCACACATAAAATTTTCTATTTCATCTAGCGTAATATACTTTAAATGACTGTTCCATATTAAAAGCTCAAATATTAAAGTAATTTTACTGCATTTGCATAAAGGGGAAATATACATGATATTTGTGGCAAGCTGAGCTACCTGCTACTGGTTTAATCACTGCCATTACTCATTCTAGACTATGATCCACCCTTTTGTATACCTTAATTGTCTTAAAGCTTACCTGCCTAAAAGTTACTATTTCTTTGCTGTTACCAAACAGCATATGTAAAACAAATAGAAATGTTAAACCAAATAAGCCCCATCTTACACTGAGATCCACAAGCACGGGGGTTACCTAAAAAGGCTTATGTGATGGTGAAAGATAGGAGCAGTCCAGCAATTTGACTCTAAAATGAAATTCCAAAAAATATTCAGATTTATGATTATAAACTGCATCCTACTGGGAACTTTTGTTACTTCTAAGAAATTTTGTCCCTCCTATAGTAGATATTTTTATTTGTATTTTATGAATAATGAGCTTAAGACTTGAAATAAACTGTTGTATACTGTGCATCAAACTCAAGACTTAATAAAAATGCAGCAATTTTCTGTATATAGTTTGTTAAATGGCACTGACATTTTCCAACCCCTTCTGCATTCTGTTGGCTGCCTGAGTCTCAGTATTAAACAGAGACCTCCAGTCACAGAGTCAGATGGTGACACCTAATTGATAAAACATAAACACTGCAGGTGTTGGCTCACAGTATATCATAAGGAAGCTCAGAAGCTGGAATGAATGTATAAGCACACATATTAAATCCTTATATTCTAGTCTGTGGTAGGTATTTGGTAATTTGACTTTGGAAGAGGGAATAAGTGTTCTAGGAAAAACCTGGGTTTTGATAATTAAAACTGACTACTGCTGCTTTTCCATTCTCTGTCTAATTTTTTTTTTTTGAATCTCAGACTCAGCTTTGCTAATAATTTAAGGATGATTTTAAACTTGCTTCATCATAAGTTTGTCCATAATTAGCAATGTGCTATTATATTCAGAAGCCCATGTCCATTTTTGTTAGAGTTGTCCTCTTCATTCAGAAATGCAGTGGCTGACATTGCATTATTTTAAATTTATTGCCCAATTATTCAAAATAACAAAGATGTAAATCCTTTTTCACCTCATTGCCGTATTACTCATTATTTGTTATACTACATATTGCAAAATCCAGTGTTAAGGGTCTGTTCAGCCTTTCAGAAAAGGCGGCTTGGGGTGACATTATTACCCAGTATTTTAAAGGGTGGCTGCAAGGAAAATGGAGACTTCCTTTTTTGCAAGGAGTCACATGGAAAAGGGGAGGGGTAATGGGTACAAGTTACTCCTCGGGAGATGCCAATTAGATTTAAAAAGAGGGAAACTTTTTAGAGTGAGAACACTGAGCCATTGGAGTAATCTTCCCAGGGAAGTGGTGGATTCCCCAATATTAGACATTGTGAGGATTCAGCTGAACAGGGTGCTGGGCCATTTGTCTGTTCCGCTTTTGCCAAGAGATGATCCTTGAGGGATCAACTTGGTATTCTATGATTAAGTTTTTATGTGATTTATAACCTTATCAAGTCATAGGAGTGAATTAGCACACTCGGAGGAAACACAAACTGACCTGTGAATCTAGCAAACATGTAGCTTTGGTTAGCTATGTCAAGTATCATCAGTATATATCAGTATTTAATAATGTTGTCTGGCTGTTTAAGTGTGCAACATACGCTGCAAAATCTCAGTAAATATTTGTCTTGAGCTTGGAGGGTTGTGTTCATTTGTGCCAACCACAGAGTTCCGCTGGTTTCAATGCTATTCTATACCAGAATCCAGACTCCCTAGATTAATTAAGCAAGATGTCTTATGAAAAGAGTTATTGCTGGTTCTAATTAAAATTTGGAAGCTTTTCACAGGTTTTTTGACACTTTGTCCGCTACTTATTTTTAAACAAGCTAGTCTGTTCCTTATTTTCCTGCATACAGAAATGTTCCCATCTTTCAAAAACATAATTACTTAGCCAAGTCCTTACAGAAGCCCCAATTACAATATTATTAGATGAATAAAAGAATATCCTCACGCATTGGTGTCAAGCTTCCTTGAATTGAGACATCTTTTTCACAATCTTTTCTGATTATTTTGAAGTATGCTCTTTAAACATTGTATTCAAATGTTCAAATCCAAATCAGGAAACTCTCTAAGATTTCCTTCCAGTAAAGCCAAGGAGCTTAACTTAGTAAATCTGGTATTTTCTCCAATAAGTGTTTCACTTACATCACTATCTTTTCATTTCAACAAAATTAACTACTCCCTTTCACCTTGTCTCATTTAAATTCTGAATAACACAATGGTTATTCAGTATGCTGAAGGAGGGGTTTCTTTACCAGGAAGCTATATTCTTCAGTGGTTCAGGTTCCATGTCCCATAATTTACTTACCTTTTTCATTAATATTTTCAGAAACAGTTTTATTTTGGCAATGGGAATGCTCCATTCAGAATACAGATCTATTAACAGTGACTAATATTAATAATTATTATCTATTAGCTGTACAAGACCTTGCATTTGGGTTGTCATGGCTTGTTCTGGTATTTATGTCTTCGTTCAGAAATTGAGTATCTGATGTACATATTTGGATTCCATCTTGACTTTTTCTTGTTTTTCTTTTTACTGATCCTGTGTACAAGCCTGACATTAATGGTATGGGTTTTTTATAACTAAAGGTTGTACTAGAAGTAAAACTAACTTTTATGGTCATAGGTTTTTGTACATGAGTCTTTTGCTACACAGCCACCATGTTTACCATGTCCTTTTCCTTGAATCCTGTTTCCTATTTGCTACGGACTGTTTAAAACTCCAGGGATATGATTCACCATGCACACAATTTGCAAATGCAAGGGGAAAGTTTCCTTATTTACCTGCTGTCACAGCAGAAAAAGTCCTGCTTCTAGTCCTTTTCTACAGAGTACTCAGATCAAACTCTGACCATGATCTCAAAAATGCCTGGTGATGTTTGATGATGTCTGCAAGCCATTTGGCTGCCATATGCCTGGTAGTGTAACATTGATTTTATGATTTGAAGTGGACATTTTTCAAAACTGTAAACCTGTTTGAAACTTAAATGTCCCATCATTATGTAGGATTCACAACTAAGAGTGGGAAAGAAGGAGACTTCAAGTGCCCCTGAGCATGCCACGGGGGTGATTCAACTTTTGGTGTAGTTCTGAAGATAATAGGGCCATCAACCTATGAACACTAAAATGCAGTGTACTGTAAGAAATCTTGTATTTTATAAGTACCTGGGGGAGGATTTACAAAAATGGACAAGATTAGACACTATTCAGTAAAACTATTTGCCAAACAAGATATTTCAGAAGTTTGTGCCAATGCTAATCTAAGCCACAGTTCAATTAATATCCTGTAGCAAAATCAGTTCAATAAATTTGACAGCAATGGTGAGAATGCATGCTCCTATTATGCCACACCTAAATTGCCTTTTTCTAGGTATTTTGGTTTTCTTTTCACTGAACTATTGCTATGAATGTATAAGAGACAGCAAGCTCCAGCCCTGCCTGGAAGATAGGATCAATGCTTCACTTTCAGAAACTCTCTGATATACTGTTAGATTTAATAATCTTGGGAATATTTGGAGGTGTTTTGTCCAAGTTTTGTTAGTACTGTACAACCACATTTTTATTATTTGCAATTGGAGTGTCATGTATTTTTCAGTTCTGCATGTAATTTAATATACAATATATGCCATAATAAGATATTTTTATAGGTGTGTGTATATGTGCATATATAGCCACATATATATAGGCATATACCTAATTTTCTAAACTATGGGAATGTGTGCAAACTAGGTTAGAACAACAGTCATTTTTACTCATTCTACTCCCACGATCCTTAAAATCTGAATTATCTTCCCACACTTACATCTCACCCTTAAACACTGCTGCTCTTTACACAGATTTCAGCTATTACAAGTTCTGCAACTTGACTAAATGCTATGTGAAGAACAGCATTGAAGACCTCTTATATATGTATTTGAACAAAACCCTTTGAAAAGAGAAAGGGATCTGGGTTTTGTTTAATATATCGTGGGATGCAAAGAATCCCTGGTATTTCAGGATTCTTTGTGCACTGACCTAGTCATAACAATTACACATTTCCAGACTAATAATTCTATTGAGAGCTTGAAGAGGCTTTGAGGATAGAATTATAATCTCTTGTATTAGTCGTTTTCAGTGGCCTGCACTTGATCTCCATTCAGTTTCCTACATATATTGACTAAGTCATGTTGTGACTGACAGTTTTCCTGAGGCTGTTAAGTGGCCTGTGCATGGGAGCCATTTTCTTATGGTAACTCAAACCTTTATTTGGTTTGTAGAGAAAACGCACTGCTTGCAAATTGGGAATGTGGTATTTATTTATTTGTGTACTTATTTACTTATTTATCTTTTTTAAAAAAAATCTTTGTGTAGAACCAGTCTGGATCTTTTGAATGGCTGCAGAATACTTGTCTAGCTGTTTTTTGGCTTGTCCTCTCATTTTTGAAGATGTAGAGGTCCCATGTCTTATCACACTTAATATACATGTTTCCATTGTGTTTATAACTGGCATAACCGTCTTTGCTCCTGCTTCACTTTTGCCTTTTTCTCTATGCCTGCTTTAATATAGACTGTTCCTCAACTCTTTTTAATTATTGTTTGTTTTTCCACTACACTGCAAGCCACTACCATGCGCAGCTCAGTAAAACTGAGGGATACTAAATATTGCTTCTTTGAAGACAAGTTCAGTTTGAGCAGTGAAAGTGGCTGACCATTCACTCCTTTCTTCTGCTCTTTTCTTTGTCGTTATAATGTACAGTTCTACTTCTCTTTGCTTGCCAGCCCATGTTTTATTACTGGACAAAGGACAAGGGACAACCCTACTCCCTCCATAGTTTTAGAGTCTGATGGACCTGTCAGTCCCTGAATTCAGTAGGCACAGGGTTTATACTTGTTTATTATACATACATTCTTCATATGGATGCTGGAATAAGTGTACCTACCTTACAAGCCAGTAATTACAAGCTTAGCAATTTCACTATCCATGGTATCATCTGATGAGTTAGGGGACAAGATATTGTTGATCTGTTTACAAACCTGTGTTTCCTTTTCATAAAGTTGCAACTAAAATAATTTGTAACCATATTAAAATGCTTTTTAGATTATAAGCCCATTTTGAAAATTTGAGCCAATGCATCTGTCAGCAGGGAAGGATAGACATTTCACATAGATTATTTTTTCTTTTCTTTTCACAGAACAGATTATAGATAATTATGGTACATTAACAAATGCAAAAATGGAGAGTCATATTTAAGGAAAAGTAGAAAACGAGTTTTCATTTTTGGATAATTGGAATTGTATTGACATGCAGTGATATTAACAGGTTTTTTTCAGGTAATAGATTACTTAAAGTGATAGTGCAAGTCTGGGTATTTCTGTGCGTAATGTTCTTAGAAATAAGTAAGAGAAAAGCATATTGATGGCTTTTTTGTTCTAGTGAGAAGACTTTCAGTCACTAGTGTTGCTATATAGAAGAGCTAGATAAATACTGTAAATGAAATAAAAAGACAAAATTGACACCTATATCCATGAATAGATGATTGATGTTGAACTTGATATTGTTTTTAAAGGAGTTAACAGGTATATTATTATTTATTTTTATTATTTCTGTATTACTATTTATTTATTTGTTAGTGTTTATTATAAAGGTATTTATTACTATATAAAGAAATTTGCATACTTCAGTGTTAGCAAAAGGATTTGTAGCCATTGCTTTTAAAATTGTATTAATTGCTATTTTCAGGTCACTGTGATATTTTCACTGAATTGACAACATACATTATATTTCAGGTGAACTCTGTGAGGAGAAATTAGATTTCTGTGCCCAAAACCTGAATCCTTGCCAGCATGATTCAAAGTGTATCTTAACACCCAAAGGATACAAGTAAGTCTGAAATACTGTTAGAGTCCAACTGAATCGAAATTTGTGTTTTTCTATCCTGCCTAACTTCCTTTCCTTCTTTTTAAGTGGAAGCCAATTCTATTCTCAAAGTACTAATTTTGATTATTATTAAGCATTATGGCAGAACAGGCCATTATTTTCATGTAAAGCTGCATTATTATCCTAAGTATGTTTTACTGAATTTTACTGATCCTTAACAGTTCTAATCCCAGCCAGATTTTAAATAGAAACACAAGGTAGTCTTTATGATGGTCTATACAAAACCCTTTTAGGAGCTTGGGCAGTAGGAAAATAATTGCATTTAATTGAAGTGAAATAATTATATTGCTTTTAGAGAAGTAATTGTGAAAGAGATTATTAGGAAGGCACATTGGAAGGTATAAAGTAAAGAAGTCCCTCCCCAGGAAAGCTAATCTTTAATTACACCATATCCTTATCATGATTAATTAGTATGCACGATTTAAAGTTGTTTTAATAGGCTTTAGTTTAATAAATACAGGAAACCTGCAGCTTTAAATTGTTCTCACAAGTGCCCATATTATGCACAGCATGCTTTTGTGCTAAAATCAGATTATTTATTATCATTCCCACTACTTACGAAATGACATTTTATTTAAAATATGGCAAAAAAATTTAAATATTCAATTGAATGTGAAATTAAGTTGATAGTTTTCAACTGGAAAATAGAAAAATTGTTGGGTTTCTGTTGTAGTGCATTATGTTTGGTTTTTCATGTCACTTCAATAAACCTAGTTTAGTGTCTTATACTTTACTGTCTAGTTCATTAATCTTTCCTGTTACTTTCTGAGATTTTAAATCAGAAAATAGCACCTGCAGTATACTTCAAGATGTATCTCAGATTTTTAATAGCATGCTTTATATTCTTTTTCCCTTTCCTTGTTCATACATGTTGTTGAATAAAAAATGGGACATATTTGACTGAAGTACTAGAGTTACATAGCTATTTAAAATCACTCTTGCCAGCTTGAAGCAAATTTTAGATACTAAAAGAAATAACACCAAGGAGAGAATCACAGGATCTAATGAAATCAATTTTTAAATCTTAATTTAAACAAAATGTCATGTGGATGCATGGATTTGTAATCTTTTCCATTAATTTTTCACAGAGTTCTGGGCATTCACTCAGTCTTATATATGAGAATTCCCTGAAGAAATGGCACTAGCATTAGCAATGAGAGTTGCACGTGGAAAAAACCCAAACAAACCAACAAACAAAAATCATTACATACTCTCTTGAGGATGTGCAGTTTCTAGTTCAGTGGGGGTTCAGAGAGGGCAGATGATGTGTTTTGAGACTGTTGTTAGTTCACCAACCATGGAGCTATTTGTAGTAAATCAGACTGGTGGAACTTTAAGGGCAAAAATTATGCATAACCTTTATACTGTATAAATGGACCATTGGTCTGTTCATAGCTGTTCAATTGACAAAGAAAATAACCATCAGTACAAGCTTTGGATTATTTGTCTCAGTTTCCCCAGCCAAGCATATTGATTATGTTTACTGTTTGCAGCCTCGAACAACATCCTGTAACATTTCTGCATTGCTCATAAATTCTAAAAACTGTCAAAATTATTCATGAGGGCTCTCTTGATTTGCACACAGTTCTTCAATATAATGGCAGGTGTGTAAACATTTTAACTAGCAAACCTGTGTTCATTACATATTAGATTCCCCATCTAATAATATGATTAAACTTTATAGTCTTTACACACAAAGTAACAGTAATGCCTTTTTTCCTTGATTGTTAAACAATACAGTAGTTCCTTCACTTTGTCATAATCACACTGGATCATTAAAAGGCACTGTGCTATCCGATTTTCTTTCCTGTTTTACAGATGTGATTGCACACCTGGATATGTAGGTGAGCATTGTGATATTGACTTTGATGACTGCCAGGACAATAAATGTAAAAATGGAGCACAGTGCACTGATGCAGTTAATGGATATACGTGTATTTGCCCAGAAGGATACAGGTGAGAAAAATCTAAAGGCAATACAAACATGTATGTCTTCTGTCAAAGTCCTTTATTCTTGGAAATACTGATTGTTTTCTGTTTCATTTAGTGGCTTGTTCTGTGAGTTTTCACCACCAATGGTTCTACCTCGCACCAGCCCTTGTGATAATTATGAATGTCAGAATGGAGCCCAGTGTATCATAAAAGAAAGTGAACCAATCTGTCAGTGTTTGTCAGGCTACCAGGGTGAGAAGTGTGAGAAGTTGATCAGTATAAACTTCGTCAACAAAGAATCCTATCTGCAAATCCCTTCAGCAAAGATACGCCCCCAAACCAATATCACCCTACAGGTAAGTTTGCTTTTGTTGTAGATTCTCTTTTCTGGAAAAGAGAGTAAATGACTTTTCATGATGTGGAAAATTACCCAAAGTTGTCCTTGAATCTTTAAGAGCTTAAGAGCTTTTCACAGTTTGGGCTAAAAATCTAGAAGAGTTAATGCAATAACTCTGTATTCATATTGAAGTAGATGGGCTTTATTGATAGGAAGACAAAGAGTTTTGTCAGGTTGTCCTTCAAAAGAGAATTCTATAATGAAGTAACAGACTATGGCAGTAAATACAGAGATTCTCTTAGCACCTCATTTTGATTAAACACCTAATTTTAGTTGTTTCTAAATGTTTCTTTCTGTTAACTAGATTGCCACAGATGAAGACAGTGGGATCCTGCTGTACAAAGGTGATAAAGATCATATAGCAGTGGAACTGTACCGGGGTAGAGTGAGGGTCAGCTATGACACAGGATCATATCCAGCCTCTGCTATTTACAGGTGAACCTGGATGAAACACATTTATATTCATTCATTTTATCAAAATCACATTTTTTAATAGAAGGTTAAAAGAAATATATGCAAATGAATGTATTGTCAGACACTTAAAACCTCTTGCCAAAAGATGTGATTTGGCTTGGCAAATAACTCTAATTCAGATATGTCAGAAAGATAATATATTATTTGATGCATTAAAACAAAATAAGAGTTAGCTTTCAGCAGAATATTTATACATCTGTGTAAAGCTTATGTGTGGCAGTGGAGCTTTTTCTTTGTTGTAACTGCCAAATAATTTCCTAGTGTGCTGAGTAAAATGAAAAACTATATTGTATAAGCAGAAATTAAATAGAAGCTTGTCTTCTGTGTTAGGCAGTCATATAATGTGGGACTTTTCCCTGGCAAGTGAAGAGAAAGCTGTAAACTTGATTCTGAAGAAAGGCACTACCTTTGAAAAAGAAATAACTTTTGCATCCAAAGTCATTAAGAGACAGAATCCACAGCTGCTTCTGGAGCAGAATCTTTGAGGGGTTTATTTAAAATCAAATTTCTCTGGTTCTCTGAAAAATTGCCACCTGAATTTTTTTGGGACGTATTATATAACTTCAGAAGAAGTTGCAGACAGTCATTGCAAGAGTGAACAGAAGGACAACAGGCACTGCTTCCTGGCCTTGACTGCCCTCATGGTGCTAAAATTACTTTCAGAAGTAAAGGGGAAGTATTTAATCAGTTTTCCTTGAATCTTCTTTTTGCTGTATTTACAGCTTTTGTGTTGTAAAATTATATGTAGTGTATATTTGCTTTCTAGAGTTTGTAACAGTGACACTATTCTGCATTCTATTAGGGACATTTCACTGAAAACAAATTATTTTTATAAAAGATTGTACCCCTATGGAAAGACAAAATCAAAAGCTTAAGTATATAGAGCAGTGAAACAGTGTTAAACTCTGTTAGGTTAATAGCACCAAGGGTACTATCATTTTAGTTGATTACTAAAAGTATTCCACAGAAAAAAAGGTGCCTATAAAATACAGTATAAAGCTGTTTAGAAAAAACATACCCAATAAGCATGCTAAGATTCCTTTTTTTTTTTTTTTGATGTGATATGTATTTCATTAGGTTTACTTATGATTTCATGAAATAGTTAAACATGTAGAAATAGTATACATATTTCAATTGTATACATTTTCATTTTTCCAAATTACTACAATTCAAAATAATAATTTTTATCTGTTTGGGCTAAACAAGAAGTTTAGATTGTTTTTTCAGGAATTCGATTTTTTTTGTTTATTTTTATTTCAATAGGTACATCTGTCTGAGAATAAGAAGCAATAGGAATGAGAGTCATATGTAGTTTCAAGTTAACTCCCATTTGTTTAATCTATCTAGAATACTTCTTCCAATACAAAACATATATTTCCTTCTCTTAAATTTAATGCTTTCTCTGGCATTATTGAAATATAATAAATACTGGTAATTCACACTTGTCCATTATGGTTTTCTAGAGAAAAACTGAAAAACAGTACTCACACAGGAAAAAAAAAACCATAAACATGGAAGGACTTAATAACAAAGTGACCAATTAACAAACAATCCCAATTAGGTTACTGTTATAAAACAATACGAAGCATCTCCTCTACATAGTTGATCATCTCTTTTGAGTTATGTGGCAAAAGAAGAATGCAAGTGTAGTGAAGAAAGGGACAGGAAATGTAGTGATGTGTTCCAGAGTGGCACAGTTGTTTAGTGAAGCAGATACACACTTTCAGTGTTATTATTTTTGTTTCTGTTATTGTTATTAACCTCCATTTCATTTCCAGTAAGTGTGATGGTGAGTTTGAGATATTTGAAAACTTCCATGTAGTAGTCCAACTGTAGTGAAGTCCTGCTGTTGAGGAAAGGCTGAGGGCATATCTTACCTCTTTCTACAACTGTCTGAAAGCAGATTGTAGCCAGGTGAGGATCAGACTCTTCTCACAAGTAACAAGCAATAGGACAAGAGGAAAAGGCTTCAAGTTGAACTAGGAGAAGCTTAGTTTGGATATCAGGAAAAACTTTGTCATGTAAAGGGTTGTCAAGCATTGGAACAGGCTGCCTGGGAATGGTGTACTCACCATTCAGGGAGGTATTTAAAAGAGGTGTAGATGTGGCACTTAGGGACATTGTTTGGTGCTGGACTTGGCAGTACTGGTTTTGTTGTTGAACTTGATGATCTTAGAGGTCTTTTCCAACTTAAAAGATTCTGTGATTTCATGATTCTATTTTGGAAGCCATATATACATGTCCACCTTTGTATATACGTATATACATGCATCTAGTGATAGCTCTACAAACTGTGTACTGTTTATTTCTATTTCAGGTTCTAGAATGGAGTATCTTGTAGCACAGAATCTTTTACACATTATACTCTAATCCCTTCATCATTTCCAGTTCTCATTGTTTTACCCTTCTAGGATCTTTGTGATATTTCCTGCCCTTTTTAAGGTCTTTACCTTCTTTATATCCATTCATTGCATGTTGTCTTTCTGTACCTTTGTTACCTATTAAAGCTGTTTCTTGGAGTGTTTCCAGTTCTTCCGTCAGTCCCTCCCTTGTGTTTCCCTCCTCCCTCCCAGTTCATGGGAACTGACTGCAGAAAAAGCCATCATTCCAAAAGCACGCATATGTCAATCTGAGAAACGAGATGATGGCACTGCCAAGACCGATAAATAATATTCGTTTATTAGAGATGGTTATTTGAAAAATTTGATCCACTTGTGTTTTGTTCTGTCTGGGCATCCGTTTTTAAATGTTAACTGGTTTTTGCGCAAAAGAAAGAAAAAAACCTTTTCATTCTGTAAACTAGTTTTCATCATATATTTATTGGAAATATGGGAGTATTTCTTCCCAGATTGTTATTCTTCTACAGAGTACCAGAAGCCTTAAATCAGTTCTTCTTATAGCTTTTCATTACGATCTATGCATTCAGCTCTCATATCTCCAATGGGAAATGGAGTAGAAGTAATGTAAGTGCATTGGCAGGAAATATTGCAGATATGCCTTGAGTTTATTTCCCCTTCAATTTAAACCACCCTTACCTAGGAGGGCTCCTCTTTCTGCAGTAAATTTTTACCAATAAAACAGTTTAAACCAGAGGCTTTTAATAATAACTCTTATCAGAGACACATTCCCTTTACACATTATGGTTTGCATATCCCTGGAATGACCTCTTGCTCTAAAAATGCATTTTCTGTGTTGTTCTTATTCTTTCAAATACTATTGTGTGAAAGGTTAAGAAGTTGTAAAATAAGTTGCCTTGAAACAAGAACATTATATTAGGTCTTCTTGCTTTCTGTAGTCAAGAAGTCATATTTACTTTGATTTTTTTTTTTAGCACATTTTTTTGCCTGGATTCATTGAAATGTGTTAAGTAACTTATGACATTTTTTATATTGCTTGATCAGAGCAAACAAACCTCTGGATACCTTGAATAAATTTGCTCTTTAGGAATAGTGAACCCTGACCATTTCCTCTTTCCCCCCATGGAAACTGGCAGTCCCCCTCCTCCCAGTTCCCATAAAGTGTTTATTGTGCCAGTGTCTGCTCTGTCATGTGTTTGCACTCTCACATAGGGCTGGGTTTATGTAAAGCATGCATGCTACCATGCAGATCTTTGATCCACAGTGAGCAGAGGCTGTTCACAGAGCTGGTAATAAATGGCTAAGAAGCCATTTAATGTGTCACAGCTGTGAACAACCATGTGTGCCGCTGATCTGTTCCAGGACAAAAGCAGTTAGGTTAATTAAAACATCAGTAAGGATGTTTTAAGGTGATTTGCTTGATTTTTGCCTTGAGATTTCAGAACCTAATCCCTTTCAGCTATCCTGCTTTCTCAATGAGAAGAGCTAATTGACTGTGTGACTGTTCAGTCCATTTCAGGCTATCATACAATTGGTTCATTTAAATAACTTTTTTCAAAGGCTTAAGCTCACTTTTTTCATGGTGCTCTGAAACAAATGCATTCATGGGAATGCATTTAATGTCTGTTCTCTGGACTACAGCTCACACTTTCCATGTATATATTCAGCTCTATTTCTCCAGTGGAAAATGGACTACAAGTTTTGCAAGTACAATGATATATTCAGTCCCAGAATAGAGTAATGATAATCTTCCTTCTCTGATGTACTTAAACTGTGTTCAAGCACTGAGTAGTTCCTGCACTTAAGCACTTGCTACGTAGACACTGAGGCTGATAGGCACCCGCAGCCATTTCTTGTACCTAGTAACATGAGTAGGCTTGTCCTTATGCAGGGTAAGCACCAAGCTTGAAACAAGCATTTTCACCATGACAGCCTTCAGTTATTCCCCTACTAGTGAGTTCATGTCTTGTTAGTAAACAGAAGGAAATTATATATGTAGACAAGAAAAAAAAATAATAATGCAATATTCATATTCACTGTACTAGCCAGAAACTGAACACACTTCAATAACCATGCCCAATAAAGATAACAAATAACTTTATTGCAGGTGTCAATGGAGCTGTCTGGACCAATGATGTGATTTTGTCTGGCAGGACTAAAGTTAGATGCAGTTCCACATTGCATGAAATAGTAGATTTATGTATCACTGGAGTTTACTCAGGTCTTCATACTTGCAAGATATGTAAACCCAGTACGCTGCAAAATGTAGGATACACACAGACTTGCATGCAAATACAGACTTGAAGTAACATTGGAATCACGTAATGGTTTAGGTTTGAAGGAACCTTTAACAGCTATCTAGTTCCACCTTATTTGTTGTGGGCTGGGACAACTTCCACTAGATTAAGTTGTACAAACCCTCATCCAACCTGATCCTGAGCATTTCCAATAACAGGTCCACAAATTCTCTGACAACCTGTCCCAGTGTTTCATATTAACCCATCCTCACACTAAAAACTTTTCTTTATGTCACTTCTTTTACTTAATAGAGTCTGTCTGACCTATATGTACCCTCTCTTAGCTTAAAACAGGTAGTCTGTGCCTTGTTACTACAGGCCCTGGTAAAAAGTCTCTCTCCATATTTCTTACAAGCCCCCTTTCAATTTTGGAAAGTTGCCATAAGGTCTCCCCGGACCCTTCTCTTCTCCATGCTGAACAATGCCAGCTCCCTTAGCCTTCCTTCATAGAAAAGGTATTCCAGCCCTGCCATCATGAGTGCAGAAGGGGGGATGTTATATTGTATTGGCTTTTAAGCATATGTGCATGTCTTTGCTTAAAATGTGTTTTTCAGGAGAATGCACTCCTAGAGAAGCTCTGTTCTGAAACTGGATTGACTCTTAAAGGGCAAGAAGGTAAAAAACTATTCTAACCAGACTATCAATTGTTTAATATTAATGTTTATTTTGCAGTGTGGAAACAATTAATGATGGCAATTTCCACATTGTGGAACTGCTAGCTATGGATCAGATTCTGTCTTTATCTATTGATGGAGGAAGCCCCAAGATAATTACCAATTTGTCTAAGCAATCCACTCTGAATTTTGATTCTCCGCTGTATGTAGGAGGTAAGAGGATCTTGCTGCTTCTTACTAGAGGTGTTATAGATAATTTACTCTGGTAACGTGCTTTAAACGTGCTAAGAGACTCACTCATTGATGTAACACCTTAAGATGAAACTTTGGCAGTTAACGTCAGTAGTTTCAATTTTAAGAAATATTATGTCCTCAAACCACACCTGTTGCTTTTTTATAATTATGTTTGGTTTAGCCTTTTATTATGCTGTTTAGCTGCATGAAGATTTAGTAATGCCTATTTAGAAAGTGTGGAATGGTAGCATTCTGTTTTTCTCATTTTACATTTCTATTTCCCTGTACTGGTATCTGCAGGAAATGATAGCAATGTGTAAAGCCATGAAGTAGAATTTATGTCTGGAGATCTTACTGCTTAGAGTTGATAGGAGTTAGGACACGTGGTAAGAATGTGCCCAGAGAGTTGCCTCACTGTATGTGTCAGGGCTTGGTTTTTGTTTGTTTTGAGAAAAAAAAGAATTGTTTGTTTAATTGTTTGTTTAAGTTGTGCAGCTAGAGTATTTGAAATATTATGATCATTTGATGCAATTTACTCTGTAGAACTGTGAGTTCAAACACATTGTTTTAACTAGCAGTTCCTGTTGGATTTCTGATGGGCCTGTGCAATCTAGGTAAAAATCAGAAAATTCAAGCCAACACTTTGTGCCTCCTTACTTGGTAGCAAGTTTAAGTTCTTAGTGATCAGAGATGTAGCATGGTTTTTAAATACTGCTTAAATTCTACAAATTTTCGTGTTCTACTTAGTTTCACCTTATACTCTAACAAGAGACATGTAAGGAGTCTCCTTCTGATGTGTTCTTTCTGTTAAAATGATACTTCTTTTTCATTTTGCCTAATTCTTTTATGTCTGAGAATAACTTTTTAGAACTTTTTAGACTTCAGCATCTTGCCTCCTTGCAAAAAATTGTGCTACAGTAATACATTTGTGTGATGTACTGATGCCTTCAAATGAGGATTGCCCTGTAGAAGCACGCTGCATGTTTTCCTGTGTATCACTTCTGTTGTTTACATAGTGTCCTATGCCACATGTGGAAGAAGAGATACTGATAAGACACTGTATGCTTGCTTACATATATTGTCAGCATCAGTTTGTTTAATGACTGCTGAGGTCAATTGTAGTACTTGAAAGCTGAGCTTAGTGCAGAACAATAATCCTCCTGTCAGTTATAAGCACCTTTTGATGAAATGAGGCCAGACTGCCAACTGTAAACATCTATTCTGGGCACATTCTTAACACTGCGATGTTGATTTGTGACATATGGTTCTCCTCCTTGCTTCTTCACCCTGCAGATCTGTGTCTCTATTAGGAGAATCATACCAATCTGCACTGTCATCTTCAAGTATCAGAAGAATAACTTGTGGAAATAATCTTTTCCTTTAGTGGTTTGATAACTAAAAGCAGCAGCCTTTTGCATTCTAGTGCATGTTCTTTAGGGAGGTCCCATGCTTACTGTGTTACAATTCTTCACATTCAGGCTCCAAGCAGACAATTATTTCTGCTGCCATAGAAAATGTTGACAGAAAAAATAATGAAAACCAATCATAGACGCACATTTTAACAAAATAAAGGAAAAAAACTCAGTAGGTTGATGTTCAGCTATTAAGCTTTCCTCTTAATTTATATATTTATGATTTTTAAAATTCTCAAGATGGTTAATTTTCACTCTTGTATCTTTATATTACCCATCTTTTTGAGATTCAATAAATTTTTTCTTATCTGACTATATCTAGATTTTTTAGAGAATTTGATCACACATTTCCATCAGTTAAGAACTTAAATTCTCACCAGGATTTTATGCAGTATTTTTATCTTTGCCAAAGTCTTAGTTTGACACCTATATCATCATGTAGCTTACACTTACTCTTACCACTTTCCTGCTAAAATGGCATTTCTGATAAGCATCACCTCAGCTGGCAGGATGAAATTCAGACTTGACAGCAAGTCCTTGTACAGTGTGTGCTCTCATTCTCTCTCATTTGATCTCTCCCTGCCTTCCCCCTACTTTTTTTTTTCTTCTTTTTTTTTTTTTTTTTTTTTATTTTTATTTTTGGTTCAAATTTTTTTNTCTCCCCTCCCTTCCCCCTTTTTTTTTTTTTTTTTTTTTTTTTTTTTTTTTTTTTAATGTTACTCTTGGGTCACAATATTTAGCTTGGTTTGAAAGGGGTAATTTAATATTATTTTTACCAAGAGTGAGCTAATCAATTTAAGCCTTTTGGGGTTTTTTTTTTACCTTTTCCAAGTGTATGGCTCTTTTGTGTGGTCATACACAAAAGAATACACGTGCTTGATATTTTTCAGTCTTTCTGTAACAAATTTCAGTAAATCATATTGAAAGTGCATGGTTTTTGTAAGAATTCTTAAGGGACAATCTGTTTCTTCTCAAAAATTCTTCAAAGGAGTCACAGACACGCCGATACTTCACATTCTTCTCTCAGAAATTAGAGCATATTTTACTAGTTGAGAGTGGCACCTTTTTTCATGGATGTCCCTGTTTCTGAGACAGGTAGAGTATCAGCTGCTTCTCATTTGTGCCTGCTCTGTTCTGGCAGCTTCTAGAGTAAGATACTTGTTTTGACAGTTCTGCTGTGTGACTGTTATTTAAGAGAGGTTCTTACCATTTGCCTCCTGGAACAGTAATTTACCTGTAGTCAGGTTCAGTGTCCAAAAGCTTAAAAGAGGGTGGGAACTACTCTCTTACCTTGCAAAAAATAGATCTGAAATATTTGTCTGTATAGTTTCTATGGCAGTTCTTTCCTAACTGGTAAAGAATCTTTATATAAAAATTATCTAAGAAATACTGCTAAAGAATATAAGCCCATTTTACACACACTTTGGCCTTCTGACATTTGGTAGCTTGCTAGAAGAAGCAAAAGTGTATAGGCTGAAAGCCTGTGCATGTATTTGCATTATGTTTCCAAATTTCTCTCCTTATTAGAGAATATAGACAAAAAAAATTTCTGAATAATGTGCGATATACCTCCTATTGTCTGGTATCATACATGTATGCTTATATGGTTCCCAGAAATCACATCTAAGTTTCCTGACACTTTCAAGTATAACATCTTGTTTAGCATTGCTTTGGTGTGCTTAGTTTTATACACCTTTTATTTTTACAAAGAGTAAATTCAGTGCATCTGTTCTGCTGAGATGCTTCAAGCCTTTTCCATGAACCATGGGTCCCTTTTTACCCATGGGGTACAGTCCTTCAGGAACAGGCTGCTCCAACATGGGTCCCCCACAGGGTCACAAGTCCCAAGAAAACCTGCTCCAGTGAGGGCTCCTCTCTCCACAGTTCCACAGGTCCTGCCAGGAGCCTGCTCCAGCACAGGCTTACCATGGGGTCACAGCCTTCTCTCGAGCATCCACCTGCTTGAGCATGGGGCTCCTCCATGGGCTGCAGGTGGATCTCTGCTCCCCTGTGAACATCCATGGACTGCAGGGGCACAGCTGCTTCACCATGGGCTGCACCATGGGCTGCAGGGGAATCCCAGCTCCAGTGCCTGCAGCACCTCCTCCACCTCCTGCTTTGCTGACCTCAGTGTCTACAGAGCTGTTCCCCTGACATATTCTCACTCCTCTCTGGTCACATCTGCAGAATTACTCTCTTGGGTTTTTGGGGGTTTTTTTTGTTTTAGATGTTATCACATAGCTGTTGCTACCATCATGGACTGGCTCAGCCTTGGCAGACTTGACAGGTCCATCCTGGAGCCAGCTGCCATTGACTCTCTCAGACTTGGGGGACACTTCTGGCAGCTTCTCAGAGAAGCCACCCTGTAGCACCCCCACTACCCAAAGCCAGGCCACACAAACTCAATAAACTTACTTAAGTGATAAGATCAAAGACGATTACACTCTTCAACAGCTTGGATACAATATTGTTCATTCCTATAATCACTGAAGCCTAGCACAAATTAAATTACATAACCTCTAAATGAAAGTCAGGTCTACTTCATTAGGTTGCACACCATTTCTGCACGACTCTTAACTGTTCAGAGTAATATAGAAAATTATTAAAAGTATCAGTTTACATGGTTAAGGAGCAACTATGCAGATCATTGCTGCTTTCTTGTCATTATCTAAGTACCAGAATGAAAATTGTTGATTTTGTCTGGGAATAAATGTATGCAGCTAATAAGAATATTTATTTCAGGTAAACAGATCCTTTTTAATGCGCAGTGCACTTTGATTGCCTTTACTTGTGACTCTCAGGATTCATTTAGGCATTTGTGTATTCATTATTAGAAAGTAATATCTTAAGGACAATATAGGCTAGTATGTTGGCAATAAGCTAAAAGAAAAAAAAAAAGCAGGAGCTAGGACTAGAAGAAACTCAATGTTTGCAAGAAAAGGTTTAATAGTAATGTTCCTTCTGAATTATTCTTGAATGATCATAACAGGATAAGTGCATCACATATACCTACTGCTCTAACTACACCTGTAACAATTACAGACTGTAACAGAGGAATTACTCTGAAAATGGTGAACACTGGGGACATTTGCATTAACTAAAAGTTTATACACATAACTAGTTTGATCTTGAATTATTGTTATTATTGACTGTTTTAGACTGTAATGGCAAACTATTAATGGCTTTTAGTTTTATTTTATTAATCTGTTTTTGAGACATGTTAAGCAAAAATATTTTTAGTTTTGGAACCTCAACCTGTGAAACTATCCTTTCCACGAAATTTTCCATAGCACAACTTCACATTTGAAATGTGTCCGCCAGCTCCAACTTGAGCTGGTGCTACGAAATTCTTCTGGATTTGAGTATCTTAGCTTACAAAAAAATGACGTATCAGGTGCTAAATTTCAACAACTTTTGTTTTTCTGGGATTCAGAAACTATGTGCTATCCTGCATTTAAATGCACTAGGTCAAAACCAGGCAAAGCTGACCTTTTCACAGTTCTGAGCTTCCTGTATGATGAAGACTTATATTCATCTCTTAAGTGTGACTTAGAGACTTGCAGGTTTGGAACACAAACTTGCAGGTTTGGCTTACACATGCCTGACAACCAGGACAATTTCTAGATTACAGTTCATAGATCTAGTCTGAATAGCTAAGAATAATTAATTAAGAAGAAGCATTTCTTTAAAAGTGTTTAAAAAATAGAGAAAATGGTATAGCAAATTGTGAGATTATTACACTGAATATTTGCTATTATTCATTTCCTAGGCATGCCTGTGAAAAATAACATAGCAGCTTTACGCCAGTCCCCAGGGCAGAATGGCACTAGCTTCCATGGTTGCATCCGTAATCTGTATATCAACAGTGAACTCCAGGACTTCAGAAATGTGCCACTGCAAGTGGGAATTCTGCCAGGTTGTGAGCCTTGTCATAAGAAAGTTTGTGTGCATGGAACATGCCATGCCACCAGCCAGTCAGGCTTTTCCTGTGAGTGCGAAGGAGGATGGACCGGACTACTCTGTGACCAACAAACTAACGACCCGTGTCTTGGAAATAAGTATGTTCTTCCTCAAGAAAGAACAGTAATATAATATGTATATAAGTCTCCTGTTATGTGTATTTATTTCATAAATGCTCACACTTGCAAGAAGCAACATAACCTGGGCATGTAAAAGTGAAAACAGCATCCAGGTTATAGTTTATATGCTTTCCATAAACGTAATGAGGAAAAGTCCCCAGTGTAGGGGAGCAGATTCACATATCACACTGAAGTTTTGCCTAAAGCCTGGGAGGTGCTCTGTATGGGCTTCTTTTGTAATGAGATGCACTGATGCAACTTGGGCATGACCCTTGGCACAAAAATAATTTTGAAGAAGTTGCATATGGAAAAAGCTCCTCTTTGCTTATTTTCAATTGTATAGAATGAAGTAATGCTATTATTATTATTGTTCATAATAATAATAATAATAATAATAATATTCTCTACTGTGTTTTTAAAAAATGATACAATGGATATATCCAATATTTTATATTTTCAGAGTACCCCACGTTTTAGCAGGAAAATCGATTTTGATCTTTATGGTGAACTTGTGTTTGAATGTGTTAATTCTATTTACTGATTTGAGCAGAAAATTTTAGTTCAGACATTTTATGTAAGTCTATAGAGAGGTTCATGTATATAAATGTGTAGAGAGAAAAGAAGATATGTATAATTGTGTATATGACAGTATTGATATCTATGCATATTCAGTTTTTAAATTTACTGTAGAGACAGATTCAATTTGGGTTCATGGACTCCCAGCACAAGAAGATCAGAAACTTCAGAAGTTCAAAGTTTTTCTCTCTTTATTGATCTTGGGCAACAAGATGTCATTCTGTTTGTCCTTACCACTGTCCTTATTACAGCTTGGCAAACATCTTTTTTTTTCTTTTTTTTTTTGGTGAAGTAAGCCTGCTTGGATCTTTTGGCCGCTGCTTTTTCAGTGCAGCATTTGCCTATGTAATTTTTGACTTTTAAGGACCAGTGGCCAAAGTTTGCTAAGAGATTCTAATAAAATGACTTTCAGCTACCCTATAAAAGATGATGTTTAGATCGTCTTTTCACATAGTGTATAGAGAGTCTGACCCTTTAAAATTTTATACAGCAGTTAGGATGCTTTACAATGCAGTTTTCTTTATATTGCTTATAGACTCTTTCAGTACCATTAAGTTTTGAACTCTTCCCAGAGCTAGACCAGTCAGGTTTTGAAGGATGTCATTATAGCATTTCATTGTTTATTGGTTTTTTTCTTACCCTGTCCTCTTTCACAGTAACTTTAAAGAAAGGTAGTCACATAAGGTCAAAAAAATACAAATGTAATTTTATACTTCTATACTTTAGGGTTAAAAAATAACATCAAAATGTAACCACAAGTTCTACTATAAGAAAATCTAAAGAATTTCTTTAAACCGTCCTTGAAATATTAGATTCTTCATAGGTTCTTATAACTGTGCACATTAGCACCTAAACTGAGTGGTTGTTTGCAGTAAATTACAAAGCTATCAGTATCAGATGTAGGCAGCATCCAAGATAGAAGCGAGTGAGCACAGCATTAAGATTTTGTTTGCTCTTGAAATTATTGGGTTTGCTTCAGCTGTGTACAGTGCTGTGAGCTTTTAAGACAGAAAGCCAAACCAAAATTTTTTATTTGGAGTAGAGGAGGGCTTTGTTGTTCTGTAGTTCCTGGGGATTTTAATATTCTGTATTTCTTGATTAATCTCTAAATTTTCTTTTGAACAGATACATTTTATCCATCTAATACAGTTTGACATTCTGCTTTATCTCATCACCAGAATTGTCACTGTGATCTCTGTTTCAAAAAAGAAGGTGATCTTTTAGAGATCCCTACACATCATGAAAAGGCTTAAGACAGATTTGTTTTACCTACATTTAGATGTTTGAATTCAAAATATAGTGACCAAAGTTTGTTCTCTAGTCAGTAAAGGAATAAGAACATTTCAAAAGAATAAATTAGACCTCAAGCTGTCTAATCACCCTCTGGATATGCTCATTTCTCTCCATGACTGTGTCTGGAGCTTATGGCAATTATACATCTAACTTGAGTGCCTGACACAGGTACCTAAAATTAGATGAGATGAAACTGTGCCCAAGAGTTTGCGCTTAGCTTGATGTTCCTTTCAGTACAGTCTGAAGATGAAATTTAGAGCTTCAAAGAGCAGGTGGAAACAAAAGTATGAGAGTTGGCATTAGCTAAAATTTAATCATCTTCTAAGTCAAAGCAAAACTTTACCCAAGGTCTTGACACAGATTGCTTTGATACCTGAAGCCTCTATAGAGTATGACAGGATGTCAGTGCTACCTGAATAACTTTGTAGATCAGATGTACTAAAAGTGGATGTTTTATAAACGGTGAAAAGATCAAATGCTGAACATAATGAAAACTAAACAAAAGCTATCTGCCCTGTGATGCTGTCTAAACCTTCAATTTTCAATTCCATAATAACAGTCTTGGAATACCAGACTTCCACCACAGGAACAATTTTTAATTTTTGTAGAGAACATAGTTGCTTCAAAATACAGACTAATAGAGAAGTTAGAGGTGCTTAACCTATTAGTTTTATATTTGCAGGTTTTAATCCCAAACTGTTATGTTATGTTAAAAATTTAAAAATGAGATGTTGCTCTTAACAGAATTCTTCTTTATTCTTCTTTTACTGTGACATACAACTTTAGATTAATTTTTGCTATCTTCAAGTTAAAACAAATGATTTTATTTTAGATCAAATGGGATTTTTATTTTTTTTTTATCTAAAGTTTTTCATTTATTTCGGTGGCTGCCATAACATACTAAGGAATTTGTGAGCTCAAGAATCTTACACTATAGAGAGGAAAAACATTAGAGAGGAGAAACATCAGGAAGGGTGACTTGTATGTCAGGATTGCATTTCTCCCCACAGAGGAATTTTCACTGTGATCTCCCTAGGAAAGAAGATAGAAATTTCTTCTATGGAATAATGGTTAAAGAGAATAAGATTAGTTTTGGAAGGAAGTTATTGACCCTGTGCTACCAAATGAGGAAAGGGAAGTAATTTTATTCCAAGTCATTGGTGATGTTTTCAGAAGATGAAATCCCTTAATGTTCAGCTTACGCCTAGGAACATGTAATTAAGCATCCTCCTTTTGGGAAACACCACCTGTCTCTCAAAGGGAAGTAAGATGAGCTGTGTGTTCCCATACTACTCTACATCAGAAATTAGCAGATGCAGCTTAGCTCAATCTTTTTTGTCTAACAACAAGATTTGAGCCTGCCACAAATGTTTATCACAGCTAACTGGGAGATTAGCTACTTTAATCACTTTGGATGAGACTTGATAATGCACAGCCTCATCTGGTGTGAGGTTGGTATGAATTGTGGGCGAGTGCTGTTGCCTTGCAGTGAGGCACAGACCTGCATCAGACATCACAAGGCCCTGCTACTGGCAGTGGGTAATGCAGACTAATGTATGTGAAGGGAGAGCACATGTTCATCTTGAAACTACCATTGCTTGAGTCAGAACAGTTTCTGTTAGGAAGGGTCTGACCTGTCTTGGTGCTGGGAGCCCCATATTTCATGAGTGACAATATGGAGTTTCTTTTAAATGATACATGAACCAGAATTTCAGGTGAGTTTCTTTTTTGTTTGGCTTGATTTTGCTGTGTTCTTCTCAAAAGCATGCTGAAAATTTAGGTAGAAAGGAAATGTTGTTAATAACTATGGCCTGTAAAACTTTTCCATAACACATCTACAGTGGCTATTTTCTGGTGCGAGAGAGTTCTGTACTGCAGCTTGTTTTGTGTAAACCTGCATACCAATTATAAACCACTTCACTGCATCTCACTGAAAAAGTCCATTAGAAACAAAAGCAATTTCTTCTGAGTACAGTCCAAAGTAATTGTAGTTAATGTTGCTTAGCCTGAACTTTGATGAATAATTTATTTTTATTCTCTTGGGCTTGTTTCCCCTGTAGATGTGTGCATGGTACCTGCTTGCCGATCAATGCATTTTCATACAGTTGTAAATGCCTGCAGGGACATGGGGGAGTCCTCTGTGATGAAGAGGAAATGCTGTTTAACCCCTGCCAATCCATCAGGTGTAAACATGGCAAATGTAGGCTTTCAGGACTTGGGAAACCATATTGCGAATGCGGCAGCGGCTACACGGGGGACAGTTGTGATAAAGGTAAAAAAAAATAATTAATGTTGTTGTGGTCTTAGAAAACAGTCTTTTTTAGTAAAACATGAACAGCCAAGCACATGAACAGCCAAAAACATGACCAGTTTTTTTTTTCCACAACACACGCATCTGTTGCTTTTTTTTCTACCATAAGAATTTATCTTGGTGAGAGAAAAATCAAGCCTTTCCCATGAATTTGTTTACATTTTGAGGATTTTTTCATCAAATGTTTTGCTGTGAAAACATTTCTTTTTTTTTTTTTGCCTTTATTCAGAAACACATTTTTACTATATTTAACTATTACCTTTTACCTGCTGTATCTTTCTGTATTTATTGTTTCTCTACCTTCTGCAACTGAGAAGCCAAATCCAATGATTCTGCTCCTAGTTTTATCACAAACTCTACTTTTGACCTCTCAGCTTCAACTGATTTATCACAGCGAATTATGCAGGTGAGATGGATGAAAACAGGATGACTTTTCCCCCTACCTTTTTCTTTTTCCTTTGTCTATCAAAGCTCTCCCTCTCCCTCTCATTCCCTTACCCCAGATGGCATTTGTTTTGTATTGTACATAGATGTGAATAGAAGAATATGGTTGTAGAACTTTTAACAGATGTCTCATTTTTAGCTGGCTTTATACCTCAGTAATTTATGAAGTTAGCGGAATGTAACTTATATTAAATAAGAGTTTGAATAATATTAAACTCCAGGTCTAATAAATTAAATTGCATGCTCTCTGAAACATTTCCCTATGGTAAACAGAACCAGCTGCAAGTAATGTAGGAACAGAAGATGTGTATTTTTATAAAAGAGGAAGAGATTTAAGTTTCCAATTTTCTTGTCATTGTAATAGCTTCGTATTTATGGTTTACATATACATAATATAAACTTTACCGAAAATAGGAAGTATAGGGAATGAAACCCAGCATTAATCAAATTACGTTTGGTAGAACCACTAGGTTCCAACATACAGTCTCAGTCAAACTTCAAAATATCAATCCCAACAGCAAATAGTAACACGGCATCTTCCTGTGTTACACATTCTTTGACCTGTGTCTCAAAATCGTATCTCTCATTTTAAGTGTTGTTTTCTACAGAAATCTCTTGTCGAGGGGAACGAGTCCGAGATTACTACCAAAAGCAGCAAGGGTATGCTGCGTGCCAGACGACCAAGAAGGTATCGAGACTAGAATGTAAAGGCGGGTGCTCGGCCGGGCAGTGCTGCGGGCCCCTGCGGAGCAAGAGGCGGAAATACTCCTTCGAATGCACGGACGGGTCGTCGTTTGTGGACGAGGTTGAAAAAGTGGTGAAGTGTGGCTGTACAAATTGTCCCTCCTAAGTGTCCCTGTCACACTTGTCTTTTGAAAATGTTGTATACTTATTGACCGTGTCGGACTAATTAATGCTTCATAGTGGAAATATTTGAAATATATTGTAAAATACAGAACAGACTTATTTTTATTATGAGAATAAAGACTTTTTCTTCATTGAAAAAAAGATTCAAGTGCTTGAACTGAGACTTCTCATACCCAAGAGGAGCTTTGAAGAAAAAAAAAAAAAAAAAGACCTGGTAACATTGCAGCAGAGATGGGAAACTTTAACTGCTTTTTAACATGGATTCTTCTTTATAACATGCTGAAGATACATTGACACTATACACATGACTTTCAACTTAGCAGCTCAGAGGTGAAATACTGACCAGAACACAAGGATTGTTGTTTCACTTTCGTATCAGTCTATTTTATTGTCTTGACAGACCATACCAATCACTTTCCTATGGATGAGGAAGCTTTATGAGCAAAAAGAATCAGATTATACAGAAATAACAATTGTTTGAAACACATTTTGTCTTTTGGAATTATTAAGCATCTTGAGAAGATGGGGTCTCATTTAATGAATGGGAAATGGGAGATACAAGAATATACTATAATCCTGAAATCTCCTGATGATGTGTACTTTTATGTCAGCATGTTAGCAAAAGAAGCATAAAAAAGTGTTTATCTTCCCTTTTACAGTATTAATTTTTTGTAATATAAATGTTCCAGGGATGATAAAATAGATTATTGATGGATAAATTAGTAATAATATGGATTTCTGTTTCTATGAGTTCTAAACAACTCTATACAGTATTCGGTTTCATTGAGAAATATTTATTGTATCAAAGTACATTGTACTTAACCCTTTTAGGCCATCCCTTTTACTGTTTTTCAATGCTTTAATATATATTAATTTATATTTGTCCCAGTATTTTTGTAATTTTTTTAAAGGACTTAAAAATCAGGATTTTTTTGCAATAGAACTAACGTAGCATGTCGTCTTGGGGTAAATGTTTTCGGTCTGTTTTTTCCTTTCCATTCCCTTTTACTTTTCCTTAGAATCTGACCACTTGGTGTCACTGAATAGAAAGTGGTGACAATATGTGGTTTCACATATAGCAGATATTCAGGACACCTTCCAAGAACCTGTAATATATGACAGAAAATGTCTTTACACTAGATGGCAATTGTAGAGAAGTTAATTTTCCCTATATGCAGTACTTACAGAAAATAAGATGGCGTGTAGAAAATTACATTAGAAGATAGACCTTTATAAATTAATATTCCCATGGAGCTCTTTACCTTTTTTATAAAAAAGAAAAAAAGGCTGTGCTATCAAAAACTGTGATTTTCCCCAAATAATAAAACTACTTTCCTGCCCTAATGTTCCCCATGTTAACATGTTGCTGCTAAATTATAATGTAGAACTGGTAATCAATAGTGGGTTGTGTTCTTCTTTCAGTAAAACCCAGGGTACCCTGTAAAAATGCAGATGTTTTTTCAATTTTATTTTATTATTTTTTTTACAAAAAAGTTAGATGTACATGTGTAATGCAGTGTGCTTTGTCATATTTGGACTGATATCAGTAATGCTACTGATGTTTGTAAATTAAACAGATATTTACTTCATTAACAGCTTTTATTTGTGTTCTTCTGAGAAGTTTAAATTGTCTAGCAGCCTTTAATTAAACATCTGTTGCAAAGAATATTTGGTAAAAAACAGAATAAAACCCAACCCTAAATCTAGTGTATTCATTGCTGACAGTCTGAAGAAGGAATTGACTTGGGATTATTACACCTAGAGGCAGTGACATCTGAAAATGTCTGTGCATTATGAACTCAGATGAACTTATACCAAAACCAAGAAAAGACTTATAAATAAGGTACACTGCAGGAAGAGGCAAATTGACTCTATCCTAATACTTTAATGGTTATAAAAATGGCAGTTTGACAGTTGCTCTAGCAAGTAAATTGATTCTTTAGAGGGATTCATTTTCACTAATCTTTGACTAAGTATTTTGAATTTAAGCAATTGGATGGGATGATACTTATCCAGGTTTATCTTCTCTAATATATTTTGTACAAATAATTCTGTGTTTCTTTTACTTAGTCTGCTTTAGAATTTGTCTAAATATCCAATGAAACAGCCTTTAGTATGAGGCCTTCTTTGCAGCTTCTATTACTGCTAAAAAATCTGCTGTAAATAGGGGTAGATTTGAGGAGAAAGAAGCCACTTTTGCCTGACAGTCCTTTAACAGTATTCTTGGATATGGAAAGATCTCTTGGAGCTCGAAGTCCCTGTACTAAGTATCTGGAGCTGGGTTGCTTTCTGTCCTCATACTGACAAAGAGGAACTTTGCAATGATATTCAAGCAACACTGGCATCTACTGGTGATCTTGAGGTCATCAAGAGAGGGATTTTTTGTGGTCTCCAAGCAGAACCAAAAAAACCCCTTAGAATTAAAAGAGGGGGAAAAAAAAAAAAGAAACCTTCCCAACACCCCAAAACCAAACCTAGCTTTGTCACCTGCCCTTCTGAAGGAAGACAAGGCACCTACATCAAGTGGTGTTTCAGGTCTCCTTAGCCCTCTTTCTCACAACCTCAAGCATCCTCAAGCATCACAAAGTGCCACTGTGCATGACAAGAGGTAACTTCCTCCATGGGGTGGGTCACCCTAACACATTTCTAATACCTAAATCCTTGTAATGCTGCTTCAATAGGCTGCCTTGTACTGTATTCCCCAAAAGGGAAATGAGGATCTGAGGGAACTGTCACTTTAGGTATCACTACCACAGTGGGGAATTCAGTTCACTTCAGAACACTCCAGACACATGTTTTCATTCAAAAACATAACTCATGCAGCTTTTAACATACAGCTTAGGAATCAGGTTTTTCTCCTTGTTCCTGCCACCTCCTCTAGGAATCCCTCTCATACAGTCTGCTTTTAATGTATTGAATAAAATCCATAAAATGCATTGGATCTGAAGGATATGACTCAGTATAGTGGCCAAGTTCTCACTTCAATTTAGCACTGCATACAATTCAAGTTCTTTCTTTATTAGAAACTAAGAAAAATAAAACTTGCAGGTTCCATGGGTGTTAGCTGCTGTTCTGAATTGACTTTCAGTGTTAACAAAAGAGCAATGACTTTTGTTAGCTTTATTCAAGAATGGGGTTTTTTTGTGCTCTTTCACAATTTCATCATCTGTGAGATGACAGTAAGAGCTGTGCATAAACCAGTACAAATTAAGCAGTATTCATGTATTTTCTCTTTTTTACAGTTTTTAAGAATACTGGTAGAAAATGATAGAATCTCCAAGTTTTATTTTTCTTAGTTTCTAATGAAAAAAGCATTTGAATTGTATGTTTGAGGGATAAAACCACTGTTCTAAGAAAACCAATGGTAGGCTATGAACAAGGTACAGTTCATTTTATAAGCTCTGTTGTAGTAACAATTTTGTCTTCAGAATATTTTTTTATTGCCATGTGGGGATACCATGAGCCTTAGTATTACAAGAATTGTAATATGTGGATGCTCTGTGTAGGTGCCACAACCAATATAACACTCATGGGATGTTATGAAGGCATTTGCTTGGAAAGAGGAGCATGGAGAGGTTTTGTAAATGACAAGAAGTCTGGCAGACCTGATAATCCACAGTGTACTTGCAGGGATGGTAGCAAGGCACTAGAGTAAATGGAATGTCATCATGTTGGTTTTGATGAGAGGATGACTAAGATGTGGTGACTAAGGTGATGACTAAGAGATGAGAGTAGTACATTATCGAAAGGAGCTCGCTGTTAAGAAGAAAATGCCCAGAAGTTTTGGAAAACTGTCAAGAGTCTTGGGGGCTGTTTGTATTGAAACTCTATTTTGGGAGCTTTGTCTGTTGCTGCTTGAAACTTACATGTTTTTTAAAAACCCCTTACAGTTCTGAAAAATGTCTTGAGTTAATCCTATTATTTGAAGAAAAGTGTATCTTTTCAAAGCAATTGAAAATCCCATCTTTTGGTTCCTTTCTTCTCCTGTCGAAGCAAGTGTTATTCCTGCAGTAGCTCATTAGGCATGCAAGTGTCTGTGCTTCAGCTATCCCACCTTACAGTGGAGAGCCTGGCACATAATTTCAGTTCCCATGAAGTGCAGTTCACCAGCTGAGCCATTCAGGATTCTTGGCTTTTAGAAATATCTATAGACAGAGCTGGTACCTCCAATCTATTTAAGATTCCTGGAGTGGAAATCAGAAAATCATTGGTAGTTGTGACTATGTAGGGGCTGTCAGGACTACAGTAAAACTGAAGTGTTTGCCTGCATGCCTGGAGAGCCTGGTTCATCCTGGAGAGCCTGCTCTTTCACTGTGTTCTTTCTGTATTGTGTTCCTGGGAGAGTGGGAAGTTGTGCTCATCCTTTCTAAAATATTTTAGAGTAAAGGGATTTTGTGTCCTTTTGTAAATAAATTGTCTAGGCTGGAAGTTATAGGCCTCTTTGGCCCTCAGCCAGGTTAAACTGTGTATGTATACCTTAACATCAGCCATCATCTTGGACACCAACAGATCCTGATGTTAAAAAAAGTGAATAAATCTTGCTCTCCGTTTAATAGAACACAGATGGGAAAAGCAAACCAAACAGAGAGTTAACAGCTCTATTCACTAGTCTCCTGGGCTCCATGTGATTAAATCAGAGTTGGAGGGTATGTTCGTGCTGCTGTTCTGGCCAGTGTCCGTAGGGGTGATGGCCAGCGAAGAAGAACTCTGTCAGAGCTGCATGTCATTTGTCAAGCTGAGAAAAAACAGTCATCTCACTGAACAGCAAGACTTTGGCTATCCACAGTCCCAGCAAATATGCTCCAGCTCTGCAGCATGACACCCATGCTGCAGGAATTTTGCTCAGGCATGGGAACAGGCTTGAAAACTGCCTCCCAGACCCACAACTTGATTTCAGGATGCTCATCTTAGTAGTGTTTTCTGGCCTTAAAAGTCCAACCTTTTATTTCTATCCAGATTAGAGGTAAACTCCTCTCAGTACTCTCAATCACTGCCCTATACTGCATAAAGGAAAATGACTTGGTTTTTTGTTCCTGATTAAGGTATTCATTAACATTTGTAAAGGGACCAGAAGACCTGCCTTAAAGAAGAAAGTTATACATCCAGCTACAGAGATAAAACATTTTCATGGCCTTTATAATTCAGAAAATGTTAAACTAGCTCCTGTGAAACAGTCTAACAACTACAGAGTGATATAAACTTACTTATTTTATGGATTTTTAGACTTAGACCAGGGGAATTGTTATCTGGTTTTGTCTGCTACTACTTTTGCTTTTTTAAAAATTCCTTTTAGGATACTTTCCATATCACAAGAGACAAGTAAAGATAGGATTAATGTGCCTGGGTTGCTTATTTGACATTAAAGTTCCTTAAAATTATCCAGTAGCCTCCCTTCAGGACATTTTTCTTCTTTCTCATAGTTTTTCACATTTTAGGTTTCAATCTGTTGTTTCTATGAAACTTTGTCGACTTTGTTTAATTTCCAGAACAGATTTAATGCTTCCAGAGAGAGGAAAAGGATACCTTTTTTTTTTTTTTTCCTGCAGCTGTGCCTAAAATCTCTCACAGAACATCTTTAGAAGTATGTTTTCTTTCAAAGTCCTCTGAGACTAGGTTAACTTGAGCTGGTTTTACTGCAAATTTGTTTTATTTTTTTTTCTTTTGCTTCTGATTAGGTTTATTTATTTAATTGCATTTATGTGTTTCTGCTATGGTAACAGCAATAAGAGGAGTACCTTCTGACCTGTGCTTTAGAAGTTGCTTGCTGTTTTGAAATAGCAAGTTTAAAGAGTCTGAGGTGTGTCTGTTCTCTCTCCTCTTTCCTTTCTTTTTTTTGTTTTGTTTTTCACGGGATCCCCTGCAGTAACAGTTCACCCATTTTTGTGTAGTTTTATGTTTATTTTGTAGAGGAAAGGTAAGAACATGAGACAATGTCAACAGTAAATAAAACTGACCACAGAAGACACATAGATCTACACAGAATATTCACAACAAGATCATGTGGCACAGCACATACTCCTCTGTAGAAAAAGAGTCACTATTCCTCTAAATTTAAAAAAACCCCAAAAATTAAAAAACCCAAACAAACAAACAAAAAAAAGTAATAAGAAACTTTGAAAAGCAGCTTAAATGTGAGAAGCAAAAGGTTTAAATCCCAAATGATTAAAACAGTGCTCATCATCCATTATCGCAAACCACAGACCAGCCGTTGGCATTCGCGCCTTCTCTCCTGCTCCAGGCACTCCAGACACTGCTTGCTTCCCCCCCTTCCCACCCACCCGACTCCAGGCCTCACTGTGCCTGCCATTCCCACAGCCTTTCCAGATGACACTTCTTCCTTCCCTTGTTTGCAGACAGTCACAGGAATCACCTTCCTCTATGTGCCTTCCCTAAGATAACTTGAGGCATCTAGTCAGGGCTAAACACCAGGCTGGTGATGAACACTCTCCAGCTAATTAACATTTGAGCGTTTAAAAATCAAGTATGATTTATTAAACTGTTGCAGCAAAGTGCTAGTACCAATCAGTGGAAACTGTGGCTGTCAAAACTTTTGAGTAATAAAACTCCCAGTCTGTGTGTGACATGGAGAATGGCGCCTCTTCATTCTGGAAAGAAAGTGTAACCAGGTAATTGAAAGGAAGGATAAAGAGACTTAGCACTCACCGAAAATCTGCTCAGCAATCACATGCAAGCACTACAAACAGAAAATATGCCCCAGTTTGTCTGTTTTGTTTGGGTTTTTTGCTAAGAGAACAAAGAATAAGCCATCAAATAGGTAAGGCATGCATGCCTGGGAAATAAAATTGCTAAAAAGGAACCAACTCTGGCTATATCAAAATGTTAGGCAGTGAATACACAAGAGAATGAACTACTGCAGTAGCTTGTGGGTAACAATACAGACATGTATTTTCAAACTTTTGTAGAAAGGACACTTACAGCCCAGAAAATAGTGACCAGCTACACAAGTCATCCTACTTCCTGCTGACATGAAAGGACTGTTTGGGAACGAGTTCTTTAAGCAAAGCGATCACAGTTCATTTGAATTTCATATGGTAATTAACAGACTTGTAAAATGCAGAAAAACAGCAGTATTAGATGAGACAGAAGAAAATATTAAAGATTTAAGACATCTAGGGCCAGATTCACTGTAGGCTCAAGCTGCCTCATGCTGTTTCAGTGATGCAAAGCAGCTGTAAACTCAATTTAGCTGGCCTGGAGCCACTGCAACTCCTATCTGGTAAAACAAATGAGTTTTCAGTGCACCAAACCTGGGTTTGTAACTGTAGTCTGTCCTGCAGCCTATTGGCTAAAGGAGCCATCACTTTTGTTACTCTGGGAAAACCTTTGTGCCCCTCTCGCTCATCTCTGCCCTGCTTCCCCATTTAAATGATGCCGAGTGTCTGTAGGAAAGGAGATTGCTCTTCAGTGCTGCTCTCCAAGCTGCAGGGGAACGAAGAGAATTGGCAATTCCTTTTCAGCAACAGCAATCAGAAATGAAAGACATGAGGTCTGTAACCAAAAAAATAAAATTGAGTACTGTTGTAGTAAAACTGCTTCTAGTGAAGTCATTCCTTGAAGTCATGTCTTTAATACTCTCTCTTAAAGACTCACTTAATTGTGGCTCCATAAGAAAGCATTATGGAAAACAGATTCTTCTTGTAAAATCTTAATGTGTGTGTATATATATACATAGATATATAAGGATAGAAAGCGCACACTTGTTTTTGTTTGTTTTTCAGGATATGAACTTACTCAGGCTTTTTGGTTCCCTTGAGCAGCTCCTGAACAACAGCAGGTATGATTAAGAATTCAAGGTAGCTGGCAGCGAGGAGGTTTGACCTAATCTATCTTGACTTTGCACTCTATGCATTTAAATGCAGCATGTCTGTGTGGGACACACTGTAGTTCACTAGGGTACAGCATATCTAATTTAGTCACATGCATGCAACTGAAATAGCTGTGTGCACATGGAGATCACTTCTCTTTTTTTCTATTTTTTCCCAGTTTTTAGCCAAATTAGAGGATCAAAGCCATGTAAAACCTTTTGTAATGAAACTTGAAGCTACATGTAATGAAACCAGATAGTTTTTCCTTTCTGATGTAAAGTCTTTCCTGTTTTCAGGCATTACTATAAACCTACATCTTGGTCCAGTCTGTAACTTGGTCCAGCTTGGATTAGCTTTGCAAACAGTTTGATGAATCTGGGATGATTTATAGCTGGAGGTAGAAAGAAAACAAAGAAAGAACTTTAAGTTTGGCCTGCTTTATGCTCAAAATCAAGCGTAACCTCCTACTGACTCCTTTTGGATTTTTGTGTCTTTTCAAATCCCAGAAGGAAAGGACCCCACTGAACCCTGAGGAAAAGATACTGCAGTGGTAAATGTAAAAGTAAGCTTCACAAATATCCTTCCCTTTTCTGGGAAATTTCCATTTAGACTTAAATGAAGGATTTATATAGAAGGAGACTGAGGAAAATATTTCCTCCTTAGTGCCAAGAGCTGAATGTACTCATCTCTGTTCAGAAGACAAGAAGTACATCTATCAAAGAGCACTTTATCCATGCTATCCACAAACTTGTTCATTCACTTTTAATTCAGCTTAAAAGGAAGATGACAAATATCAGCAGGGAGCTGTTTAGCTAAAGGAAATGTGACATTCAGAAAAATCAATACAGATTTGCAAAGAGAGCATGGCTTAAACTTAGCCATGAAAAGAATGTGAGTTATAGAAGCTCTAAGGGTTCCTATTTCCTATCTGCTTCTAAGTCTAGTGAGTCTAAATTCAAGATATGTCTTCAGAGAATAAGGTGATATCTGTGAAGAATATCCTACACCTTTATTTTATAACATGGATTCTTTCAAAAATGTTTCTTTACTGGGCCATATTTTTCTTCAGAAATGGTGCTGGCTCTTGGTGTTTCTACCTGCTACCACTGCACCTGCACCAGGTGACAGTCTTATCTGGGCCAGGCCGTCTTTGCTTTTGGCATCAGCAAACAGAAGAGGAACAAACCAGTCCCACAAGAAACAGCTGTGCAAAATATGCCTTAAGCAAAATCTGAATGAGCAGATGCTTTGCTCCTTTGGACCGGTGTGGGTAACATTCTGTCCCACTTAAGGGAGAAGCTCAAACGAAGAGCTGATTGAAGTTGTTTGTGTATTCCAGTATTTGGCCAGAAGGAATGGAATATATATTTTGACACACCTTCATCCCCATATAATTAGAAAATAAAAGTATAAACAGTCATAGACCTTTAAAAACATAATACTGAAGGGTATTTCTGATTCTTGATAAGAAAAGCATTTTATGCATACAAATAGGATCACAGAAGTGTGGCCCTACATAAGCCTAGGTCCACAACTCTTTCCATTATCAAAATTTTACTCCTGAGTTCAGAGAATTCAATCTGTGTCACATTACAATACATTCAACATTTAAAATATCTCTTTCATTTAAAGACATCCTAAGCAAGAGATCAGTGCTTATGTTACAACAGGTCATGTTTCCTATTATTATCAATAGTGGTCACTTTCAAAGGACAGACAGGCAGTTGAGGCTCAGCAACATTGCCATGAAATCTATCCACACCTTGTGTAAGGTCAATCATGCACAAACCCATTTAACCAATCTTTAAAATACACATGAATCCTTTAATTCATTCTAGATCAAAATGCTGGTTTTCATCCATTTGAGGCATGAAAATGTACATAATGGATTCAGAAAAATTCCACATAATTATCCTGGTTGGATGTGAAATTTCCTTCTATCTTTGATCTATAATGTAGTAATGTGTCAACTCGACCAGAGTAGTTTTATGTGCAGGAAATAAGACAAGCTGAGTAGCTTCATGGTTAATTGATTAAAAGGTTCTAAAGAAGGTGCAAGATCAAAGAACAACTTAATGGTTTTATGTTACTCTAGAGAACTGTTGGTCCACTTGTCTGACAAGACTGACCTTGGGCAATGAAGTAACAGGCAATTAAAAAAAAATTGCAAAACTAAAACACAGATCATATTTATCTAGTTCAGCATCTTTATTTCCTTTAGCAAGTATTACACGACACACCCCAGTGCTCTTAAGACAGCTTCATTTTGTTAGTCTTTTATGCTATGTTATCTAAATATTGAGTACAAAACAACAACAAAACCAACAAAAACCCCACCACAAAATAAAACAAACAAACAAAAAAAAAACCAGAAAAAAAATCCTCAAAAGCTCAGAATCACAGAATGCCATGACCTTGGTTAAAAATCTATGAAAATAAATGTCAAACTATAGCTGAAGGACAATTCTTGTAGAGTCCTTGGTCTGTGGAATCCCTGAGCTCCCTCAGTGTCTTCACTGGCCCTGGGAACTGATGACACCTCATAGCTTACAAGATTGGCTCATCTTGAGAAGTGTGTTAGGAAATGGGAGCTGCTCTGAAGTAATATAATTGCTTTAAAAAAAGAGATTAAAAAAAGTAATAAATAATGCATTGACTCTTAAAGAAGAATTTAAGAAGACCATTCTCTAAATGACACTTTAAACCACTATACTTTCTGGTCAGGCTGTCATCACTAGGCTATTCAAAACTCTCATGAGCACAGTTTGGTTTATGTCTCCTGAATACAAGCACTGTACTTACATTGAGGTAAAAGAGAAATACTGAGAATATCAGGGAAATAATAGCAAGAACTGCACACAAAAAGATTTCCACAAGCTGCACCATGCCCAGAATCCAAATTTTTCTGAGTTCTGGTACAGTGTGGTGTTTTCTAGCCATAACCAGATAATATTTTGTTTTAATTGAACAATTAGGACAGTCAGTTAAGGCACCAACATAAATAAGATTGGAGTTAGGCTCAATCTGGCACTCTATTCTATTTCAGTCTCCAGTGCTTGGACTTCTGGAAGACAGTAGTCCTTACAAGCCAGCTGCAGCCTCCCCTTCATGCAGAGATGGTTTCATAAGTCAAAGGCACTGTTACACTAAAAAAAAAATCACATTTTCTTCTTCTGTATTAATCTTGCTCTCATCAAAACCAAGGTACTCTTACATGTTTTTCCATGCATTTTTTAATGTTTCTATGGATAATCTTGTCCCTCCGCAGCAAATTCTCACCTCATTACTGTGAAGAAAGGCCCGTTCCTCATGCAGTGCTGCCACAGTTTCCACCTTAGCAAAAAAAGAGAACTCTTTCTCTAGGTATTTATCTTCCCTTCAATATCATCAGGAGACCTTGGCCATGTGGCAAAAGGTATCACAAGGTACCTGTCACTTGGAGCAAAAATATGAAGGCGTTATTGAATCTGAAAACAACCTCACTTGAAGGAAAACTATTCTGTTAAGAGACATCTAGGAAAGGACTTAGAGAGTCACAAGGAAACGTCACCAGACACAGCATCTTGGGGAGACTCCTCTCATCTGTGGACTATAAATTAATTAACACATCTGACCAGTGTATTAATGACACCTCACTATGCTCTACCATTAATGTCTTCCATTTACAGAACATGACTTTCAGGTCAAGGATGTAGAAGTTCACTGTTGTTCTATTTACTTCAAACAAACAAACAAACCCCCACTACTGCTCCTGCTGGCCTGCTTCACTTCACAAAGAAGAATACCCCACTTGAGCTGACCAGCTGACAGCTCTGCTAAGTGCCTGATAAGCTGCCTGTCCTTGGTCACCACTGAGTGGGAACTTCTGAGCTGTGTAATGGGATTAACTTTCCCACACCGTTCCCAGAGAGCCCATTGTTGAAAGGGGAATAGTTTTATTCATGGCAACAAGTCAAACACAAACCCTTGGCAAGTCAAAATAAGAAAAAATAAACAAACAAATGGTGTTTTGGCAGAATCTGGGATTTGCCCTATTGGAAATTTCTTTTTAAGCTGATGAAGAAGTTGACTGATCTGGAATGGGCCACTACATTTACAATGGAGCTAAAGAGTAACTCATTAAAGACTCCTCTTTTGTTTTGATAAAAGATCTTTCATTACCTCAAAGCCCTTTCCTTCACAAAGATCCTAAAAAAAAAATACCAATCCCAACCGAGCAACACATCCTTGGGAGGAGGAGGAAAAATACTAACTGCTAAATTTTCTGTGGAGGAGTCTTGAATTAGTCATTTTGTAGTTTTGCAAGTACAAAATGCAGTGAATTGATGTGATTTAAGGATATAATAATTTTCAATGCGCAAATTCCCTTTATTGGAGTATAAATGGTGCCTTGAGGACACATAACAGCATTGAATTGGTCCTGGCAGAATCACTTTTATTGTATTCTACTGTGCAGAAACAATTCCTTCAGTAACATTGTCACATGACATTTTTCAGCCTCCTCAAGTTCAGTCTTGTTATTGTAAATTACTTGGTAGTTGAGAGGTATATCCAAACATCTGTGCTTAATCCTGCCTTGAACCTTTTCTTTTGTGATCTAAAACTCTTCTCTTTTTGTTTTGCTATAGCCACTTTTGTGGCTAGTATTTACAGTATAAGCACTTTTCACAATTCTTTTCTAAATCTCAGTTTCATTCTCCAAATGATTCTGCTTTACTGCTTAACAGCACTTCAAAGAGATCCATTGGTATTTCCTATTTTGTTTTTCTAAATCTTCGGTGGATCTGATGTGTTTCCAATGTCTTGTTACCAACAGATTGTCATTGAGGATCTGATTGTCACCTCTGCTTTTTGGTGCTTTCTATTTTTCACAGTGAACCTGTTGCCACATTTATAGTTAAAATGCCTGTACACCTGCAGTTAGACCTTAGGCCTCTTCAGCACGGTGAACCTCTCACAATTTCATTAGTGATTATGGTATCTTCACATTTTTTCTTTATGCACCAATCAAGCACCAGGGGAAATAGGGCATTATGCAGCATCTTACAAACTTCACAGACCGAGAGGCTGGGTGAACATTGCTGGGGCAGAGGTACTGCTGTAGGGATTTGCAGAAAGGTTATGCTGTGAAGATACACCAGCTCAGCTGGAACTAATTTGGGAAAGCATCATACTACATAGTGTGATTTTAAGTCTGAAATATCTCAGGATCTTGCAAAAATAAGAGTTTTCTCTTATTAAAATAACTATTGAACTTTCAGATTGCACAGAGGATTTCTTGTACCTACAGCCCGCACACCAGGAACTGAAGAAATACGGTGCTGAGCTGCAGTTAAAAAGCCCAGTCAGACCTTGATGAGAGCTAATAAACTCCTACTGTTTCTTGCTGACTGTGTAGCACCATGCAGCTTTCCTGCCATCCTTTTTCTCATCATTTTAGGTCCAGGGGTGTGGTGTTGGGTAGTTGCTGGCATGAGTCCATAGCCCTTATTAACACCAGAGCTCCTACTCAGGGCAGTGCAGGCACACAGTGCCTCTGGACGCATGTTGGCTCTGGAAGCACTACGACATTTGTAGTTGCTCTATACCCAATTGCACAGGCTCCCAAGCACAGCTGATGCTCAAAACTCATCTCCCAGGGTTTGCTCTACTTAATGACCAGGAAGCAGCTGTAAGAGACTTAGATGTCATAATTGCCTCAAACACTGTTAAGATCACTGAAGGTCTTTGCCTGCTATGGCAAACTGTATAAAGAAGCAACTGCTCTTCTGTGGCCACCAAACACACCCCATTCTGAATATGTCTCAGTGAATTCCCTGGACTTTTGGGTAGTTAGTTGAGCCACCTGACTAGAACTTGAGATGAATAAAGGTGGTACTATTGTCCTATTATCTCAAACTAGGAAGGGGTAAACAAGCTGGGGGAGCACTGATAATGACCACAAAGAATCCACAAGGAAAGACAACTCAGAAACTCTGCTGAAATCAGCTCTGACTGAGTCCAGCAGAGAGAGGCCATGGCCCACTGACTCGAAAGAAGAGAAAGACTGAGCATGGGACTAATTAGCATTGGAAGCAAGGGAATAATTTAACCAATAGAATAAGAGAACTGTGTACTCAATGAGAATTGATTCCTTTGTTTGCTGAAATGTATACGTGGTGGTAAGTTTTGAGTGACCTCACGATCCCCACCACTACAAAGAACGGAAGAAGAAGACCAATGGAACACTGTCTGATCCATGGGTGGTGATATCTTTCTACTTAACCTGTTACTTTAACCCCCTCACTTGTTTCTATTTCCTTCTATCTCTATCTCACATTTACTGTTAAATAAAATCCATACTATTCACTTCAGCATATGGTGTAGTTTGCACTTTGATTCAGTCAGAGGCATCTCTCTAATAATCATGGTAATCGGATCTAAACTGCAGCACTCCAGAAAATTGTATTTGTACCTGTAAAACTGAAAGAAATAATAATACAAGCAGATTTTTAAAAGCAGACATATCAAAACTAGAATACCTAGATATGTTTGGATCTAACTGTCAGATTCAGCTAAAGAGATTTTTCTTGGCAATAAAATATCTGGTGCTTGCTTGTCAGAACAGTGGACTAATCTTTTTTCATTTTCCTTGTGACAAGGTTCAGTGTCTGAGATTACTAAGAAATGAAATATTACTGACTGACATGTTGTAAGTAAAAGACCAGTTAAACAACCAAAACTAAAGAGTAGGTTTAAATAGTCATTGCCTCTTCAATTTAAGACCAAATTGTTGAATAAATTCCTACTGTCACTCTCTAAAGCCAAAATATTAAAACAATTGAGTACAAAATCACACTTTAGTGAAGAAGGATGGTGTAAAATATTATTACTTATTTTGAGTCAAAGAAATAATGTAAGTTCTGAATAACCACTTATGCAGCACTCATTGCCCCGATGGATAATTAGTATTCAGCAAAAAACACAGAGTATTAAAATAATGATTCAAACTAGAATGTATCTAGTTAGAAGAAACAAAACTAACCAACCAAACAAAAATCTCCAGTTGGTGACCTAACCCTCCCCCGCAACTGTNGTCAATAGTATGGGTTTTATTTGATAGTAAATAAGAGAGAGAGAGAGAGAGGAAAAAAGAAGAGAAAGGGAGGAAAAGGGAAAAGGCTGAGGGGACAGAGAAGTGACAGAGGCAGAATAAAAGAGTATCACCGCTCCGTGGGTCCCACTGGCATCCCGATGATTCTCTCCGGCCGGTCTTCTTGATGGTGAAGGTCCCCCAGCAAGCACAGAGTGCCCTGGGTTAATATACCCTCAAGCCAGGGGGTGATGTCTAGGCATGTCCCTGGAGTTTGCCATTGTCTCTTGCAACAGACTTTGGATCTGTTGCATCACATGTGGTCCTGTAGTGCAAGGCATCCGGGGGGGCACCTTGGGGGGTCTTTGATGGTCTCAGCTGCCTCTCACGTGAAAGTCCCGTGGATTTTGGCCTGTGGGGTTGGGTTTCACACAGCTGGGCCAGTTTGTATAGTTGAGGATGGATGTTCAGTACCTCTGGCCAGAGGTTATGCCACACACCCCAAAAATCTCCTCTCCCCCACCGCACTCAGTTGGGGGGGAAGTTTGTAAGCCTGGCTTCTGTGAGCTGTGTTCCCCCACACCCCAAACTCAGCCGGGCATGATTCTCTCAGCGCAGCTGGTGGCTTTGGCTTTTTGGGGATGCATGCCTTTTCCCCCAGCCTTGTTTGTTTCAGGTGATTGAACAAAAGGGCTTTCCCTTTATCTAATCAGCAGCTTGACTTTCAGTCCAAAGTCCCAGTCTTCAGGGAGGCATCTCTGGTTGTTGCCTTTTGTAGTATCAATGTTTGAGACATGAATTATTTTCAGTCTCTGACAGCAACTCACTGCTTTTCTCTACTGCTTGGGGAATGCACACAGTATTTGTCCTAACAGATACAGTCCTTTTGGGACTGTGCAAGGACACCAGTGTATTTAGCACTGTTCGTCCCCCACTGATTGTTTTGCTTTCCACAATTATAACGCCACTGTTTGCTGAAGTCATCTTTAGAACACTGCACTAGACTGCAAGATTGAATTCCACATTAGACGTGCTCATGGGATCATTTTAGAACTGCATTCATGGTATATATGCTAAATAAAATGGATGGATGCACAGAATGGAATAATACTGCAGGACTGAGTCTGCATTGCTCTCAAGAATATGTTATACCAATATATTCAATGGGGCACTGCGCTTCCTAGATTGGGCTGGCAATGAAAATGGAGACGTTTCAGTTTTGTGTATGGAAATCTACACCATCAGTGGTTGATGGAAGCATTTGAGAGGTCAGTCTGGAAACAGGAAACAGACTGAAGTGGCCTGACCAAAACTTGCATATATTTTCAGAGTAGCAAAAGAAGTAAATAAGTAAAAGGAATAGTAAATAAAGGAGATTAACAGGAGAAAACACTGTGGGGTCTTCCGTGTGCAGTAAAATTTCCATGTATCGTGTGAACCAGCTAACAGTTACAAAGCACACTCTGGCCCACTGCCAATTGAAGTGCTTTGCATCACTGATTAGAAAAATTACCACAATTTAAAGTAATTGCAATTTTACAGAATGTCTAGAAGAGTTAAAGCCTAAAGAAGTTTTGGACAAAGAGATGGTATTGAGATTCTGAGAAGTGATACCATATTTTTCATTATCCAGTCAAAAAACCCTAAAATATGTGGGATGACATAAACTTATACTGCTCATGATGCAACCTTGAAAAAGCCTGAGCAGAAAAACTATTTGACAGGAAATAAAATTAGTTGATAGGAAATACTCCACCAACATAAAAAGGTGAGGGTGAGTTGCAAGACTCCTTGTCAGGCTACTGTGAATATTCATAGTCTCCTGAGGTTCAACAGGAGAACTCCCCATGAGAGAAATCCATTGTATATGCTGCAGCCATCCCTGGCTCAGGATGTTACTGAATGGCAAAAGGCTGAAAGCTGGGAGAACACTCATGGGAAGTGCTATGTACAGTTGCCTCGGTTCATGTAGTCTTCCCTGGGCACTCTCTTCAGCTCTCTCAGGTTGGACACTCCATGAACAGACACTGTGATGCAATAAACTTTGATCTCCCTAGTGTTCAATTCAACAAAATTCTTTCAGTTAGACAGAATGTGCAATAGTTATCAAACGATATTCTTTATGAGATGGCAAGTTTGTAGTATTTAAATACACAGTTCTCCTGTGAGCTGGATTACCTTTCAGACTTGAAGCTGATAGCAAATGTTGTACTGGCCACTTGTCCATACCTTGTCTTATGGCAAATAACTGACCTGGCAGGCTCTTGGGAAGTTTCCTCTTTGCCTCCCATAGTGTGTATCTGTTAGTGTTTATCCTACAGAATCTACCAAGTTTCTAGCCTCTTGCATTCTTAACCTTCCTGATAACACCACTACGTTTTTCAACCTACTCTTGAGATTAGTTTCACATCCGCAGGGACAGCAGCTTGAGATTCTCCAGTCAACCCACATGGGGGACACTACCTATGCTGGCATCCAGCAACAGCAGTGCAGTCTGTAGCTGCACACTGAAGTGAGGAACTCATTCCCCACACTTACCCTTCCATCCTTTCCTTTGCCTTCCTCAAAAATACACGTGCTCATATTCTACTGTTTCAAGTACAGACCACAGAAGTGTACTATGCTGAGGAATATAACAAAAGCTTCTCTCCCTCCCCCCTTGCATAGTCTAAAAGACATGAGTTTGAAGACATTGCTGTGCTCTGCTTGCATCTCACCTCTAATATTCTCATTTTTAATTTCCCCCCACCTTCTACACTCATTGCATTCTTTCTCATTGCAGCTCCAGTGCATTGTCCCCACTGTCCCCTCTCTTCCCCTCACCTCCCAGCACCTTTCCTGGAAAGATCTTATTTTTTTTCTTTCTTTCCTTTTTTTTTCTTTTTTTCTTTCTGTTTGTTTGTTTTACAAAGATGTTTCAAGTCATCCTCCTCCAAAATCCAGTAGCAGAGCAAGAGATAGCAGAACAGCCTTCCTCCCCCACTTGCTACTCCTGTGTGGGCAGGGACAGAGGGGATGTTGCTGAACCACTTTCTAAAAGGAGAAAATATGAAAACTATTGCTACTATCACCCCTCCCTTTGATTCTATCTTTATTATTTAGTCATGACTGTTATCACAGCTCATCACCATTGCTACAGCCAGTACTTCTAGACTGTTGCTAGTTCTGAGACACCAACCTGAATTGAGTCTTATGAACCTTAAGCCTGTCTTTCAAACCTTCTGTATGTTTTAAGCAAAGATATTTTTCCTACCATGCCCGGACTTGTTATCTCAAGTGCCAGCTGTGCTTGCTGTGTGGGAGACATTAAATGCTTTTGTGATGCAGCACTTCCAAGCTGTGTGTGCCTCAGAGCACAGCCTAATGCCCTTGCTGCAGCTCTCTGCTACATCTGATCCAGCAAAGAGAACCTCATGGACTCAGGCAAAAGCTGAAAGGTCTGTAGACGTTATGAAAGACCATGTTGTACCTAGCTACCATTTCTGCAGAGATACATTTGGTTAGCCAGCACAATTAGACCTCTTCCCCAGTATGTTCTCTGCAGACTGACTGGTACTAAGTACACAGGTTTATTCCTGCTCTTGAGAAGAAAAAACAAGGAAAAAAAGATGAAAAAAAAAAAAAAAGGAAAAAAGGGCAGAAATGCTCTCGTGATGCCTTGTGAATTTGTGGAGAACTTTTTTGTCTTTATTACTATTTGCATTATTCTGTGAAGGGCTATAAAGTCCAGTAAACTTGCTCGTATTCAGTACTTTATATACCATTATCTGTGCCCTAGAGTGAGATAAAACTGGGAAAATAATTCCTATCAAAGAATACATTTTCTCTGACAAGTGAACTATAAAATACATTTTCATTTAACAAACTCCTCTATTTTGCCATCTTTGTCATTTGAAGTAACAAAAAACGATGATTTTCCCCTTGTTTCTTCCTCTGAATGGAGGCTGCAGAATGCAGAGCAGCAGCTATCTGGGAGGAAGCACAGAAGTGGGAAGAGAGGGAATCATTGCCACCGAGTGGGAAAACACAAAACTGCAGCGTGTGCCTCAACTGGGGTTTTTTGGTCTTTTTTCTTCTATTCAACTCTGATGGGGAAAACATGTCAATCAGCCCTCATAGCAGCACTCTGACACATAGGTGCAAGTTTTCAACTTTGCTTAATTATTTCCCTCAGCAGAATTTAAATTATATTTATCCTTAGAAATTTAGTAGGGAGGGGTTTTTTTTTTTCCAAATAATTATAGAAAAATCATCTGGTGAGTGCAGTTAGAGCTCATTCATGTCTGTCTTGCATTTAAAGAACATTATTCAATGAGGGCTTTTTTAAATTTTTCTTAAAATCAAATTCCAAGTTCACAAAAATCAGCAGGAAGAGAATAATGGCATTCTCTGCAGGGCAAAGAGAAAGAACAAGAAAACACTACTAATCTGTTTTTATTTGCATGAGGTGGCATGTATCGTATTAGATAAAAGTACCTGCAATATAAAATAGTGGTGAACATTTCTCAGTGCACCCAAAGTTGTGATAAAGTCGTCATCTTTTAATATCCTGTCCATTTTTTAAAGGTAGATTCTGATTTATAAAGAGAACATATTGTTTCAAGTTTTTTCATTTTTTTCTATGATGTTGGGTACTATTTCATCTTCAGGATTACTATGCTCACAGATACATTCTTTCATTCTGTTTCCACTTACAAATAACTGCACCTGTTTAGTGAAAAAAAATAGTTAATAGAAGTTTGTACTCCGGGAAAATTTAGAATATCATTGCTACGCTCTAAAGCAATTGAGAATAATACTCAGATATATCACCATGTGTTTGTCAGATTTGAGAGGCAGGAGAGCCTGGGTTTAAGTCTGTACAAATCAGGCAAAAGCAGACTTTCCATAACCCAGTGAGCCTTCTAGCATTGCTTTCAAAACCTTTTGTTAGCTTTGAAAACTTTGACAATTCTGAATTTCAGATATATACTCACAAATATATATCCAACTCCCCCTTTTCTTTCCCCAGCTGTTTGTCAACTGCTTTTCTCTGAGACCATAGATTTTGCCTTAACATTTTCCATGACTTAGTGGTGGTCATCACCAGGTCATCTTTGGTACTTTCAGTGAATTTTCTTCTTAGGTGTTTAACTATGGAAATGCTCTGATTAAGACTCCTGAGACAAATTAGAAATGAAGATTCCAGTGAACAGCAGGGAGGCAGGAAATCAAGTATCATAAAACTCAGATTTAGTGACTCAAAGAAATGGAGGTTTCTAACTCTTTCTTTTTTGACTAAATTTGTGGGACTGGATCTCTCTCCATAAACAAGCATAGTACTTTTATAGAAGTAGCTGCGATTTTTGCCAGCATCTGGGTGATGGAATGGAATGAATTGTCCTTCCTGAGCAATTGGCATTGCCAGAACTGGCATCACCAGAAAGAGCAAATTCAAACTGCCATTATGGATGGCAACATGAAAAGTTAGAAGAATCAGGAGAAAAAAACCCAAATCCTGACATGTCCCATTTTAATCCTAATTTCATTTTTTAAGGTGGTACAGTTCACTGAAGGGTGGGTACAACTGGTCTACTTTGGCTCCTGGTAGTACTGGCTATCTACAGGAGACAGGAACACAGGTTCTGTATGGCTGTGCGTAAAAGATGAATACCAGTATAACTGAATCATTGCAGAGCTGCTCTGAACACTTCATTAAGTAAAGGAAAGTGGAGCAATGATGAGATAGCATCTTTATAGCTATATGGACATAAATTTCTCTGATTCACTCAAGTGTTCATGTTTGTGGAAAAACCTGAATTTCCTAATAATTTCAGATCAGCAGGATATCCTTGAGAGCAATCAAAAAGCCTGTGTGGAATTTAACTGCAATTGTCCATGCAACTGTTTGATTGTGGTCAGCCTTGCATCTTCATTCGCAAATCATACCCAGAGCACCATGTCTGCACACTAACAGTTCTCTGTGTACCATGTACTCTGTGATACCCGTTAGGAATCTCATCAAGTTTGTAAATTTGGGGGTCACACCTGTATGAATTTTTGTTACTCTGAAACATCAAAACCTGAAAGTTCCTGTGGGTCAGTCTGTTTCTTAGGACCTTGCCTCTGAGTTTTACACGGGGCTTTGATCTGCTAATCCAAAGTCCTTACAGCAACTTAGCACTTAATAATAGGCAATCAAATAATTTCTGGTGTATTAGAGAAAAAGAGTAAGCAATCCAGTAGAATCTATGGGCTGTTATCCAGAATTGTTCAATTGAAGTGACACTGTTTCACACCAATTTTCACTGAAGATAAAAGGGCATATTCACAGGTCCATCAACTTGACAGGCACTGAACTAATCATCTGATGCAACACTTGTCAATGAAAGTGCCTGGAGCATTTAATCTTTGCAGACAAACCTGAAAACTACAATTAGGTGTCTAGAGTCTGCTCTGGAGCTCACATTTATTGCCAAACACTGTAAAATAACTCCTCTTTGATAGGGGACTATTTATAGAGCACACAGAGTGGTTAAGTAAGGATAAAAGCTTTATGGAATGATATTTGAAGACCATCTAAGTAACACACTCTTAGAATTCAGTTTTAAACTTGCACTTTTTGAGAGACCAGTGAGAATTTCTAACTTTTCAGAGTTTCTGGAGAAATAAAAGGAATTATCATATACATTGAGGAAAGAAGTTTTGTTCTTTTACTCTTCTTACTAGGTTGCAAGTTGTCAGCCCCCAACTGTGATTAAAATTTTACTTGGTTTATAAACTTCTAAAGTAATCTCAAATGAAAATATATGTTAGTGTATTATTAGATGAATAAGTTAAGACTATAGTAAGATATAAAATGAGTCAGTTTTTAAGACTGTTGTTAATCTCTTTCTTGTATTTAGAAAAATATAGCAAACAAATCAGCATAAACCATTTCTTTTTGAACAGAAAAACTGCTGCAAATAGAGAGGGAAATGTTGACAATGCAAGTTAATTAAATTATGACAAAAATTAAAGTATCGACTCCCTTCCTTCCACATTCAAAAGCCTGCACTTGTCAAGAAATATTCTCCCCACAATTTCTCAACTGGCTCTGGCAACATGCCAAGTCTAAGCCATGCCAAATGAATTAGCTTAACAAAGGTATAAATATGCTTAGACAAAAAGATCTAACATGTGACTGGCTTATGTGATGTTCTTTCAAATAGCTGTGTTCCAATAAGCCTCAGTTTTAATTTCATAAGCCTCAGAATTAATCTGGCATTGTTGAATCCTCCTCCCTCTCAGTAATTAACTATTTAACTGTGACTAATGAAAAAAATAAGTTAAATTGCATATTGGTTTTATCAGCAGTTATAGATAATTAATTAATCATTGGTTCTATTTAAATTTGTTGAGTATTATTATGAAAAAGTAAGTAATCAGTGCTGAGTTAGCTTTCATGTTCATTCTATGTACTCAACTGAACACACTCACAAACATATAGGTTTCTTTTAATGATAAATGCTCTTTGGAAATTATTCACATTTTTGTCTTGAGTTATTTTCAAGCATTTAGGAAGGTTTACGGCAGTTAAATTAAGCAAACTGAAAATACATAATGAAGAAACTCATAATAGCTGGAGCTAACGCTACACAAGTGTACAGTAATAAATAGTGGGTCGTGATACCCTATTTAACATTATGAACTCGTATCATCACGATGAAGAAAAATGCTAAAATTTCTCATGTTTTGTTGATCCATACATGATCATACAGTATTTTTCTTCCTAAATTGTCCATCCACCAAGTATGTTTAAATTGTCACAGACTAGTTCCTATCACAGCTATCAAAAACAGTGAGACACAGTATGAGAAGAATTTTATTTTAAATAAATATGTATTATAATAAGTATTTTGACCCATATTCCCCAAGCAAGAAAATCCAAGGCCAGCTATAATAATGAAGAAGGTACTCAAGGAGCAGGGGATCTGCAAATGCATAGGACAAGTGTAAGAGAAACCATTTTAAGATCATACTGTGGGAATCAGAAGGGACTGAACGTGTGTTTAACCTTAGGACTTCTCTTTTCCTAACTCCTAAAATTTCATGCAAGTTAGAAAAATACAGACAAGGATACAGTTTCCTCCTACCCTACTGTAGGAATTTAGGATAATTTTAGCCTGTATTTCTCCCATGTGGGAGAGTCAGGCTCCCACACAAGAGGCTCAAGCCCACCCAAAACACCAGCTTGCCTGCACTGAGCCTTGCCAAACATTCAACACCCCAAGAACTCCCTGCGGTACCACACACACTGCAGGACCGTGACACTCTCTTATTTTGCATTTTTCAGGAAAATGATTGGACTCTGAACTAAGCCCTGCTCTTGCACAGAGACTGGAGTCTTACTTGCCCTTTTACAACCCAGTAGTTTCTGTGCCTCCGTGAACCCAGTGAGAGCTGCTGACTCCATGGAGCTGATCAGTGGGGTTTTGCTTCATGCTGCACAGGAGTTCATACCTCCTACCGACTTAGGAATTGTACTACTCCTTTCTTCCATAGCTGTAGTCTGTTCTGTACTCACAAAACAGCTATCACAGATACATGTACAAAATGATATCAGAACACTGAATTAAAAATAAACCTTGCTCAAAAAAATCAGATTTTTTCTCATCCTGGAAATGATCACGCTGGCTTGCATTTTTTAATGTGATTTTCAAATATTTTCATTATCTGCTGTACAAATATTGAATTTTTTTCTGAGATCATTCATCAGTCCAAAAAAATTTTGGATAAAAAGACATCCATTTTTCTATTGCCTTCGGTATTGTGGAACAGTAAAATAATTCTGTTAAAGTATTGTAATGTCTCTTGAGTTTAGTTAAAAACACTTAGAAAAACCAGAAATCTTCCCTTCTCCAATATTATTTATAGATTTCTTTTTCTTTATTTCCAAATGGTATTTTGCACTTACGCATTTCAATGGCACTCAATTATGCAGCCCTGTTTTAACTCTGCAAATGTCCTCACTTTCGACTCCCCATTATTGGCAGATACAAAGTATTTATGTTAGATAAAACCAATTATGAAATGCCTGCATTGCCCAAAATCTAATGCTGATGGCATTTTTCAAATAGACTACAACCACTTTTCAACACTGTCAGTGCAATTTTTTTTCCTGTGGAAAATGTGGAGAATGCTCTCTTATCCACATTCAGTTCTGCAATAGAAATGACAGAAGCGAGAAAGAATGCAAAGGTGGAAAGCTTGTATTCAACACAATTTATGTAAACCAAGGAAACATTTTGCTTGAAGATTTATTTTTGTCTGCATGAAAGAATATATACATCTCTTGAAGAAAGCAAGAAAGCACTCTCGTGTTCAAGTTAAAAAGCAGCCTTTTACCCAAAAGTTCATTTACCACATTCAGATGTGATGCCGTATTTCCAATGGAACTTCCAGTTTTGTATGAGTGGATTGTATACCTGGGAAGGTATTTTAAAAGTGAATAAAACTGAGTGGCGACGTCACCTGAAAATTCACCGTTCTCATTCTAACCACAGCGGAGAAGGTAGGCTGAAAAGAAAAAAAAACAACAACAACAAAAACAAACAAACAAACAAAAACAAAAGAAAAAAACCCACAAACACCCAAACCAAACAAAAAGACCCAAGCCAAACCCGATCTTTCAATCTCCTTGTCACTCCGTCTGCAGCAAGCCGGGAGGAAGTTTGGGCTGCGGGCGGCCCGTAGTTTCCCTGGCAACCGGCAGGAAGCGTCTGCGGGGGACGGGAGAGGGGCCCGGGAGAGCGGGGACGGGAGAGGGGCCGAGGGTCCCGGGGGAGCGGCGCGGCTCCTCGTGCTCCCGCTGGCCCCTGGATGTCCCACGGGGCTCGTGAGGGCCGGGCCGGTGGCTCTGTGGGAACTTCGCTGCCCGAGCCTCCCGGCGGTGACGGCGCTCGAAGCTCTTCATCTGTTTTTGCCTCTGCACTCAGTAGGGTAAGGGAGCAGCCTCACCTTTCAAATTCTACTGACTTCCATTCTGCCTGCCTTAAGTGACTTCTAGAACTCCAGGCTGCAGTTTTCCTCCTTTGAAAGATGCGTCTTAAAAGCGCTTTTCCTATTTCTGTTTAAAGTGTCGCTCTTTTATTTGAAGTCTGTCGTCTGCCGGTAGATGGGTCACTTCTGTATCAAACCTCGTGTGTCGCTTGTTTGATTCGCAGCTGTGCTTCAGCAGTCTGATCTCTACAGGCTGGTGTGACCCTTCCAGCTCCTCACTACACAAGACCTTTCATCTCTGAAGAGTGAAACCTCCTTACGAAAAATACTTTTTCTGCTCAGTGCCACCTCCTTCCCTGCCAATACATTGGCATGTTGTCCCAGCTGCATCCTTACAAAACCATTGTCACTGTTCATTACTCCTATTTTACTTTCTCCCAAAAAGCTGACATTGTTCCTGCTTATTGTCACACGTTTTATTTGTTTGCTTTCTGTCACGGTACAACCACTGACTTTTCTGGATTTTGTCATTAGTTAAAACCTAATGTACCTTAGCATGTGTCTTGATTACTTGGAAAACAGTAAAAGTTAAATACATCTGAATTACTTCTCAATACTTTTCTGAGAAAAATATTTATGTAGCTATTAGGAAACTGTTTGTATTATGAGCAATTATACATTTCAAAGGCTGACACTGAGAGCACTATTTTGTGATACATGCTGCTCCTGTCAAGAAATTATCTGGTGTTTTTATAGTATGAAATGATTTTGATTCTTACTTTTCTGACAGTTAAAAATCTGTCTTCTAACTCTAATGCAATTAGAATTTTGTAATAATAAACAGACATGCAAAATCTTTTTTTTTCTACAAAAAGTAGATTTCTTTCTATATTAATGTTTTCCATTTGACTTCCATTTTACAAACAGAATAGTTCCCATAAGTGTCATGTAAGTTTTTGTGTGTTCTGAAGAGACTTAATTGTCTAGTTGTAGTATATTAATTCTTTTAAAAAGACTTTCATTGGAGACAGGCCACAGTTTGGAAATGGTAGGAAGGAGAAAACAAGATGTACAGTAGGTGAACTGATTTGAATCACTAGTCTTGATTAAATCATCAGTCAGGAAGTATTGATTTAACCTTTCAGTTTTAGTTTTTCTTTGTATTTTAGCTGATTTGCTAATCATTATTATATGTTGTTTCACAATGTTCAGTAAAACTTAGGCACTTCATTTAATTCTTTCCACAAGTCATAAAGACAGCATAGCTACACATGTGCTGGGACCTTATCACTTACCAGAAACAGAAGCAGTCCTAAAGATTTCATAATGTGGATGGTGACAAAGGTACCTGACTGGAAATCTTGTTCAGAGAGAAGATTTAGAATAGCCAAGCTAAACAAGGATTGCGTGTGCAAGAGTCTGGCAGAGGTTAGGGCAGGTGGCTGATAGAGCTGAGGGCGAGAAGGTAGCATGGCAAAAACATCTGTCTCTGTTTCGTCCTGATCTCAGTATTTGGCATTTCATCATGTTTTTGAGAAAGACAGGTGTCATCAAGGGTGATGGCTGCATAGCAAACACTCTGCTTATCCCTGAGGCAGTGTTTGTTTCTGTGTGTAGCTTCCTATTATTTTCATCTCTGTGTAGTGTAGTTTCTTTTTCACTATAGGAATCTAATTTCTTATTTACTAAATTGGTTTTTTCCATTTAGAATACACCACGGCAAAAATTACTGAACATTAATAATATTCAAAACTAGCATTTTCACTCTTCATAATTTTATTAATATTTGAAATCTTATCATCTCCCACAAATAATATATATTATTCATCATAGCATCAGACTGGTATGTTAAATAGGCACAGAACTAGTACTTTTATTAGGGACACTTTAACCCAATTACATATATGTGTAATGACGTGTAGCTGCTGCATTGACTTATAGAAAATAAGTGTACTTAAATCAGTATTTAAAGATGTAGACAATTTTTGCACTCTTTTTAAAAAAAGTACTTTCATTCTTCTTACTGGAATAGGAAGTCATTATCTGTGTTCTTTCATTGTTGTGTTACATTTCTGTTCTCATCTCTCATTGATTGTGGTTTGGGTTTTGTGTCCTGAATGTACTTGCTTCATTCCTTCATCCTGGATATTCCTCAAACTGTTGCTTTCTTCTGGTGTAACTGCACCCAACCTTGTTTGACTCTGGGCTCTTCTGCAGAGCCCTGTACTGCTGCTGGGTTTTCTGTAGGCTACCTTAAAAGCAGACTGTGTCTAATTCTATTTTGCTGCAGGTATCAAAGAACACAAGTAAAGAGAGGCAGGTTAGGAAATGTGTGCATTTGAAAGATGGAGTGGCAAGATTATTACAATGATTCCATGCACTGTGTCAGATATATAAGAATAAGCATTTGTTTCCTAGTGCACTTATTCAGATTTACATGATTGGTTGTTCATGTCAATCTTTGGGCCTGGGTATTCTAACCCTTGATGTTCTGTCATATAGGAATGAAAATTATTTTATGTTTTTAATTCTTTTTTGTAGGAAGCAATGTTCTAAGAATGTCATCAGGCATCCAAATAAAAACAAAGACTGCAGCACAGAAAAACAAGAGATGTTCTTCAGAACCACAGCCAAAACCTAGTGACAAGCTTAATCCTAAAACTATTGATCCGGTATGTATAGGTGATCGTGGTTTTGTTTGGTCAAAATCCATCTGTGGTTGGAAGAATTTTCCTTACTTCATGAAATGGCATGTAGGAACTGCTTCTTCTGGTCCTATTTTTTAAATTTAAATTAAACTTCTGTTATTAATCATTCCTTATCTTCTAAGCTCAAATGCCGAAGTATAACATAATTTATTGCATTTTTATAAAAATGTACTTTGGTACAATTGTGTCTTGGATGGTAACTGTTAAATTTTCTATACTATTGCCCTAGAAAGAGATTTAGAGCTAAACATTAAAAAGGGTTGGTTTTTTTTTTTTCTTCTAAACTGTGGCACCTGCTGCTTTAGAGAAACTTATTTCAGCTATGTAATGAAACCAAAAATCAGGTGGCATATTGAAAGTATTCGAGGCTTCATAAAATCTGGCAAATTAATTGCTGGTAAGCTTTATTTGAAACTCACAGTTAGTGTGACTATGTAATGCTTCAGGAAAAATTTGTGCTCTTGGGAGAATAGTAATGAAAGGAGTTGTTTATTTCCTGGAAGTCCCGTGCCTGGAGAACTGGCATTGAATGCATGAATTGTAGTTCACCACTGGGCCATATAATTTGACAATTAGTAGTGTCACAGGCTTTTTGGAAAGTGAATTAAGTGCAGAAGTACTTTTCTGATTAACAAAGCCTGTATACTTTAATGTGGGCATCTTTTTTCCTTAAAAAGTCTTTGCAAGTAGCACAATCACTGAAATTAAACCATGAACACCATTCTACTGATCTTAATGTAGATTTAAACACTCAAAAGACAAAAATTGAGATTTCATGATATTTCCTTCTGAATGCTTTGTGATAAGGTGTATAACCTGGGAAGCAGCATTCAGTGATCATGTCAATAAATAATATAATAGTTCATATGCATAAGAAGCATGTATATGATAAAAAACAAATGTGTGCATCTTTCCTTGCATGAGGATCCTAGTTTCCTTCTCCAGTGTGTCCTTCCTAGATTCTCACCCAGTATGAACCTCCCTGTACATTTCCAGTGCCCTCTCACCATCTTGCCCGATATTTGGTGTTTCTCCCACATCTTGCCACCAGACACTTTTGTCTGTACTCAGATCAAGATGGAATTGCAGTAAAACTGCTTCCTGCATATTACCAATATAACAACAAGAGCTTCAGGGAAATGGGAGCTCCTTGATCTGCTAAGGAGAGAACCTGTAAGACTTCAGTGTTACCATTTGCAAGAAAAAATAGAAAATGAAAGTTATTCCATCAGGAGACCACTGATTCTACATTTTTATTCATTTTAACAACTCCCCAGCCAGATGAGTCTTAAAAGCAGTTTTCTCATAAGTGTATCACTTACATGTTTTCCAACCTATAGCTACAGTTCTTTTTTTGATTGATTTGTTTTGGAATCATATGATGAAGTTCATTTTTTGTTAAACTTCAGTTTTAACATATTCATAATAGCTATAAAACATTACTGTTAGGAATAAATAATGCTTTTTTTTTTGTCCTCACAGTTTGGTGCTTATTCTCAACCATCATCTCCTTTTGCTGCTACATATGCTAGAGGTGGCATTCCGTGCAGGTGTGTTGGGTTTGTTTTTATGTTTACTAAATATATTATGAAATGCGTCTCTACATGTTTCATCTTTTAGTTAGGTTGTTTGATTCCATTCATTTCTGGAAAAATTTCTAATACTTAACTCTTTTCAGAGCAGAAGGCAACTTTCCATGCCTTTGAAATTGTCTTCTTTTGGTTCTTTTTTTTTTTTACTGTATTAACAACAAAGCCAAATTTTTACAGGATAGTTCAGTATGTGCACACTTGGTTCCCTAAGCCTCTTTCACAAACGATTTCTTCAGGTAATTGTGTTTATTTCTCTAGTGCCATTTGAGTAAGTAGATATTTCACAGCCTATTTTATCTGAAATTAGTAGTCTGACAACATTTTACTGAATATTCCTATTCTGTAGTTTTCAGGAATATCAAATGTTAACAAAACTACTTGTAAGTAATAGTTTAGGGTATTTTAAGTTACTTAGTTATATGTTTGCCTAGACAATAAACATTCTAGTGTTTTGTCACATGGATGCAGAATTACTTTACAAAAATATAAGTAATCATTAATAAAATGTATAAAATAATCATTAATACATAGTATTAACACATTTATTTGTATCATAGGAGTAAATTCCTATATGATCTTCTTTCAGTTTCAACTGCTTTCCCTTACCGGTTTTCTGATTTTTATGTGATTAGGAGCAGAATTTTGAAAACTGCTGTATTTTGGGAATTTCTTATAATTGCACTGTTTAACATTATACATATACACAGGTTGGACCCAGTGATCACAGAAATCTTTGCCAACTTAGTTGATTCTGTGATCCTATGATTTCACTAAGGAGAGCAGTATGTATTAAAATTTGTGTGTATAATGTAGTAATACAATAAACTAATTAGTGATACATTTAAAGCAAATAGTGTTAGCAATAAATTATGTATTATTATATGTTAATTTGTTAAAACGTTATTATTTATATAGGTTAGTGCATGGATCAGTAAAGCACAAACTGCAGTGGGAATGCCTTCCTGAAACTGTTCCCTTTGATCCTCTCCTTATAACATTGGCAGAGGTAAACTCAATTTCTTGCAGCATTAAGCATACAACCATTTCCTAATTGCAAATGTCATTTTTTAACAATATAAGCTAGCTAATTTAGGCTCAGCTACTAGGGAAATATTAAAAAAAACCCACTTTTGAGGATATTGTATGAATGAAAATAGTCAAGACGCTGCTATTTGTAGTTCTTTAGTTAGAACATTCTGGGAGAGCTAAGTAGAGCTGTTTAATCTTCAAGATACTGATCAAATGCAAGACTGCATCTCAGATTCCCAACTGTTGAATGAAATTTGTGGTTTTGAAGATTCTTTTGTAAACTAAATGGTTTTGCTTATTTTTGTATATAAGGTCTACCTATTGAAGAATGCTCTCCTCAATAGACTGAACTAGGAGTGGAAATAGGATCCTGTAAATAAGTGGAAGAGAAATACTACACATTATGTTGAGACTTCTGTTTTCTCAGAACCATCTGTGACTATCACCAAATATGTTTCAGTTGTCTAAATAAACTCTGAATTCAATGCCATGGGTAGAATAAAGTGCAAATACTGAGGTAGCTTATTTTCTTTTTTCTTTTATTTTCTTTTTTTTCTTTGTATTTTTTTTTAAGATTAAACAAAACTGTCAATTCCTAAAGTAACATAAAGCTTCTATTAAGAAAAAAGGCTTCAGCCACAGGGCTTTAAATCTTTGAGTTTTTCCTTCCATAGTTCACCTTCTATTTTTTTATTCCTTCAGGGTACAAAACCCCTATACAAATATAGTCTGTTCTAGTTAATGATCTTGTTGAAAAAAATACCTTAGGTTGTTAGATTAAAGGTAGTAAAGTACAAATATTGATTGAATTGGCAGTATTCATAATGTGAGTTTTAATATTCAATGTTCTGAAAGAAAAATAAATTAGGATATTCTGTAAGCAGAGTTGTACCCAGTGGCTCCACATGGTGGAGTTAGTGTACTTTATGTTTTGAACTGATCTGACAAAATCTAAACATTATCTTGCTGCTATGTGGAATATTTAAAACGTGTTTCTTTTTAGAAGAAGGCTCACTATTAAGCAAATCATGTTTTACATTTGCAACAGGGACTAAGAGAGACAAAACATCCCTATACTTTTGTTTCCAAGGAAGGTTTTAAAGAATTACTTCTGGTTGAAGGTGCTGCTGAAAAAGTTATTCCCTTGTTGCCTCGTCTAGTTCCAGTCCTGAAGGCTACATTGGTACGTCTTGCACTTCATGCAGAGATTTTAATGGGTTTGATTTTTTTTTTCTTTTGCTGGTGAAAACTACATGGATAATATTAACGTAATAAATCTATTGCATGGGCTTTTGTTTTGGTGGGTAGGAATGGTTTCTCTTTCTGTTTTTAACCCTGCCTTGGTTTATTAGGTAAATATGTCTTTAAATTTAAATTCAGATGGGCAACTTCTTGTATAATTATATGACAGTACCTGTGGGAAAATTTTATGAAACTGTTCTCTTAAAGGTTTTAATATAAGTGATGCCTTTTTTCTGGTCTCAGGAATGAAAAACTAGACACGGTTGGAGGTTAGAGGATCGAGGTAAACAACCTCAGTATTTTAATAGGATTCCATCATGCTGCCGAGGTGGAAATGCGTCGCGGTGCCCACCATGCATGCATGCTCTTCTCTTTTTTCCCACCCCGCTCACGCACACAACTTATAGACCTAGTCTCCCTGGAGGCCAATAAGTTTACAGAATATATTCTACTGAGGGGAGTCATGGCTCCTCAAGATAGTAGGATGTTTGGTGTCCTAGCTCTACAGGACCTTGGAGCTATGCTGAGTTATCAGACTTGGAGAGGTGCAAGTATGCATGCTAATACTTGTGGATACACAGAACTGTGTAAAAGGTATAGAAAAGAAAAAGCAAAAAATCCTTTTGCCATCATAAGCAGAAATAAAGATATATATTTGTGGTGGGGCTTTTTATCTGTCCACGCAATAACATGCAAAAAATAAAAATGAGGTGAAGTAAAATGGATATGCAGGAATAAATACTCATCTATTACATGTAACAAATCAAACCATGCTACAAAGGTAAAACAGAATCACAGAATAAGCTGAGTTGGAAGGGACCCACAAGGATCATTGGATCCAGCTCCCAGTGCTGCACAGTACCACCTTCAGAATATGTCAATGAGGAAAAGGAAAGCATACATTTAAAGTGTTTGAGGTCATATGCTTAATTTTTAAAATGTTTTTAACTCTTCTACGCCATCAGAAAATAAAGTGAGATACTGGCTTTGAAGGTTATCTCTTTTGGATCTTTTTCATGTCTGTGAGAGCCCTTTTCTGGTTCAGTAAGTAGCTGTCCTTTAATCTAGCTGTGTTTCAGTTCTGATTTAGCAGAACTGGCTTGAAGTTTGAAAATTAATTGTGATCTCAAGTCAGGGATGTAACAGAAGTTCAGAATTGTGTGTTATCACTATCCTTAGTTTATTTTGAAGACAAAATTAGAAAAATTATTTTTGTCTCTTCCTTCAATTAATGTTACTCTTCTGATAATTTTTATTGTTGCACTGTTTCGGTATTAAGTCTTTTTAAGCTTTGTGCTACACAAGCAGTCAATGATTTCTAGTTATAAAGAAAATGTTCGGGGCCCAGATGCTGGAGAGGAAAAATAGTTGTTTAAATAAACTTAAAATTTAGTATGAGACCAAAACAAATTGTTATGAGTCTGTTTCTTTGCTAAAGGAAAAGCAAAGACTTCTCTAAACCATTAGAGAAGTCAGGTACAGAAGAACCTTCCCATGGGAGAAATAAAGATGACAAAGAACCGTAGAAGTAGATAAGAGCCTGATAACTGCTGGCAGGTGACCAAGGGGTAGTTGGCAGGGGACTAAATTAATTGAGGCAGAAAGTCATTGGCTCCTCTGTTTCTCCAACAAAGAAAGTTATCGTTATGAATAACATAGAAATTACCCAGAATTCATTACATTTGTAACTAAAATGGTGTCTCTCAATTTCAACATATCAGCATTTGAAAGGTTATTTTGAATATGCTGTGAAATACTGAAACGGTCAGTGTAGCAAGCTGTTCTGCATGCCAAATTTTTATTTCATCAATAATAAACTATTAGTTTCCTTGTCTCAGAAGAAGTGCGAGAGTTTTGTGGACATTTCATGGATGCTTTTATTTTCCATGTTAAAAATATGCCCTGGCTTTAAATGTAGCCTCTAGAGACTCATATTCAGTCATATTGTACTGCTGTTTCTAAACTTGTATCATTATAGCAATTAGCAACTGCACAATAGTTTTTATGTTTAAAACTACTCCATACAATCGTAATGCAGAGATCACAGTTTAGAACTTGTGTGCTTGTCTGAATGTTACTCACAGGATTTTCTTTCTTTCTTCCCCTTCTGAAGGCCCATGCGGATGATGAAGTATTTGGAAGGGGATTGGATGCTTTAGTGCAACTCAGTGCTGTTGTTGGCCCATCTCTTAATGATCATCTTAAGCTTCTACTCACAAATGTAAGTTTTTAATGCTGTAATAAAAAACCATTTGTACTTTCGCGGCACTCTTGTTGAGATGTTTACTGTAATATCTGCACAGATACAGTGGAGGACTCAGCAGTTCCATGAAAAGCATTATTTCATATAGTCCCCTGTGTGAGTCCTTCCTTCTTATAACGTGGTGACCTATAAAGTTTTAGCAAGGTCCAAAAACTGTTAATGTAAACTGGAGAATAATGAAAGTCTTCTCTCTACTATTTCGGAAAACATCCAGATGCTTTATTGCAAAATGAGTTTTTAAGTCTAAATATTTTAGCAAAACCCGTGAGCCTTTCAATACAGTAACAGAAGCAAATATTCCCACTTCTTTCAGATGGGAATTCTGCACAAGGAAGTTTTCATTAAATAAGCTTTGAGTGGAATTATGAGAAGTATTTTTATACCAAGTCGTTCTGAGGACATCCTTTCTCTGTCAGACAGGCTTTTCATGGTTTCTTTTAACCTGCTTGCAAAGTGCATTTTTATAGCAAAATAAAAGGACCTTTTTTGACATCCAATACAGAAGAGAGAAATTGCAGCAGGTTTTTTTTAGGTATTTCCACTACAATAAATCTCTTTCAATGCACGTGAAAAAAAAGTTAACTTTTCATGTGGACAGCTCTTTAAGAATGACCGTTTTTAAAGTGGATATTTCTTTCAAATTTGTTTGCTAAAAGAAATCCTTGTATTGTCTAACAGATCAGTTTTCTTTGAATTTAAGTTTCTCTTTAGTTAACTTTTTATTCCATTTGCTTTTATCGAGTTCAATACTTTGGCATCAGTTACAAGTTATAAAGTAGTGTTTCTTTGTGGCTTTAATTTTGCAAAAATAAGATGGAATAAAGTAACAAAATAGGTTACTATTGTCTCTTTGCATACATTGTACTATATTGTACAACATACCTTTTTATTTTACTTTTCCAATAGCTTTTAAAGAGATTTATGGACAAGAAATTTAGAGAAAAGGTTACTGTTGCTTTACAGAAGTTGGAGCAATATGGTGGAAAGGTGAGTAGATCAGGTCATTTTTCAGTAATCTGCACTTGGAATACAATTTTGCCAAAACAGCTTTCATCTCTGGCTTTGTTGCTGTGTTCTTGCTTCAGTATGGCTGGGATACATGCTTGGTGTTGCATTTGCTGGGATTAAATATGTTTCTCAACAAGATTTACTCCTGCAAAAAGTTACTTTTTGCTGTTATTGATGATGCCTGCTTGTTCCCACTAATAGGTTATTGTTTATGCCATTTACTGAGGGAATCTGACACTCACATTCCAGCCCACCCTGGTCAACCCAGAGTTTGGATCTGCAATGCCTATAAATCAAAAAGATACTTTAAGTAATAGATGGCAGAGGTTTCTTCTGTTGAACATTCTTATGTCAAATATTGTGCTGTACATTGTGCATAAAGGAAAAAAGGAGAAAAACTGAGGAGTACTGGCTTAGATGTTCATCTAGAAGAGAAAATATTTGCTTTCTTGACCCTATGAGCAGTTGTATGTGTTGCATTAAATGGTTATGCACAAAGAATAGGAATAACCTGAAGAGTAGGGAGCACACATGCAGACCTAGTAGCACTGAGCTTGTGTGCCTTCATCAGTAAGTGCCCAAATAATCAGTAGATGTCTCTTCATTTTTGTGTGTGTGCTCCTATTCATTTAAGAGCAGTAGCAGTGTTTGTATTATAGACTTGAAAAACATCACAAAAAATGAAGGAGGATGGGAGTTTTTAATTTATATGAAGTGAGACAAGAAAAGGAAAATTATGTCTCATCTTAGTGTTCTGAAAATTTAGGTCTAGCTAATGTAACTAATCCAGTGAGTCATTAACCTCTAACTCTTCTGGCAGTCCCCTGATTTCTTGTAGTCTTACCTGTTTTGTGAGTAGGTCTTTCTGTATGTCTTTTAAAAATAGAGTAATAAGATTAAAAAAAACCTGTAAACAAACACCTAAATTGAGATTACAAGGAATATTATATAGTCCAACCAATTAATCACATTTATTTTCTAAATGAGTTATAAAGCATATGATTTTTACTTTTGTTGGAAGCCTTTCCAGAACATCACTCCTCTACTTAAAAATCCTTATTATTTCATGTCTATATTTATGCCCAGTTTTAGGTATGGATGTTTACTCTCCAGCATTATCACCATGGTGCATTTTCTCAGTTCATTATTTTCAGTTCTTTTGAAAGTAAATTTCTCAGCAAATATTAACTTTTTAGTTTTCCACTGTTTGATAATAGCAAAGATAACTAAGTAAAAGTTGTGAATTATACAGTTTATAGAGACTATACTGTCATATGTAGTGCTAATGCCCCTTATTTTGTTTAAATTTGTTTTGTTTTCTTCAACAGGCAACTGTGGCTATCATCAAAACTAAAATTCCAACCTATTGTTCCATCTACTCTTGAAGAAGAAAACTAATGATTTGTACTGTGAGGTGAAGTTTGGAAAGAAACTGTCTGTAAATATCACTGACACTTATTTGGGGTATGATACATTCTCTTAAAATAATAACAATTCTTCAGTATGATGGAGACCAGGAGTCTTATCAGTTTGTGAATATGTAATTATGGAAGACTTCTCTTGGTATATTTGCATATGCATTGTCCTTACAATGACATTGATTACTGTGCTGTTATTTCAAAAGCAGAGTAAATATTTATTCTTATTTTAAATTACAGCTTCATTTAATATATCTGCAGTGCTTAATATGTTCTGTATATTTGTGTGATGCTAAATAATTTGGTTGTAATTACTTAAATAATAACTAACTTGGTTATTGCCAATAATAACAATATGCTCAATTGCATATGTGTAGCTATTTTTGAAATACATAACTTATTTTGTGACACAGCACAGATGGATGCATTTAGGTTCATCAGGACTAGGTTAGACAGAGAACTGTGAGGCCTCACAGACTTCTTCAGAGTCAACTTTTAAAGGTGTGAAGCTGAACAGAGTGAACAGGCAGCATATGGTGCAAAGCTGAACTTGCTCAGTGCATTCTCAGCATGTTGTTTGGAGAGCCTGGAGAGGCTGTGGAGAATACAGTGCAGAGGCATCAGGTTGTGCCACAGAGCCACAGCCGAGGTTTTGCTCAGCTCATTAGTTCCTGTTAACTTTGGGCCTACTGAATGGGAACTGGAGGCAGCTTTGAAGTGCTTAAACTGTGCCCCATTTGCAGTGAGTTCAGTAATGTCACAGGTCTGCTTGGGACTTGCCTGTGAATTCAGGCCCAGACAAGATAATAAACTTCTGAACATGGAAGCTATAAAACGTATGAGTTAAAGACAACAAAAAGATTTTACAAACCAGCTTACCTGGCTGTCAAACTTTGCAGGGTACAGCATTTGTCCATTAATGTATTTGAATTTGATTGCAAAATAATTCCTAACTGGTTCTTGTAATAAAAACTGTTCGGGGTCATGTTGTATTTGTGTACACTGTGGGGGAGAGTTAACTGAAGTAACAAAATTTGCACAGAACTTTTTCCCCTGAGGAGTATTGAATTCTGGCATTTAAAGTTGTTGGAAAGGATGGTTTTTGTCATAAAAAGATGCAGATGCATAGAGTATCAATAAAAGTCTGTCATGTGAAAGTAATTTCAGAAGTTTTTTTTTAAATTACCACAGCCTGACTAAAATTCATTTCAGGACTGATCTTTGCCGAGAGCAGAACTGTGCTAAAATAAATGTATTTATGCTTTAAAAAAATTGTATTTCTTCAATAAGCATTTTTGCTAGCAAGTATTTAACAACTCAAAAAATTAATCATGGTCCTTTTTTTCTTCATGTTTATTTTATTTTTTTTTTTTTTACAAAATGTGCACATTTAGTTTACACAAACACGCTACAGCAGATTTCAGGTGTACATGTATTGTACTACTCTTATCCTACACTGGTGATAGCAGAGCAGCCTTCAACATGCCTCTTACATCCCATCTCTACACCAGAATAGATACCTGATTTATTTTTACAAAAGAATACTTGTAACCTTCTTTCTACTTCATTAATCCCCTTTCACATTTTCTGCAGCAATGTCACAATGAAGGTTGGCCTATCTCTGATAGCATTTCACCTATTTTGAAGTATTGGCGTAGACTTTGTGGACAATGTATCTTAAAAATTACATGGATGGAGGGGCAGTGTTATATTTTATATGCAGACTTTTTTAGAAGAATCTTTCTAGGTTCAGAATTAAGTACCTCCAATCTTAATGAAGAAATGATCTTAAAAAATGTAATGCATTTATCACATATAGATGATATATAGATAAAGTTTTCATTGTTTTCCTGCTGCTGTCTCGTAGTTAAAGGTATTACAAAAAGCTGAAATGGATGTTAGCCTCTCTAGCAGTCAGTATTAGTAGATGTTACTATGTAGTGTTCATTCTCAGCACTAAGGTGGGATGGCAGTTTCAGAAGTTCATGCCTTTTTCTTCATTAAAGGCAAAAAGACACATTCTTAGGAAAGCAGTATTAAGATCCAGTTATGATTTCCTCATGAAAAATTAGAAGTCAGAAGATCCTTAATTTTAGGCAGAGAACTTTGCAGACACATCCAACAAGAATTATAAATATGGTTTGTAGGACTCCTGATATTCATGTCACGATTAAGTGCAGATTTATTATGTGAGATTGATAGAAACTTACTCATATCTTTTAGGGAATAAGAATACCTATAAGCAATTTCTCTGTTTTTGTTGTTTTGTAACAGTTCTTGCTCTCAAGTTACCTGCTTCGTTACGTTTGGGTTTGTTGGAGTTTTTTTCTGAAGAGAAAAGCAAGTCAAAGTTGGAAGGCAATTGTAGCAAGGTGTGCATTGCACATTGATTATAGCATTTTAACTCAAAATATTCAAAAATTAGGACTACGCCATAAAAATATGAGAAGAAAATAAACTGTAATGCCTCTGTATAAATTAGAAGCTAGAGATTTAAGAAATACACTTCAACACCTGGAGCTTAGTCCAGTACAAACAAGTAGCAAAACTAAGAGTATTTATTTAATTTCTTTGTAATTGTATCTATTTTAACTAGGGTTTGGAATTATAATAAAGGTGCATAATGTCAGTTCTATTTTGTTTGAATTTGTAGTAAGAACCTGATTTTTTAGAACAGTCCTGTTAACTAAGTAGCCACTGGTGAAGTGCTAAATTGTATAATTTAGAAAGGGGTTTTTGTTGGGAAGAGTTTGTAGTAAAAAATTTACTTGCATAATACATGTCTCAGTGTAAAGCTGAGTATCTTTATTTATGATAAAGTGGGAAATCCATTTTTTAGGTAATGTTGCAGAGTAGCTCATATTTGTCCATTAGTTGTAGACCTAATGTCTTCATTAAATCACATTTTCAAAGAGCTGCATGGATCGCATTATATTCTCATCCTGTAAAAAAAGACAACACAAAACCAAAAATCATACACCATTACAAATGTAGTTGGTGGATGTCTATAGTGAAATGTGGTAGAACATTGTAGTTAATTACATTTTTTTTCAGCGTGTTTGGAGAAATGGTTAGCAGAAAAAGGCTGTTAATGGATCCATGCTTAAATAAGTTTCTCTGTATATTAATGAAACCAAAACTACTCCGTCAAGAATACAACAGCATATTAAGAAAATTAGATCTGCAATGTTTCTGAGGTTATCAGTTTATATTCAGGATAACAGAATACACTTAGACAATAAATACTCATGGAATAGTTGTATCAAGTGTGAATCTGTACATGTAATTGCTAGTCCTGTGCATACTACACAGGGTCATTTTGCAATCCTAGGGCTTCTGCTACATAAGGATGACTCTAACACAGACTGAACTGTGCACTTTTGCATGAGACAAAATCTGTCAGTTTGACAAGTATCACCACAACACTGTTCAGCTCCTCAGTTCAGATTTTCTGTGTGTTCACACTGAACGATGGTGACTGCTTCTAAATGCTCCTTCTGCTTTCTGATTGCTTTGCATAAGGTAGTTTTTTAACAAAACATTCATCTCTCAAGTTCTGTATTATACTGATGCATCACTCTGTACCGCAGGTATCAGTAACTCTCAGCACAGCAGTCAGCGAAAACTATTTTTCTTTGTAAGCTTCATCTTTCAGTGTATAGAGGAAAGAGTTACTTGGAGTAGCCCATATTTGTTGGTGTTTCTGGATCAACAGTTGTTTGCACAAAACAATATATATGCACAATACAAGAGTTTATTACATGCTCATTTAGCATTTGCTGGTCTCCACTGTAATAATCATACCCTTTAGTACGTTCTTCAGAGATAATATAGCCACCTTTAATTCTAGGGAACAAAAAGACTGAATTATAGATTATTTGTGGATGTTTCATGAAAGACGTGCATCAAAAACCCACTTCTTAGAAAGGTTATCTCAATACTGTTCTCCACTCCTGATAAGTATGTGAGCTTTCTGTACATTAATCTTCCAGTAACACGTGTTCAGTATCAATTTCCAGTTAAATTATTCACTGTTCAGTCTAGTGGGTGATTTGCTTTGTAGAAAATGACAAGTCTGAGTCATTAGCTTAATTTATGTTATGAAACATGCACAGTGGGGTTTTTTATCTTTGATTCTGTATGTCATCTCAAGTGATGCTGCTGTGAGGAATGATCTGTGTGCAATATTGTACAATAAAATAACTTATGGAAGCAATGACATGTAGCTTCAAAACAGACACTGTAGGCTAATGCTTAAAAAGTTTGCATCGTAAAGCTACTATATTAAATTACTGGAAGTTAAACTAATTTTTTCCCTCACTGCATGCTTTGAAACATCAATAAACTAGTGAATGTCACTGATGTAAGGTTAAAAGTTGGTTTAACTGAAGTCATTTGTCATATAATTAATACAAATGTTTTTGTATATACATTGACAACTAAGCTCAGCAAATGTGCAAAACAAACAATATGCTCTGAATTTGAGAATTGTTTTGACATTTATATGTATTACTATGAATGAAACTGGTAGTTTTCTAAAACCAACTCCATATTTCTGAGGTTGGCTGTTTCTTTACAGAAGACTTCCAGTGCCAATCCCTTAAGTCAGTCACATGAGAAGAGTCTTCACAAGAAAATACAGACTTGTCACAATACTTAGAACATGAGCTCTTTTTTCCATCTTTAAAAAAATCCTGAAAAACCCCAGATGCTTGCATTGTAATTCTTTGGCAAGTGTATATTTTTCACTTGCCTCTTTTTTCAGTACATTTTTCTGCACAAATTTTCATATTAGACTTGTTAAACGGTTCCTAACTCAAGAAGTGCATCTGAAGCATTGTCCATATGAAGTACAAACCTGGACGAATGAACTTTGGCAGATCTGACCTACCGTTAAGCCAGGTTTTCTTAGGTTTGAAATGGTTTCTTTGCTGATTTCAGGCTAGCCCAGACCATCAGCATTGTGTCTGGAAAGGGTTACTCCTGCAGAAAATGCCTGTGCCAGAAGCCTTTTTCTCAGTATCAGAAGGGCCTCTAAGGCACTCACTCTGACAGTCACCTATGCCCCGTGCATGCCTTAGTCCTTTGTCTCTGTTCTTCATGGTGCTGCTGTAGGGATGAAGCAATGCCCGAGTCAGATCATTTTCCACCGGCACCGAGCAGTGAAAGGAGGCAGGGAAGGAACTGGGAAATGCCTAGCTCTTGAGATCTTGAGAAACTAGATCTGCTCTTTGGTAATTTATATGAAGCCAGAAAAACAGCCACCACTTTCTGGGACTCAGTCCAGTGTATCTGGGGCAGCATAGTCCATTTCTCCTGTGGGAGCAGGGAGACTCCTGGGTCTGGATGATGGAATGATGTTCAAATGCATGTGGGGTAGGGAGGGCAGGGAAATGAGGTTGTACACATTCCCTGTCTAAGATAGCGGGAGGGTGAGGGGAAGCACCATTCTACTCTGATCCTTCTACCCAGTGTCGAGAGAAGACAGTGCTCAAAGCTGAATGCTTTATAATTCCCTATATAACTGTTTTAACACTTTTTGAATGGACAGGCCATTCTTTGCAGAGGGACTGTGAATTAAGAGCCTCGAACAACCTGCATACCTCAGGCCATCAGTGTCACTGCATTAACAGTTGCGCCAAACAAGTGCTCAGCACAACACAATTTTTAAAAAAGGCACACATGTGTAAAATGAGTGCTTAAGAACACACCAGTCTCTTGATGCTACCAAAAACATCTCAGGAATGTACTCCAGGAACCTGAAGTAGAACCTCTGTTCAAAGATGTTTTGCTGTATTCCTTCTTGCTTGTAAAGTAAGCATGCCACACTTCCTTTAGTTATTGCAAAACAGCAGTAAAAGGGATATACTTCTACAACTCATTAATTTGGCTTCCAACTCAAAGTAGAGGAATGCCAGTTCTCTGAGACTGGCAAATCTTGCCTGAGATAACCTACAAAGAAAAGGCTCCTGCAGCCTTTCACTGTCAGAACACACTTCTGGTCTATTTAAAGATTCAGGCTGTACCTTTTTAGATCTCATACCTATCAGGATGTTAAGAAAAGGTTTTCCTGCCGCTCTGTTTTAAAAGTAGCTGCCGTGTTCCTTTGTAAAATTTGTAAACCTGAAACGAGCGAAGCTATAATAACTCCTGAACTGAGTTTCTTGAAGGATTTTGATTGAAATCCAGTCACTGGTAGAGTTCTGCAAGGCTCATCCTCAACCAATTCTCTTGTTCTTCATTAATGACCTGGACATGGAACTCAAAGGAATACTAAGTTTGTGGACAGGTCTAAATTGGGAGGAACTGCCAATTCACTCGAGGTCAGGGAGGCCCTGCAGAGCGACCTGGACGAAACAGAGAGATGGGCGATCACCAACCATATAAAGTTTAACAAGGGCCAGTCCTGGATTCTGCACCTGGGATGGGGCAATCCTGCTTGTGTGTATAGACTGGGGAACGCGAGGCTGGAGAGCAGGGCTGTGGAAAGGGATCTGGGGATCCTGGTCGATGGCAAGTTGAACATGAGCCAGCAGTGCCCTGGGAGCCAGGAGGGCCAACCCTGTCCTGGGGACGTCGGGCACAGCATTGCCAGCCAGGCAAGGGAGGGGATTGTCCCTCTCTGTTCTGCACCGGGGAGGCCTCACCTTGAATATTGTGTGCAGTTTTGGGTGCCACAATATAAGAAAGATATAAAGCTCTTAGAGAGCATCCAAAGGAGAGCAGTGAGGATGGTGAAGGCTCTGGAGGGGAAGCCATATGAGGTCACTTGGTCTGTTCAGCCTGGACAAGAGAAGACTGAGGGGAGACCTCATTGCAGGTACAGCTTCCTCATGAGGAAGGCACTCATCTCTTCTCCCTGGTGACCAGTGACATGACCCAAGGGAATGGCCTGAAGTTGTGTCAGGGGAAGATTAGGTTGGATATTAGGAAAAGATTCTCCACCCAGAGGGTGTTTGGGCACTGGAACAGCTCCCCAGGGAAGTGGTTACAGCACCAAGCCTGACAGAGTTCAAGAAGCGTTTGGACAATGCTCTCACACGCATGGTGTGATTGTTGGGGTGTCCTGCACCGGGCCAGAAGTTAGACTTGATCCTGATGGGTCTCTTCCAACTCAGTATATTCTATGATTCTATGAATCCTAACCCCAAACCTCATTTCTAAAACCAAATCTTAATATAAACACGAATTACACATTTTGAAGCAGAGAAGTCTTAAAAGAAGAACAGTTCTTAATTGGCAGACAAAAATTTAGGCATCAAGACACTCTTTCTATCAAAAACTCATAGCTACCATTGAAGTTTAAAAGCAAGGGAAGGTGAGACAAGTAGCATGATAAATATCATGTAGCATTCTGTAGCATTCATTGTGTCTCCATCATGTAGCAGTTTAGAGAGCATCTCTCTCACATATATTCTGAATAATTAGAACAGATAAATAAATCTAACAGACCTGAGAAACAGAATTGCACTGGATAAGGAAAGCAGGCAATTCCTTACTAAAGGTATTGATTTTCTTTGTAAATGAATTACTCAGCCTATCACCATAACTGCTGTCATATGCAGATTAATGTGTCATTTAACTTCCAGAATGCTACAGACCTCAGCTGGGAAATGAATCTCTTCTCTGTTTCTGATGATCATGCAGCGTTAGCAGAGCAAATGCCTTTCATTGGTATTGAACAAGACTGACAAGCTGGAACCATGGTCAGTGCAACAGAGCACTGCTGACAGATGAGACTACCCAGTGCCCGTTGCTAAGGATACACAGAACAGACACAGTTAGCAGAGCTCTTGGCTGTCTTTCATCCCCCAAAATCGGTGGATTAAAATCAAACAAAGATTCACTTACTGGGTAGCTGTGCACATGAGAGCAACCCCAATGAATAGCTACAGATGCATATAAAAACAGACTGCTTCTAGAGCATCTTCGAGCATCTAGAGATTTCCCTATTCCAAATAGTTAAAAAACTATCACTCACTAAATGCATTCATCTTGATAGTCTTGTTATCTTCTGTCTCTTTATTACTGTCTTCTTGATATAGAAGATAAGAATCAATAAGCATGGGTTATATTGCTGGTCCCTATCAGCTTTGTATTAATCAGTCTGCTGCACAAAGTATCAGTAGATCACTGCTATGACTTCCTATATTTCTCACTGTAACAAACAGTGTCAGGCTTATTTGCCATATCAATTTACATAATGTAATCAGGCCTATCATATTCACTAGGTCTAATGTGATGCTTTACTATACACAACAACCTTGATTATTGGGGTGTCCCGTGTAGAGCCAGGAGTTGGGCTCAATGATCTTGATGGGTCCCTTCCAACAAAGCATATTCTATGATTTTATGAACCTCTTATCATGCCAAAGGCTAGTCATCCTTATTTTATACTCTATCATGTTTCTTCTTCTTGCAATTTTTAACTGTCAGATTAACAGGAGTTCCTTAAATTTATGAAAAATGCAACTTATCTGTCCTCATATCATCTACTGGTCTGAGAACAAGCAGGTTTCTGAAGAGCAGAGGAGTGAAAACAGGCTATATCTCCTGCTGCAGAAGTTGTCCATCCTGGATCTAGAGGCCGGGAGTTGGTTCCAGCAGTTGAAAGAAATTAACAGCCTGGGTAGTGTAAAGGCTTGTGGCTGATAATCACAATCAGTTCTCACCCTTGCCTTGAGAAAACTTGTCTGGTCTTAACTCTTGCCATCCAACACTTTTTATGCCCCTTGCACTCTCTTTTTGAAAGGTCTCACTGCTTATAAGCACATCACAACTCACTGAGAAACTCACACACAGATGATAAATTATTGCCATGCCAGTTGTGACAGGACTGTGTGCCCCAGCATGGACAGAAGATAGAAGTAAATATTCAGCTGAATGTGAAGAAATTTCTTTCTATCAAGTGCAAACAATACACCACTAGAGAGAGAAAGGATATTGGCACAGTTGTCTAATAAGCAATGACAGCTTGTATGTAACAGCTCTTCTGCAGATTCAGGCCACAAATTTATTTACACTGTTTAGTGTTTTTGTGTAATGGTGTACATAGACACTCCACCTTGGGAAAATTCTGTCTCTGGTATTAAGATCACCCTCACTGACACTGCAGAAATCTGTGTAGAGCTACGATAGAAATAGTCAGCAGATACACATTCAGTACCTAAGACTGAATACTTACCTTCTGGCAGCTCTCGATGAATTCGTCTATGGTAACTACTCCATCTTTGTTTTTGTCCATTTTCTGTTAAAAAAAAAAAAAAAAAAAAAAGGGGAATTGAGTTTGTGTGGCCAAGCTTTGATAGCAGGGGTAGCTGCCAGAGGCTTCCCCCATGTGCAGCAGAGCCAATGCCAGCCAGCTCCAGGATGGACCTGCTGCTGGCCAAGGCTGAGCCCATCAGGAATGATACCCTCTTGAACCCTTTGTTATATTTTCTTTCCCCTGCCCAGCTGAGGCGGGAGTGAGAGATAGGGTTTGGTGGGTGCCTGGCATCCAGACAAGGTCAACCCACTACAGTATGTTTGTCCTCCTGAATTCCTGTGCAAAACAAGTCCTTTTCATTATTCATTTCAGTTATATGTCAGCCCAGGAACAAGCAGTCCAAAAGTCATAGTAAGTGATGTACTGGAGTATGCTTAAAGAGCTTGTTGTTGAAAAAACAGGTTGTAATGAGTAGATCTGAGAAACTTGGGATGGAGCCACAGAGAATAAAAAGGATTACAGAATTGGAAGGATATGCAAAACTGTTACAACAATGAAAATCTTTACCTGCTCACAGAGCAGTCTTTTTGGCTTCTCTGTTACCCGACCTACCTGGAAAAATGTTTCCACATGTTGTCTCGGTGCATCTTCCTTGAGAACAGGATAGGTGCATTTCCCCATCATATCGTATATTGCTTTCATGATATCAAGCATTTCCTGAAGAGGAAAAAAATTATGTTTCTGTAATGTAATGTGCATTGTAGTCACTGCTTTGATTCAGAACACATAAATAATTTTTAGGATTTGCATTTTAGAATAAAATTTTGAAATTTGCCTATTATTTTTTGACTGAACAGCTTCAAGAAGGAACTACTTAATTCCTAGAAATTCTAGCATCTGATTTCAGCTTTCATAGATGGATGATTTCAATTTTAAATTATATACAATATGTTCAAATTCATGGATTGTGGGAAGAATCTCCCAATGTCTTATGAATAAAAAGGAAAAGAAGTTCTGTAACAGCAAGTGAATGGTGAAAGCACATCAACTTCTTACAAATTATTTTCCCTAGAGAAAATAGAAACACCCATGCACACACCTGCACTTATGCAGAGTCCTCCTTTTATATCAAAAGCTTGGAGTTTTAGTAAGAGTGGGTTGTGAAAAATTCAATAATTATAAAAACAAGTCATCTGTAGTATACTGAGAAATTATTCTATAGGTTACTCTTTTGTAATGATCATTAAATGTTTTCTAAAAGTGTAAAATTATAAGTGTAATTTATATATTTGCATAAATCCCACTTTAAAAAAACTCCATATATTTTGATAAAAACTTTCATTTAGTCCTACTATAATTTAAGTATGTGCCTGAATCCTTACAGAATAAAAGATGTAGGAATTTTTCTTTATAAATTCTGTTTCAAGTAAAAATTACTAGAAGTAGATTCACAAAATAAGTAGAAATTATTGCCCACATACTTAATTCCTTTTTGTCCAAATATCCTACCAATCTATTCTCTGGACTGTATGTCCAAATACATAGGCATAAGTTGAAGCCAACCATTTCTGTACCTGAAGAATTCTGAACTTTTACAATTTCTGTAAAGATTTTCCCTTTTCAATTTTCATATATGCCTTTAAAATGAGAAAATTACTTTCATTTTTAGTGTGTCTAACTTCATAATATCTGATAACTTGTTAACATGTTTAATTTGACAATGAAACCATCATTCTCTGAATGCAGGACTTAGCTAACAACCTTTACTTTCAGTGACTACAGTAAGAAATAGACCTTACCTCTTTAGTTATATATCCATCCTTATTTATATCATACAAATTGAAAGCCCAGTTCAGTTTCTCCTGTACTGTGCCTCGGAGTAAAATTGAGAGACCCATAACAAAATCCTAAATAGACAAAAGGTCTTGGTCAGTTTGGAATTGAGCAGTTTTTCACAAACACTCAGAAATCCAGAATAATGCATTTGTCAGAAGTATGAAAAGATATGTTGATCCAATTTTTTTTTGCTTCACTGTAAGTGTTAATGATTGCTGGATTAACAATCTAGGCACTATTTTCTACACTCCCAATTAATAAGTAAATTGAGTAATTTTCTATAAAGTAAACTGTAATTTTACATTAGTGGTTGCATCCTCTGAAATGCCTAATGTCTCACATAAGCAGTTCCTGTTGAAGTTACCAGAAAAAGCAATCCTCATAGTTTAATGGTCCAAGAAAAGCTCAAGTGGGAGTTAGATTAATCTAAGCACAGGAGACCAATTTGGAGAGAACTACGTACTAAGGAACATTAAATTCTTGTTAAATCTGTACCTTGTTAAAGTGGAATATGTGGTTCCCAGATCTCTTAGATCAATTTGCTGCAGTCAATATTTCAAACTTCATGTATGATACTGCACCTCAATTCTTCTTACTTTTATTGGAAGTATGATAGGGAATAATAAATATATTACCTGTCCCTGTACCATCTTAATGTTTTTGTGACCTCCCCCAGTGCTCTATTGCTAAAGAGCTATTCCACAGAAAGGAATTAGAAGGCTTTTGAGTTACTTATATGTAGTATTTGGTTATAGATTTTTGTTTCATAAGAAATAGTCTTTTGACAGCAATAAACTCATTTACATTTAGTGAGCATCTTCCAGACTGGAGAAAATATCAACTCCCATCACTGCATTCTGTATTTCTTAGCATGTTAACATTCTGTAAACAATACCTTTTTTTCCCCTAGCCATCTCCCCCACCTTTTTTTGGATAAGCATATGAACCCATAAATACGTGAAATTGCCTTCATAATAGGTTGAGCAGAATATGGCAAGTGCTCATATTTAAATGTGCCTTTCTGTGTCACTGGCAATGACATAGAGGAAGTCTTCGAGTAACATTAAAGCAGAGACAATAAAAGCTGACATATTTCTTATTTTGCATTTCCTCTAACACAGGTACAATAGAAAAGAATACACTGAGGTTCAATATAAATTACAGAGGTCTGGTGTACCACACAGTCAAATAAGTATACCTGATACAGTGAAGTAAACACAGATATCATGGCCTTAGATGGTCTAGTAGGTACAGACAGCTCTTCTCACAGCTTCAGTCTTTTAACAATTCAATTGGCGCGTCCTGGGTTTTTTTAGTCTGTCACAAATTTCTATCTTATTGGTATGTGTGCCCTTTGGGGTAAATGGATACATGGATCTTGAAAGAATTCTGCTCATCTTGTCTTGTCTACATCTCAGTGACTAATTGAGGGTCACTGGGTTAAATCTCCAAACAGCTCTTTAACAATGTACTATTAAACATTAAAATGTTCAAGAAATTCAGAACAGATTTGATCACATTACAGCATTAACAATTAACCTTTTTAATTCTGTACCACGTCTTCAAATCTTTTCTGCACTGTTTTCCATTCTTGATGTAACTTCTCCTGAAGTCCTTTGTGCAGGTCCCCAGTTGCATTATTTTCTTAGATGATATGTAAGAATTCCGAATTTATTTTTATTTTGGCACAGCAATATTTCTGAATTTATTTTATCTAAAATACATCCATTTTTCTTTTCTTGTTCAATTCTCTTTGTTCCTTTCTGTGATACACCACCTGTGTTAGTTGGTTTTCTGGAATCATTTATATCCCCATTTCCAAGGCTCTCCTTCTGTAATTGGTTTTAAAAATAAAACCATTTATTTATGTTGGTTTTCATGGGACTAGGTGTCCTTAAAGAGCAGAGACAACTCAAAAACCTTCTGGGTATGTGCTCTAAACATTGCAAGAGTGAGTCATCTCCTTCCATGTTGCATCAGCATGTTTTGGGATCACACATAGTTCAGGTGCATTGCCTTTCTCTGAGTGTTGTGTAGGAGTCATCTCAGGAATAATAGAAAGGATTTATCATGATAGGAAGTTGTGATGAGCTAGATAAGGATCAGCTAGAATGGGATGTCTTTTCTACGTACTTGCTTTCAAGCAATTGAAGAACACAGTAATAGAATCATACAGAAATGGAGTATCTGATTCAATGGATACAAGCCAAATCCACAGGGTATTTTGGGCTAGAGCCTTGAATGGGACAATGCTCTGCATGGTGGAAGGCAATGTGTGTGTCAGGAGCAGTGTAGCCATTCTAGCTGTTAAGCTCATAATCCAGTGCAAAAATCCACAGTAAAACAGCAGTGGGAAGCAGCTGAACTCAGGGAGCAGCTGTCCATCCTTATGCATGTTACCAGCAACTCAGTGATACATGATTCAGGCACACCATGCAGCAAAGAGCACAAACACAAGTCCCCATTATAGTATTAGGGTACCCAGATGCAGTTTTCCATCCTGGTTTAGACATCTAATTTCTAGGGAGAGAGGAATTCTACTTTTAGAGGCTGTTTATTTTTTAAGAAAACTTCACCATGCTCAGATACATCCTCGAGGATGCTGTCACTGCCCACTGAGAGGCACCGTCCTGCTCAGCTGAGCACCTAATGGGGAGAGGTGCATCTGATCTAGGGTGACAAAGGAGCCTAAAACAGGAGGTCTGGGCTGAGACACAACTCTAGGTTGGGTCTTTCTTCAGTCTGTGACAGTGAAGTTAGAAGCACAAAAGTCTCTGCCTTGCTACTTACATTTACTCCTTTCCACAGCTTTCTGTTTGTAACTTGCTGGTTTCCTGCAGAGCATGCTAATACCTGTTAAGACCTCCTTCTGTGCCTACTTTTGATTCTTCAGGACAGGGGGATGTCTCACTGAAGGATTGCAAAATGCAGAGTCATTGCACCTCTACCAGAGCCTCTGTGTACTCAGAGCCTGCCCACCTTTCTGTTCTGCACTACAGCTGTAGAGAATGTCTGGTTGTGATCTGGGATGAACTTGTATTTGTGGGGTTTTTTTCAGCAGTGATTAATTATCTTCTAGCAAGGTTGTTGATGACTTTCTGATTGCTTTATCTCTCAGTAAATCGTTGGGGACAATTAGTTCATTAATAAATTAATTAACAAGCTTATTAGTGTGCTATCTCAAATCCATAGGAAAGCTTAAAATTATTCCACCTGGCCATGTGTTCCTTTATGTCTTTTCATGGCCAGAAGTAGGCAGGTAGGAACCTAAATCCATTTTTAAATTTAGATTTTACGATCTTGAAAAAGAATCAAGTGATGCCATAGAAGTGGTGGAGCCCTGGTGTGGGTAAAACAAAGGTCACAGAGGAGGAACTGCTGCTAAAAGGAAATGCATTTCTTTGTAGCTACTTTAAATCAGAGGGTGTTAAAATGCTTATGAGATCACCACTGTACTGAGAAAAATTAGCTTGTTTGCTATATGACATGGACAAACCTTTTTGTGTTGAGCCCACAGAATCATGCTTGTGAACCTCATGAAATTCAAAATGAAGGCCAAGTTCAAAGTCCTGAACCTGGGTCAGGGCATCCTAAGTCCAAATACAGGCTGGGCAGAGAATTAATTTAGAACAGCCCTGAGGAAAAGGATTAGGGGATATTGGTTGATGACAAATTCAACAAGAGCTAGCAATGTGCACTTGCAGCCCAGAAAGCCAACCATGACCTGGGCTGCGTCAAAAGAAATTTAACCAGCACGTCAAGGAAGGTGATTCTGCCCCTCTTCTCTGCTCTCATGAGACTCCCACCTGGAATATTGCTTCCAGCTCAGGGCCCGAAGGACATGGAGCTGCTGGAACAAGTCCAGAGGACTGGAGCACCTTTGCTATGCAGACAGGCTGAGAGAGTTGGGCTTGTTCGGCCTGGAGATGAGAAGGCTCCAGGGACACCTTAGAGCACCTCCCATTACCTAAAGAGGGCCTACAGAGAGCTGGGGAGGGACTCTACACAAGGAGATATAGGGACAGGACAAGGGGGAATGGCTTTAAACTGACAGAGAGTAGGTTTGAATTAGCTATGAGGAAGAAATTCTTCACTGTGAGGGTGGTGAGACACTGGAACAGGTTGCCCAGAGAAGCTGTGGATGGTCTATTCCTGGCAGTGTTCGAGGCCATGTTGGACGGGTCTTTGAGCAGCCTGGTCTAGTGGGAGGTGTTCCTTCCCATGGCAGGGGAGTTGGAATGAGATGATCTTCAAGGTCCCTTCCTATCCAGGGCATTCTATGATTCTATGACTCATTTAACTGCTGCCTTCATAATACTGCCTTGGACACTACTTTCATTATTAGTGAAAGAGGACGTTGTGTTTGATCTTAGGAACTGTACCCCTCTACAGAACTGAGTTAGCATGCTTGCTAATTTGTTAACCAATATAAGTTTGGTTTTGATTAAATATGACAGAAATCTTTAAACATCTCCATTGTGTTTGGGCATAGCCTTGTGCTTTAAGGTGTTGAGAATTAGTGGGATTATTGAATGACTTTCAGCAAGGTCACATTTAGAATAGCCTTAATCTGCATCTACAACAAACGAAGGCTACTGATTTGGATATTTGCATGTGTGTGCAATGAGCTTTACCTTTGACAATATGTCTAAAGTTAATTAGCCTCCATTCTTCTGACTGTGTAAATAGCTTTGAGGCCAGATCTTCATTTTGGCTCAGTGCCAATACACATGCAGCAAATTGAAACTTGGCTTTTATATCTGTCTCGGTCTAATGGAAAAAAGAACTTCACTAATATGCCCAAAGAGCCCTCCAATAGATGGGTCACTGGGTCTTCAGAAACTCTGTCCTCATATTAAAGCAAAACTAGTTCACATATCTAATGAAATAAACCAGTCTCAAAATTAATACAATCATGGGATAAGGAGAGATAAGTTCTAGCACCTAGTTTTATAAGTTTGTTTTTTATGCTACATAAATCCTTCACTTAGAGTTCCTGGCTCTTACCAAAGACCATAGAGATTTAGGGATGACAAAACTCCAAGGACACAGCAGTCTCACCAAGCAATCCAACCAAGCAATGTCAATTAAGGTGTGCATTTAAGTTGTGCTCAGATCTAACACTTCATTGTTGATGGTCAAAAATTTGAGGAAAAAAGAGCAAAGGGTTAAAGCAAATTCTCTCTTTTTACCCACAACTCCAGCTACCACTGCTTCATGGAAAATTGAGAGTGCAACACACACACACAAAAAAGTCATTCTTACCCACAAAAGAATTTTGCTACCATTTCAGATTTTGATATTGTTTTTTTACACAGAAGATAGCCAGAGTGTTTTTGTCATTGGTTATTACATTAAATTGTATTTACTCCTACACTTTGATATAGAAAGTACTTTGGAAAGAATGATTATTTGTTCTCCAAACTTTTAAATTACTCTCTCTCTACCTTTGGAGCTGTTTACTTTTGTTGTTTTTCTAATGGAAATTAGAAAACTAGAGAAAATATTGGAATAGAAAGACTATGGCACGGCTGCACCTGGAATTAAAAGGAGCAGGAAAAAAAATGAGATTATTGTATTTTGCACATTTTACAATATCTTCTTTCAAATTTTGCAGCTATTTTCATATGATTAGAAAAAAAAGCCCTTCTTTTTCTTCAGCCCTGTTTTTAACTTCAGGACAATGCTTTAGAATGGCCATCATACAGTTTGTAAGTATAATGTTGTTACAAGGACACAGAAGCAAGAGACTTTTGACAGCAGTAGAGTTATGCTGGATTCACAATTAGTGCAAATAATACCAAAGTTGGGATCACTCATGCCTGTCTTGATATTGAACAAAAGTAAGCTGGAAATGTCTGCTTTAGCAATGAAAAGAAAGCACTGCTTCTTTTATTTTCCTGATTTATTTTATTTCAAAACCTTTTTTTTGTGCACAAACCTGCACTCTGAGATAATCAAAACCCTTAAAAAGGGCTCCAAATATAGTGCATTTCTTAAGGCTTTCTGTCTGAGATACAAATGTCAACAAATTGACCAGAAAAGGTACAAAAGCTTTTTTTGTTCCCATTCTTTTTAATGATAACAGCAGAAATACTTTTCAAGTACTGATTCTAAAAATACTTTTCACCAATGTGTCTGCTGAAATTGAAAGAGGGAAAGTTTGGGTTAGACACACAAAAGAAATTCTTTACTGGGAGGGTGGTGAGGCACCGGCACAGGTTGCCCAGAGAAGTTGTGGATGCCCCATCCCTGGAAGCATTCAAGGCCAGGGTGGATGAAGCAATTTGGTCTCGTGGGAGGTGTCCCTGACCAGGGCAGGGGGTTTGGAACTAGGTGATCTTTAAGATCCTTTCCAATCCAGACCATTCTATGATTCTGTGATTTGACCAGAAGAACCCTTGTACAGTCTATGTACAGAAGACACAAATAAAACCTCCATTCCTGCTCCCAGTTTCACACAGATCCTACTGACTTCATCTGCCTGGAAAAAGGTAGATAGGGTTCATAGGGTTTTTAAAATAAATGTAAATAATGATCAAAAAATTTATCTGATTATAGTCTTAGTTTAGGGTATAGACTTCTGATTGGCAAGTCTTCTTCCTATTACATCAATTCATTATTTTTATTAAAAAAAACCTGTCAGACCTCACAACATCATTCACTAAAATAAATCATAAAAACATGTACAGGACATTTCAATAAATTTAATGTGAGTGTATTTATCACAATCCAATCAAAAGTTGTAAGGAAATCATTCATTCATTATAATCAACACCAAAGCAAACCATGACAAAACAAACATATCCTTTTGCAGTAAGGTCACTTTTTTCCAGATTATATTGTGTGGATGACATCAGCCTTAGCAGGGAAAGGCAGAACTGGGAAAACAGATTAGGCAGTTAAATGGAGGAAGAAAGAATTTCAAACACTTATGCTTTTAAAAACATTTGCTTTAAAGCCTTTTTCTAGAACTTTCTGAAAACTAAGTATGAAAAATCCTATTTTGGCTGAGTCATCCCCATAGCATCAGTCGTAGTTCAGAGACATCATCTTGCAAAGGCAAGGAAGAGAGGAATAATTATTTTAGGTAACTTGTATATAAATTGGGTTACTTTTTAAATAAACAGATTTTTAAAAATATTATGTAGCAGCACAGTCTGAGTTACCATTATGGAATATACAATTGTAAAATAATGGCTTTTGTTATTACATTGGAAAAACTTGAAATTTGAGTCACATAAGCTAAATTTTCCCTAATGTGGGCCATATAATAAAAGCCACCAAACTGGACTTCATTACAATGAATGGCAAAATACTCAATTTTATAGAAATACTTACCTCAAAACTTACAGATCCATTGTGATCAGTGTCAAATGCATTAAACAGAAAATGTGCATATGTTGTGGAATCTAAAATTTAAAACAGCAAAAAAGAATTCGCAGTAAGCACATCTTATTTAATAAAATTAAATTTAATTTAATTGCATTAAAACTATTTGATACTGAGATATATTTTGATACCAACATTTCATAACAAGACTAGATTTTCAGTTGAATTTAAACTTCCCTTTCAGCAGGAGAGAAGGGATAAGTTTTAAGTGCAAGTACATGGATAGCAACACTGCTGGAAACCAAAAATGAAAAATTCTGTTCTAGAATATCTCTATTTGTTTTTATTCTTGTTTTTGCTAATCACTGATACCTGAGCAAATAGCAACGATGACATGTTTTGTATTCTGAAAGAACCTGTTTTAACAGGAACACTGACTGTGACAGGAATCTATCTCATATGCTTAAAATGAAGGATGTGTCCAGTTGTTCCCGTTAAATGAGGGAAGCAGACCCTGCCCTCACTGCATCGCGTACATTGGGTTTGCTCTGGACACAGACCTGTTTCCCAGGTTGAAGTGGATCTTGTCAGAAAGCTGCTGCTTTTAGCAATCAGGTCCTAGGCTCACCCACAGGTGAGAGGAAATCCTCTCCTGAGAAGCAGATTTTTAAAGCTGGCTTGCTGCTGAATTCCCATGATCGTTGCATTAGGGCTTGGAAAAACTGGCTGTGACTAACTAAATGGTCAGTAAGACTCTGAAAGATGACCTTAAACAAATGATCCCTTCACTATTTGCACACTTTCCAAACCTCCTCCCCAGTGCTTATTGACTCATTTCAGAAACACAAGACAGCATGAATATAAATCTGTCAAGACTTTAATTTTTGTAAAGATCCATCTTTCTATTTCCACCAAATGCCTTCCGAAAGGCACAACCTGCTCAGGGAGTGATATATACTGTGAAGAGAGAACTTATCCAGAGACTGCCCTGTGGATGTGAGGGACAAGCTTCCAGGGTTGAGGAAAGTCAGCTGTCCTCAGTGTTTTTCCCTCCCTTAAAATCATGCAAATTAATATAGGACGAGGGTTTGTTTGCTTTTAATATTCACCTTTCTCTTTCTGCTTCATATGTTTACATTAATACTGGGTTAATTAATATTAACCTCACAAATTATTAATAAAGGACAAAGAGTTATGAAATCAGTGTCCTCTTTGCAGAACAAATTTCTTGTCATGGAAAAACCTGATCAGTGCTGAAATGCCATTTTCTGATTTCTTGGCTCTAAACCACTTTACTTTTTATATTAATCCTGAAAATCTTTATTTTTCATAGCCCAAAATATGTTTTGTATTAAACTGAGCAATACTCACTCACCTGAAATGCCACCTTGACTCAGAAGAGCAAAATATACCAAAACCCAAAGCTTTGTGTTTCAGATTCAGACGTCATATTTGTAAGAAAATTCTCTAGTCTTATTTCAATATGTTAATTTTGTATGGTGTGAAATAATCGTAACAAGAAAAAACTGAAATCTTTAAACCCCATCGGTAACACATTTTCAGAGAACTACATCCCCACCACCACTGTTTGAGAGAGTCATTCATTCTTCCATGTATCCAGTCACGACAGTAATTGCTTAAGCACAGCTTGGCAGATACATACACACCTTAACAGAAAAATGTAAATTTGTTGACTTCAGGTTATATTTAGGATTTTAATAGTCATATTTTCTATAATCTACTGAGACTTCTGTTGTGCAACAGAATATACTATGCAAATAATCTTCAGTGAAAAAACATGTTATAGAGGTATAATTACTGTAAAATCAATGTTAAATACCTTCCTATTCTCTTGGCACCATTTCTTAAAAACATCTGAAATATTCCTGATTATTTTCTGTAGATATACAGAAAACACAAAGGTATTTCATTTTTTTGCCTATATAGGATAGATATAGCACTTTTAAAATATGATGGTATATGAAAAAAATATCCCTAGTTAAAGAATGATTTCTTCTGGTAACCCCACAGAAAAAAAGTAAATCAAAAGCCTTTTTCAGAGTTGTTTGTTCAAGCAATTCTGGTCTGAAATTTTGCCTTCAAAACCACAGCAGGATGAGGCAAGCTAGTCTTTTAATTAGTAAAAGAGCTACTTAGTCTAATTCCCTCATTTCCTTTCCCCCTAAATCTTGAACATTATTCATTTTAGACAAAATCTTAATTTTTAAAATTAAATATAGTTTTGTTTCCAAGGATCTGATATGATAACTAGTAGGCTAGTTTGCTATTTTAACAGGTTGAGATTGGAACAGATATTAAATTTTCTCTTGAAAAACACCATCAAAGTATTTTAAACATCAGAGACAAAAAAAGGTAATCATTATACATGGAAGAGTATGGCTTATCAAACTACGAGCATCATCTATTTTGTTCAGAAGTGAAGAAGGAGTGTAATAATTATTCAGTGTGTGGAGTCTTATCTATGACCTGCCTGACTGAAGAAAAATCCCAAGTTTTATTTCAGGTGATCCACTGCATAAATGCAGGGGGTGTATTCATTCACCTGTATGGCAGTGAATCTAAAAAGAAGTTACTGGAGTGCCCTTTCTGGCATGGAAAGCTTTTTACAAAGCTACTTTTGCCTTTTAAAATACATTGCTTTTACTGCAATCCAGTGTCATCTCTTTTCCTTTGTTACTCTTGTGGCCCCCTTGTCCTATTTGTAGTCCTCCTATACCTTGTCATGGACAGTCTTGGAAATTGCTGGAAGAGGTGACTTGCTGGATGACATTGAAAAATTTCTTTGGTTGCCCTGAAGCTTAAAATCTTACAGACATAATTTTGTTTGTTCAGATATGAATTGTCATAGTGATACATCGTGTTGTACCTGGTTTTTCATCACACAGACAGTTGGAGCATAGATCTACATGTTTTAATTTGGGGACAACTTTCAAGATTCTTTTTTCTCCTTTAATATTGGGACATACATAAAATCATTATTCTAAGCACAACTGAACCCACAGTTCACAAATTTAAGGGCCTCAGCTGGACACATTATTTTGACAAGACATTCAAAGATTTAAGAACCCAGTCTGGCTTCTTAACTAGACAGTCTGGTGCAGTTCTCACCTCCTCCTCCAAAGGATGCCACTGCCCTAAATGCCCAGAGGAGGAGCAGAAGGACCAGCATTAAAACCAGTAATAAGGGTAGAAATTAGACATTCAGTATATATTAATTTTAACTATATTAATAATTTTTCTTCTCTGTAACAATTAGATCTGCACTAATAAAGATTAGTCTTTTAAGATTACATTTACTCTCACAATATGTTTTGACTTTACCCTTAGAAAAGGTATGCTTCCTCGTTGCCCATAAAAAATTCTGGGTTAGGAATAGGAAATATGATAGATTTTTGTTTATTAAGTGTAGGTAAGGTGCAGTAAATCACAGAGAGAGAATTATTTTCACTAGCCAGGGTAATTAAAAAATATAATATTTCAATTGTTGTAATTGTTAGCTTGGTCTAAAAGTTTACATATAGCAACAATCAGTAGGCAGGTCAACCCTTTTAGCCTTTTGTTCATCTCTATTGAGTGTTCTTAAATTCTTAAGGGTTTCAGAGACGTTAATCCACACTGAGTTCTGCTCTTTACCTTCTAGGTCTTTATTCAAAATAAAACTAATGGGGAAATACTTTTTTTTCCTACCAATTAAGTATAGGGTTTTAAAAGAATTAAAAGAAGGAGTTCTGAACAGTCCCAGAGAAATACACAACTCTCGAGAGCTCTGGGAAGAGCTAAAGAGGTGGAATTGAAGGGGTTTAGGAGACTATGAAGAGGAATAGCTGAATAGCAAATTAAGAGGAAGAAAAGAGAGGAAAAAAAATCCAAATTGAAAAAATCTGAGGGTCAAGGGAAAAAAAGCCTGTTACACATTTTTGTGTTACCTTCGTTGCACTAAAAGATAATGAAAATAAAAAATAACAAAACTCATGGAAATCAATTAATTGAAATCAAGGTTAGCATTTAACAAGAGAAACCCCCACAGAATTAAAGGGGGTTCTGCTATTGATATTAGAGGGTACCTGCAGTGCCTCCTACAGTTCCTCCTACTGTGAAAGGGTTTTTTTGAATAAAAGAAAATGGGCAAGAATTTTTAGAAAACTTAAAGAGAAAACGCAGAGAAATTTGGTTTTCAATGGTACCCAAGCACAAACAGCAACTTCATAATAGAAGACTGACTTTTTGTAGATATCATTGCATTTCATTCAGAAATATACACTTAAAAATGTGTCCAACCATCAAGGAAGGACCTCATGAGTTCAGACAGAGCTTGAGGCAACAATCTTGTTAATTTGAACAAGAGGCTCTTTTGTCAGACTTAGGAACTAACAGACATGCTGTAGTACTAATTATGTCTGCCAAGTACTCACCTCCCTGTGGAAAGAACTGAGAGTAAATCTCTTTGAAGGTTTCTTCATTGACAACACCACTGGGGCATTCCTGGGAAAAAGTAGATGATGAGAAATGAATTCCATCCAGTCTGGTCCAGTCAGCTCGTGTGTTCATGAGACTGCCCACAACACGTGCGTGACTGACAGTTTAACATGTGTGACTTCACACCTCCAACCAAATATTAATGCACATCATCACACTGAAGTATCTTCCTAAAGAATTCCCACGAGACAAAAATTCCTTGTGTGCCATGGATCTCCACTTCAGTTGAGACCTAAGTGACCCATGTGAGCAGCAACCACTCTGCCGCAGTGAGGGGAGCTGGTGTCACCTGCGGGCCATGGGTGGTGGCTCCCTCAGCTGCAATCAGCACTTGCATGGTATGGAAATCAAGCAGGAATGTAAACACTTAGGATTACTGATAGAACATGCAGTCATATTCTACTGAAAGGATTGTATTCAATGAATTCAAGAGACCCTGCCACTGAAGAACTTATTCAAACCTTGCCGATCCTTTTGCCTCTTTACATCTTTTTCATAAACTGAAATATGTAAGAAAGAATAAGTAGGAAGTGTCTGAACAGAGTGACAAAGAAAATGAAAGGAAGTGAAGGAGAAGAATAAAGATGATTAAACCAATGACTTCACAAAAATGACTTATGTAAAGAGGTAGAAAAAGCAGAAGAAAAACTGTAATTGTTTACTAAGTCACACATAAATATCCAAGACCAGAGACCTGTTTTCTAGTCCTGCATTTGCCAGACTGAACAGAAGACTTTGGGCAATGGACCTAATTACTTTTTTGCCTGAATTCCTTCTTTAACACAGAGAGTGAAAAAAAAAAAAAGCCTGGTATGCTCTTCAAGAGGAAAGGACTTTTAGAAACAAAGGAAAACAAGAAAATGCAAATTAAGTGTTAAGGTTCATACACTTATTTTTGTTTATTTTCATGCTACTTGGACTGAAGACTCAAACATATGTGCTACTAGTCCTAGACTCAGGAAACTAAATAGCTTGAAATGGAGATAAAGAACATTGTAACATCTTTTACCAGTGTAATAACAACTTTTCCTGTGAGAACAAATAGTATTCCAATTCAATCAAATAAGGACTACTGAGATATTCATAGTTCTGGCACCTTCTGCTAAGAAACAAATAATGTAACCTTTGTAATTGAGAGACAAAGGCACTGTCTGAGAAATACATGTCAGATCTGCAGGTCTAGGATTATTATGATTTTATGTCACAGCTAAAATCAGCTTTCCATCATAACTAAGCATATACAAACACATAGTAAGAAACAATTCTGTTTGATCAAACAGACAGACAAACAGCTGTGTCTGAGACAGACATACAAAATGATTTCTCCCTGGACACAGAGGCTGTCACTGATGGAGGCAGAGTTAGAGCACAGGTGTCTGTACGATGAGATAAATACTGACTGCTGGGCCACACTGCCTTTGGAACCAAAGCCTTTGGGGAATGGGAGGAACGGTGAAATGAACCTCTACCCTTCATTAGGTAAGGAGTAATCCATAATTGAGAAGGCATCTACCTGTCTGTCACATCTTCAGGTATGAGGGCATTCTAAAACTTCTCTCTCTCTTTATGAGCTTCCAAAAAATACTGTAGTCAGATAGGCCACTGTCTCTGTGGTTGTTGGCAGGTTTACAGTTTGTTTCCCAAGTAACAAGCAATAGGACAAGAGGAAATGGCCTCACGTTGCCCCAGGGGAGGTTCAAATTGGATATTAGGGAAAATTTCTGCACTGAAAGGGTTATCAAGCATTGGAACGGGCTCTCCAGGGAAGTGGTTGAGTCACCATCCTGAAGATATTTAAAAGCATGTAGATGTGGCACCTGGGGACATGGTTTAGTAATGGATTTGGCAGTGCTGTGTTAATGGTTGAACTTGATGACCTCAGACATCTTTTTCAACCTTGATGATTCAGTGATGTTATGATTCTACTACATCATTTCTCTTTTTATGTGAAGTTTTCTGGAGTTGTGTAAGTGCACGCAAAAGAGCAGTATTTTTGCTTGGATTCAAAGCACAATAAAGAAAATATCATCAGTGAATTCTTCAGATACTCACTGAAATAATATTACAGTTATTCAATGCAGAAAATGTCACAAAAGTATTTTACAATTTCCTCTTCCAAGCATACATTGGTATATGATCTAAGTCATTCCCAGACCTGCAAGAGGAAGAATAAACAACCTTCCCCCTGAGATGGGTGTGAATGCAAAAGAGCAATGCAGCACTTTGAAATTTAGAAAAAGAAGCAGTAGCTTCTTTCTGTTCTGCAGGTAATTTTTTTTTTCAGACAAGAAAAAAAAGCTAGGCACATTTTGAAGGAATTAAAATGAAAACTTGTATATTTGAATTTGTACAGGTCAGATATTGCCTTTTTTTTTTTTTCCTGAGAAGCTTAATAAACAATGAATGACAAAATTTGCATTTAAATTCATGTAACTCTATGGCTCATCAACATGCAAAACAATTTTTTTCCCTTTTCCTTGGTTGACATTCAAACTATACTCATTTTACCAAGAATGCTCTCGCCTTTTTTACAGGAAATGTCAGCAACTCCAACTCTGTCAGTCCTTAGTCTAAAGCTGTGAAGACCAAGCCTCCCATTTCCTGACCACATTTAACTGATGTGATGTTAGAGGAGAATTAAGGATACTCTGCAAAAATCTATATGATTTATTATTTGTTAGTTCAAAATAAGCTGGCAGCCTCTGTTATTAGAGAAATACATGATCTACACACCTCCTTTAAAGGCAGCCTGTTTTCTTTCTGTCACTTAATAAGCTCCGCTTTCACCATACTGTTTGAAAGAATCATTGCTTGAAAAGGCAACCTACTTTCAGAGAATTATATATTAGCAGAGCCAGGAATGACATCTTGAGTCTCTCTAGCTTGTTCCTCTGCAGTTTCCTCTGTTCTTTGCCACAGAATTGCCTTCCATCTTTGAAGGTCTGTAGTAATGGTGTCTTAAGGACATTCATTAAAAATCTGAGATATTGGCCAATTACACTTACCAGAAGTATCAGCCCAAACTTTTCTTTCTTTAGCACACATCTTTCCTCTGAGACTCTACATGACAGGGAACACTTCTGATCTTGAATAATTTCATTCTAAAAATATATGTGGCCAACATAATTTACCTCCACAACTGCACTTTTCTCGACTCATAAATCTGGCTTTATTGTGTTTATCAGGAGATTTGTGCAGTTCAGGGAAAGAGATTAAATATTGTAATTGTTAAGCATGCCCCATGGTTTTATGTCAAGTTATTGCTGACTTTTTCCACTGAACCAAGTATAATTAAAAAAATCTATCTAACCTTTCATTAAACTCTTACAAAAGAGAGGAAAAGAATTAAATAGTTTGAAAGGAAAATGTGAAGCTTATTTAAACAATTTCCTATATTCTTTCTTTCCTTGATCTGAATATAATTTATTTTGTTACATCAAATTCCTGTTTGACAATTTTTTAAAATTGCATTAATGTATTAGATTTTCCTTCTGGAGAATAAAAGGAGGGAATGTTCAACTTAGAATTGAGTCCAGTTCACTTTCTTTTAAAGAGAAAATAATATAAGTTGACACAAAGAAGAAACAGAGAATAATAAATATGATTCTGACTTTTGATTATCTCTCTTGCTTGCAATTTTGCTGCTGGAAAATTACACTTCCAGAACATGGTCTTATGAACAACTCCAAACCCTGTAAATTATTTACAAGCCTCATACTGTCTAAGATCTCTCCTTCAGTATTTGTAAAAATACTACAGTAGGTGATTCTTCTTTACTACCTAATCAACATCCTTTTCAGACAAGAGGGACACCAAGAAGACACAAAAAAGAAGGAACAGTGAAATGTAGGAAAGAGAATGAAGGAGAAACAAACTCAAAGCTCAGACTTCTGTCTGTATAACAAAAGATTTTGAATGATGGATAAAGCTGGAGATTAGGCAACTTTTAATATATTTTTGTTATAGACTTTGACATGACAGGTTTCCCATCCCATGCCTCATTTGCTGTCAGTTTTCATACTGCTTCATTTTAGATACATGTTCATGTCCGCTGATTTAATTATCAATGACTGATAATATTTTTTCTTTTTGCCTGTACTTCTATTCTGGCTGCAAATTTAAATTTCCCATAAACATAAAACCTAATGGAAGAACATAGCATGCATGTATGTCAAAATTAATGCTACCAAAAATCTCAAAACCTAAACCCACAGTGACTTTTGACAGGCCCATCCAGTTCCTAATTTTTCCATTTGAGTATGATAGAGCTTTGAACAGAAGAGCATGAGAATTTAACAAATGGCCTTTGTTTAATAACATAATCCAGGCCAAATAATAACAAAATCTGTGCAGTGAGGCACCTCATGAAGTTCAAAAAGAATTTCAATGTTCTGCATCTGGGAAGAAATTTGCTCTTGCCCCAGTACCAGCTGTGAAGTGACTGAAAGGCAGTGCTGCCAAATGGGATGTGGGGTTGTAGTGGTTTGAGTTCGTTCACTTGAGTTTTTTGGTTAAACGCCAGTACACTTACCAGATTTTATTTAATTTTGCTGTGAGATAAGGATTAGGAGTAGGTAAAGCAGGCTCAAACTTTAAAGAATATAAAGAGAGTTTATTAACAGACTCAAAAGGAAGGAAAAAAAAATTAAGAACCAGAACAAAACTGTCAGAACACTTTTGCTCTTCCCACTTTTCTATTTTTCAATGACAATACAAAAAAACAACACTTCGACTTTTAGTCAGTTTATTACTTTTGAATTAGTCTTTTTTCAGTTCATTTAGGGAGAGGAGTTTTTTCTTGCTTTACCACGTTGACTTCTTCACAAGAAATACAGTTTTTATGGTTTTCACCTTCACAACTAGCAGCCACCCAGGAGAAAAAGATTTCTGTTTGTTGTGGAACATCCCTCCCACACCA